>OX422209.1:65965134-66565134 GCA_949130495.1 Sambucus nigra | reverse complement strand
TATTGATGATCGTGTTTGGCTTGTTTGTGAAAGAGGGTGGACCCCATCCACTGTCACGGTTGGTAATGTTATTACTCCCAAACCTAATTCTGAATGAACCGATGATAAACTTAAATGGTGTAACTTTAATTCATAAGGCCTTAGTGCAATTCTGGAGCCATCACACCCGACGAGTTCTGACGTATCATGATGTGCTCCACCTTTAAGGAAGCATGGGATACCCTTCACCTTACACATGAGGGAACCAATACCGTTAAGTCATATAAGCTTTAAAACTTAACCAACCAGTTTTAGACAATTAATATGATAGAGTTTGAGTCATTTGATGAATTTTATGCACGTTTATTGGACATTGTTAACACGTATTTTAATTTGGGTGAGAGAATTGAGGATACGAGGGTAGTGGAAAAGATTTTGAGATGTCTGTCTAAGCATTTTATTCCTAAGGTCACTGTTTTTAACTCATTGGGGATATTAGATACACTTAACCTAGAAGAACTTGTAGAAGACCTCCAAACCTATGAGATTGACATGTTTCACAACATTGTCAAACCTAAGGATATGGGGTAGCTTTAAAGACTCAAACTAGGATAAAGAAAAAAGAGAGATTTTATGAGTTTGATTCTAAGGGCGATCGTGATTTTGATGACTTGGCCTTATTTGTTAAAAACTTTAAAAAGTTTTTCAAATTTTTGAAGTATAATTCTTCCAATAAAATGTTTTTTGAGAAAAATAGAAATAACAATGAGGTCAAGGGTAGAGGTGAGAACGATTTGAGGTGTTTTGAGTGTGAAGGTAAAGGGCACAAGTCGTTTGAGTGTCCCACTAAGCTAAAGAGAGAGGGAAAAATATTGTTAATAAAGCCACTCTTAGTGATAGTGACATCAAGTCGGTTGATTCGGGGGATGAATCACGACATGAAAAGTGTGCTGCTTTCATGGCTACTAATGTGAGCACTAATAGTTTGTCCCATGACAATGGTGACACTTTTAAACGTCCAAGCCTCGATGGAGTTTTGAGTCACTCGGAAGATGAAGATACTGATAATAAATATGATGGAGAAGGGGATCTCCAAAAAGCTTTTAGTGATTTATACACTGAGACTTTGGAAGCCAAAATACTAAATAAAAAGTTATCTCACAGGATGTTAGATTTAGAGAGAGAGGTGAATAATTTGAGGCTGTGTGAGGTGTCGACGAGTCAAATCGAGAAGGTGAAGATATCTTTGAGTGAGTAGTTGATCATTTTAGGACGAAAAAGAATGATTTAACCAACACTATGGCCAGTCTTACGACTCGTGTATCCCAACTCTAGAGTGATATCGAACATTCCCGATAGGTTAAAGTCACTTTATAGGATACATCTAAGAAGGTTGGAAAGATGGTAGGAATAGGTAATGACGATGTGTCCACTTCCCATGTTGCACCCGAGCCGGTTCTCGAATTTGTGGTCGATCCATATAGCCCTCAATTGAACCCACCAAGGCATCCCAATCCCATTAGGAGAGCTCATCCTAGAGTTTTTAAGAAAGGTGGACCTAAGCCAGTTTTTGAGTGTTCCCATTTCAAATATAAAGGTCAACTTAGGGAGTTTTGCTTTAGGTTAGGGAGAGTGTCTCGTAGGTATGTTCCCCGATTTGTACCTACATGAGTCTCCACACAAATGTTGCTTTACATGCTCACGAACATCGTTTTAGAGATTTTTAGAGATTTCAAAAGCAAGTTGAGGTTTTAGTCGAAACTTTTAAATTTTGATGGAGGAATTTCATAGGATGTCATCTCCTTTTGAGAGCTCCTCCGGGCCTAATGATTGAGGTTGAGACTTTTTACAAGAATAGGGTGCTTTTCACGATCATATCATTTATCCCTATTGATAGTGTGTACTACCATTGTATTGATATTTTTTTTAAATAATACAAAAATATTTTTGTTTTTAAGAAAAAGTGGAAATGGCAAAAAGATTTTATTTTTAATAAAATTTTGGAAAAACACAAAAAGATTTTTGTAGTTTGTTTGACACCATTTGTGGATAGACATTTAAGATGGTCGAGTCACAATATCATTCCATATTCCATGTGACTATTTTATAGTTTTTTGATACAAGACATCGTTTCATACATGTGCTTTATAATGGTTGGATTCATTAAGATGTGTTTTGATGATTACTACATGCTTGACTCTTTGTTGCCTTTAATGCACACGAGCACGAATTTATGTGATTATTGCACTTATTTATCACATGTTGGTCATTATGTTTCCTTCTCAATTTTTCCTTCAAACAAAAAATTTGTAATAAGAGATAAAAGATGTGCTTGTAAAAACCATTGCCCGAATTTGTATTTCTTTTTTCGAAAAAATTGTTTCATTTTAAGCAATGAAAAGGGGATAAGAAAGACATGTTGATTTTGCATTCAAAGCCACCATTTGCAATTTAAAATAGCCCAAAAAGATTAGAGGCACATAAAAACAGAAGTGTCGGTCCATTTTGTTTGAACATTGATGCTTCGCTACAAAAAAAGGGAGCTAATTTCTTTAAAAATTAATTGAGAGTGTTTTGATTATGTGAGAATTTGAGGGAGTTATGTTGAAGATTAATGGGTTTGCACATTCTAAGTAATCTCGGAAAATCATACACTAGTTTTGGGCACTATAATTATGAAAGTCATTTTAGACTTTGATTTGTTGATTTGATCGAGTCAATTTCATATGAATTCAATTTTTTATTCCTAAGGTATATATTGAGTTCATTCGATAATGATCTCTCAATCCTTCATGCACATATGTCATGTTTGTTTATGTAGATTTTCTTATCGAATATGTTCAAACCTATTCATTATGCTATCACGATTTGGTAATTTTAGTTCTTTTCCATGGCGTGTGTTGTATTTGTAATTTTTTTTACTCGAGAAAACTTTGAAAAATAAAAATAGTTGGTGTTTTTGGTGGATTGTCCTTTGAGATTGTCATTACATATGCTTAATTTTTATTGCATTATCTTTGTGATGATATTCTATGTTTGTTGTGACACACTCCGGTTTATTATTTTCATAACTTCTATTTCTTATTTATTTCGTACAAATAAAAAGGGGGAGAACGGATTATGGGGGAGACTTGATTTATGATTTTATTTCAAACTCGATGCATCACGAGGTGTTTGTTTTTGTCTAATATGCGTAGGTACACTTTGACGAGCATTTGAAAAGTACACAATTTGACAAATAGATTTGAAGATTTGAAAGTTGAAAATTTTTTATGACTTGTATCTCTAGCATCTTTCCACTTTTGGGTTCTTGGGAGGGTATTAGATTTGTATAGGATTTGTTGATAATTTGGAATTTTTAGTTTGTATCGGAATAGCCATAAGGGGGATATTTGTAAGGACATATTTTTCATCATTGTCCCTAGAGTTTAGTTTACATTGTGTATAGCGTATCCCATTCCAACCGCCAAAGCAATTCATGTTCACACATTCAAGAAGACGGATCCGAATATCAGGCATCTTCAACAAATTTCTACGATGAGATGTAATTTTGGTATGGATTTAGTCTTGTGTCACTTAGATTTTTTTCCTAAGTATTGGGATACTTTTCTAAACTGTTTTTTTTATCAAAAAGAGGCGTTTTTAAACTTAAAAATATTTTCTGAGTTTTCTGTAGGCAGAGTTTTAAAAATTGTTTATGTCGTTCAAACCACACTCAGATGTCGTTCTAACCACATTGACATGTTGTTCTAACCATATTGTCATGTCGTTCTAACCACATTGAGATGTCATTTGAAAGGTTGTTTGAAGCCCAGGTTCTCATATGGATCAAACGAACCTGTACTGTTACATGTTTTAAAGGTCATTTGATAGGTCGTTCAAAGCCACTTCTAACGAGATGTCAATCTCGTTCTAATGACATCAAGATCTTGTTCGAACGACTTTCCGTCGCCTCGAAATTTGTTTTCGCCGATTTAAACCTGTTTTTGTGAAGATATTTATAAAGACTTTTATTTTTTGCAAATTGTAGAACTGCTGCAATTAGTCATCACAGTTAAAGGGCAAAACTTGTTTTTTATTCATACAAATCAATACCCAATACATTTGTTAATCATCTTTGGAACCAAAACACTTCTATATTGAAGTTTCTCTTGTAGAGAAGGAGTCTCTACTGTTGACCTTATGATACTCGAGGGTATTCACTGCTGAAGAAGAATATTGCGATCTTTGTGGTTCTCGAGGGAATCATTGCTGACTAAAGGTTGTGGTCTTTGTGAATTCTAGTGGGAGTTTATTGTATTATTTCTCTAAAGTGTTGTAAGTTGCAATTTCCAAAATCTAGTGAAATAAAGGTTTTGCCAAGTGGGGATTTTTCCTGAATATGTGATTACATACTTTGAATGATTTATTATTCATATCACATAGAATGCATGTTTTAGGGTTTTAAAGGAATTAAAATTGAATTTGGTTGTGTGTAGACATCTAATTAAATAAATTTGATCCGTTAACACATTCTCAGTTTCTATGTTGGTAACAACTTGGATAATTGGGAATGCAAGAAACAAAATTATATTTCTTTATCTTATATTGAGGCAGAATATATTACAAATGGTAGTTTTTGTGACCAGTTAATGTGGATAAAACAAATGCAAAGTGACTACGACATTGTAGAATCTCAAGCGACTTTGTTATGTGATAATGATAGTGCGATAAATGTAACTAAAAATCCCGCCCAACAGTCTCGGACCAAACAAATAAACATACATCATCATTTTATTATAGATTTAGCGGATTCTAAAGAGCTCTTAATAGAATATGTTAATAATGAAAAGAAACTTGCTGATTTTCTAACTAAACCTTTCGATAATATTCTCTTTGAAAGTTAAAAAAAGGAATAAGGATAATTATGCTTAATTTATATTTTTTTTGTACATGAACCTACATTCTTGTCTTTTTCATGGCTATGATATACTGAATTTGAGGTATGAATGTTTGAATAAAGACAAAAGGCACCTCCATATCTAGTCAATATGGGATATAACACTTGACGATACTTGTTTGTAAGATTCATTACTTTTCACCCTTGTATATTTGAGACAAAATGGTCGAGGAGAGTACATCCAGTATATTGCATATTTTCTTAACATGATAAAATTCACTTGATTTGAAGGTATAATGTTTACTGATTCTGTCAGATATAGGATCAAATGTTGTTAGTTAGGTTGTATTTTACACCTTTCTTTATATTCGATTCAAGGTGGGGTAGTTAGCTTTTTGATAAGGAAAAGTTTTTTTCTCTTTAAAAGAGTATGAATGTACTTAATGGATTTTTGTCATAAATATCCAAAGGGGGAGATTGAATCACCCCTTGGTAAAGACTCCTAGGTTTTATTGAGTCTAGACTATCTAGGTGCTCAACAAGTTTAGATAGTTTGTGCAAAACTTCTATTTTTTTTATTAGAGATCCATTCTCAAAATCTACCTCGGATTTGAAACTTCATCATCACGTAAATTTTTCAACAACATTGACTAGAATTGGATAAGATTAATACCAACTAGATTTAGTGGACCGTACACATTTACTTTTCACATATATGCATTCACATATATTTTTACATATTTTCTTGTTATACTAAAAATGTTGAAAATGATATTTTGGTGTGAAACTATGTAAAAGTAATTCTCATAATTTTTCTTGAATTAAAAATAAATTTTTGGTATTTTTTAAATGAATAAATAAACATTTTTGTCTTAATAATTTTTTTTTGTATTTCCCAAGAAAGATTTAAATGAAGTTAATTGTGTTTGTTGTGTGTTTATTATGTGTCTATATTAGGAGATGTAATCTAAGCAGTTAGATTAATATAATCAATAACTCATGACAGGAATTGGAATATCACCTTGATCATGACTTATTGCTTGACTTATGACCAGTTTGACCGGTCAAGCTTACTTGTTATACATCATTCTAGAACATTATATTGTTCGTCGGTGGATCAAATTGATCTTGACCATTTATTTTGTAAGTTTGTACCCTTTTTTCTAGGATCTTCTAATTACCTTATATAAACCATTAAGTTGTTAACCGTGGATTATATTGTTCGTAGAGGCCACTGTGGATATTTTTGTTTTGAAGATTTTATCACGTTACATTTGGTATTGTGATTATTTGTGTATTTTATTTATTGATCTTTACATCATAAGCATGCTGGTCCAAAGGCCTTAAGTAAAGAAATGGTAAAAAATTAACTAGAGTTTTTATAAATACAAATTGATATACTTAGGAGATACGCACCTTGAGTTATCTTTAATAATACATTGGTTAAATTTTTTAATCATTATCTTTATTATCAAGTTCTTTTTTCATAAGGACATTGTGTAGTGTCATAGTTTGCGAGTGATCCATGCTAGGGATATACAATCCTTTTCAAAGGCAGTTTATTTGAGCTCATTGGAGACTAGCTTTCTGCTGGCATAGTAGATGCAACATTACTTTCAGGACCATTTGGGGAGGTAAAAACGATGGGTGAGTGAAGTATTCTTGTATCTTCTCGGATGCTTCTTGGCATTTAGAGTTCCATTAGTTGGGTGAGTCTTTCTTAAGTATTTGGCAAATAAGTTCCCTAATGATGATAAGCTAGTTGATGAACCGTCTTATGAACTTTATTTGGCATAGGAACGCTTTGACCTTTTTTTTTCTATTTTGAGTGGTGGTTTTTCTCATATTTTTTAACCTTGGTGGGTCCTACCTTGATTATGTGCTTGCTGAGGATGAAGTAGAGCACTTTCCCTTTAGTTACTCCAAAGACACATTTTTGCAAATTTATCCTCATTTTGAAGAGGCGTAACCTTTGGAAGAATTTTTAAAGTATCGGGACGTGTCCTTCCCAGTCTTTGGATTTGATGATCATATCGTCCACGTGAACCTCTACTTCCTTTTGTATGAGATCGCGTAGGATGGTTTTGGCCTCGCCGTGGTAAGTTACACGAGAATTCTTGAGATCGAAGGGCATGATTGCATAATAATATGTTCCCCAAGGGGTGATCAATGTAGTTTTCTCTTGGTGGTCAGGTTGGATTTTTATCTAGTTATAGCCTGCGAACTCGTCGGCAAAGGACTTGAGCACATTATTGGCTATAATAAATTCCAATAAGTCGATGTGAGGTAAAGGAAAATCATCTTTGGGGCAATCCCGATCAAAATCCATGTATTCTACACACATTCAGACTTTGCCACTAGATTTGGGTACTGGTATAATGCTGGCTAGCCAAGTGGGATATTCGATTACTCTGATAAAGCCGACATTGAGCTATTTCCCTACTTACTTCTTTAATTTCAATGAACATTTGGGTATCATTTTATGAAGTCTTTTGTTTATGGGTTTCACATTAGGTGAAGTGGGTATCTCGCCCGATGATAGTGATATCAATGATATTTTTGTTCATTCTCGTCTAGGGAGGAACCTATTTGTAATTGTTTCAGGTTTTGGGGAGTGCCCAAGTTTATGGTTAATGTGTCATCCTCGTTGGGATACATATGATTATTTTGACTCTAGTCAAGTTTTTATAGGTGTTTTAAGTATTTTAAGTCCAGGGAGTTTTCTTTATTAGGTGGATTTTTAATCCATAGCTAGATTTGTATTCATCACAAGCAACACATGCAGGTAAATACTAGAAATCACTATTTATTCCATAAAAGGGAGGCATTGCAACATTTATAATATCAAAAATGTTTTCTTTGTTGAGGGAGACATAAAGAGATGGGATAAGGGGGACTCTTTTGCTAACAAGACATTCTCAAAGGGCCTTTGGATCACAGGCAACGAGATGAATTTTACATAAGTGAAGTTATCGAGTATTATCACTCCTGCGATGTTGGTGATGAAGTGGGATGGATTTTGACAGGGGACCTTTATAATGGTCTTTAAGGGCTCTGGGACATTGGCATAAACTGTAGGCAGGGGCAGGTTGTGTTCCTTGAATTGGATCATTTACCCCTTGGAAATTGAAGCAGGATTATTTATTGAGCCTACCGCAAGCACAATGTTGGGGAGTTATTTGGATAGGACTTGTAGCAGGAGATGGTGGCTTTCTTCATTGCAATAATAGTCCCATGAGGGTTGGCAGGTCTTATACTAAGGCTCGACCAAAGGTGATGTTTTAGTGGGCGGGATTATTGATTCCGGTATCCAGAGGTAGATATTGAGTTCATGTATGTTGATTAATCGCCTCTTCTCAGTGGTAATACTTCATGTGGTTGAGGTAGTGTATCCGTCGGGTAAAATTTTTGTTAGAGTTAACTATGAGATTCCCAATATGGCTATTAGAAGATTTTCATCAAGAAATAGTGCGAGCAATTCCCACTTTGGTTAGGGATATAAGTTCATTTTCTATTGCTCAGTGACCTATGATATGTTGAGCTCATTCTAGTTGACCTTGTTGATGTTACCATAGTCTAGGGACAGTCCTTCCTCATAGAGGATTTCCATACCTAGGTTTAAGGATTTCTTTGTTTCATACCGCCATGGTTTGAGGAGTCCATGGTAGTAAAAGTCATATCCTTAGAGAAGGAAATGCTCGTGTTTAGACTAAAAAAGAATCAACAGGGAACCCTCAAAGTCATCGCCGCTACGGAATACAAGGTGAAAGATTTTCTGGGTTACACCCCCAAAAGTAAGATCATAGCCAATAACCTCAAAGATCCCCATTAAGAGTGGAATAGACACTTGTATCTCTAGGGAGAGGACTTACCCGATCACGGGCTTTTCGAGCCATGGTGAGACAAAACAAAGAGATCCCTACACCCAGAATGGAAATCCTCCAGACTACGGGAAAATCCATAAAGTCAATCAGGGTGAGCTTAATGTATCATGGGTTACCGTCGAAGACATACAAACCTCCCATAGAGATCTTGGATAGGGATTAACTGTGTTGTTTTTGGATGAGACTTATTTAATAGTCATGTTGAGATCCACTAACGTAACCCTCGCTGAACGCTTCCATGATTTGTACACCACCTCGGCCACCCAAAGCTCCACTACCTAGAAAGGATGACTAGTCAGCATCCCTGAGACTAACCATTACCTCTGTGTGCCATATGCTACAACCCTCCCATTTGAAAACCATCTTCATTCGAGCCTCAAGATATGACCAGCGAACCCCAATGGGATTATGTGTGGTATGAGAAAAGTCACCAGCTCTTTCTGAAAGACCTCTCTGAGCCACACCCTTATATCATCCCTATCACAGGCTCGACTAAAAACCCAGAGGCCACCCCCAAGAGAACGAGGGCCTAAATAAAGAAACACTTCCTGCCCCATTATGAAATTAGTACCAAAGTTACAAAGTTCTATAAGGTCCCTCTAAAGGCACCTTTGTAGATCTGTACTCACCTTATCTCCCACATAAAATAACCGTAGTACTGAAAAACTAGAACTCTACTGAATGAATCCCCACGCCTGCTATACATTAGCCCTGAATCTTCCATGTTATCTAAAGATCCCCCCTTAACCTCTCTCACAATATATCCCTATTTAAAGAAGAATTTATTATTATTATTATTATTATTATTATTATTATTATTATTATTATTATTATTATTATTATTATTATTATTATTATTATTATTATTATTATTATTATTAATGTGTTCTCCTCCTTCCTTTTGATGGCATAATAAACAATGATTTATAGTATTTTCCTTTGTGTGTTATATATGATGATAATGAATCCAATAATGGATTAAAATTAAAATTTAATAATTATAACCCTAAGGATTTAAAATAATTAAAAGACTTATAAAAACTCAACCAAAGTCAAAATAATCGTATGTGTCCAAACAAGGATGGCACAATCACCATAAACTTGGGCACTCCCAAAAACCCCAAACAGTTACAAATATCATCCTCCCTGGATAAAAATTAACATAAGGAGATCACGAATCTTCTCTCCATCTTTGTATATGTTTTCTCTTTGGTCTATGCCGACATGACCAACTCATGCATGAGATACCTACTCTCCCTGAAGCCAAACCTGTAAAATATAGGCTTTGAAATCGTATACCCGTATGGTCCTTAAAATTAAAAGAGGAAGTGGAAAAATAACTCAACGTCGATTACATCTGAGTGGTGGAGTCCCCTACTAGGCCAGCCAACATCGTACAAGTAGCCAAAATAAATTGAAAATTTCGGACGTGCGTCGATTATAGGGATCTCAATCAGTCATTACCTAAGGATGATTTCTTTCTGCCACACATCGATTTATTGGTAGATAGCATAACCAGAAATGCGCTCAAATCCTTTTTATATGGATTTATACGCTATAACCATATTAATATGTACCTTGCCCATCGGGAGAAAATTGGATCCATTACCCCCTATGGGGCGTAATATTATACAGTTATGCCATTCATTCTAAAACATGTCGGTGCAACTTAGTGGAGAGTAGACACGTCCATCTTACATGAACTTATACATAAGGAAGTGGAGGTCTACGTGGATGACATGAATATCAAATCCAAGGATCGTGAGGGACACGTTCCATCACTTCAGAAATTCTTTCAAAGATTATGCCTCTTCAAAATGAGGCTAAACCTATAGAAATACATCGTCGGAATCACTAAAGGAAAAGTGCTCGAATTCATGGTCAGGAAGGATGGAATCTAAGTAGATCATGCCAAAGTTAAAGTAATATAAGAAATTCCCTCACCCAAAATAGAAAAGGAAGTTCGAATAGTACAATTCATAAATCGATTCATTAACCAATTTACCACTATTTGTGATCCTATCTTCCAAATACTAAAAAGGACTCCCCAAGATACTGGAATGATCAATGCCAAGAACCATTCGAGAAGATACAAGGATAACTCACTCACCCGCCCATCGGTGCTAGTGCCTTTCCAACAAGGATGACATGTACTGCTCTACATGACTATAAACAACACTATCATTGGAGCTATGGTGACACAATACATAAAGAGTTACCAAAAATAGTGAGCTATATATTATGTCAGTAAAAAATTGGTATCCTATAAGCTCAAATACACCACCTTAGAAAAGGCTTTCTCGTCCTTCGTATGGATTACTCATAAACTGCGCAACTAAATGATGTGTCTTTCAGCAGAAAACTTATATTAAGAATGTACCCCCTCAAATACCTATTTGAGAAACCCACTCTTTTTAGAAGGATGGACAAATGGCTACAAAATATTTTCGAGTTTGAGATCACGTACATCCCATAAAAAGCCACTACAGGGCAAATCATGCCCGACCTCCTTGCAGAGTAACCCCGTTAGATGAAGAACAATAGTAGACAGAATTTTGAGATGAGAATCTCTTTGACTTAAATGATAGGGAGACCTGGGAACTATACTTTGACGGGGCATCCAACAAAAGTGGATTCGACATAAGAATGCTCCTTATATCCACTACTCACTGTGACTCCCCACCGTTATCAAAATTAAATATGAGTGCGCTTGATACATGGACGAGTATGAGGCCTACATCCCCATCATTGTGTATGGGAAAGAGGGGGTTCTACCAATGATTGGTTGATAAAAGGGTGAATGGTCTAAAAAAGGACAGGAAAAAACCCATACAAAGAATGGGGGGGTCATCCAGTCCATCACTGGGTGTTCAAATTTATCGATAATTATTCTTTATGAGTAAGTTAGAATAAGACCTTAGTGGCTGGAATACTATAGTAGTCTCAATAAGTACATGAGCTAAAAGGATTCCTAGCCTAGGACTTTAACTTTCCTTTCTATGCTTCTTTTACGGGACTCGAAATCTCCCTAGAAATATGGATCACCGCACTCATATTCAATCCTAGTCCTTAAGTTAGCATCCCCTACAAATTTTCCCCTAGAACCACCACACTATGAAAAGAACCAACCTAAATAAAATAATGAATGAGGGAAGTAAGGAAAAGATACTAAAAATATATAGAATAGATAAGGGACATACCCCCTCCAATCTTAATGTCATCCTAAAATTTGGAGCCAAGTGATCTGGATAAAGGGTTGATGTACAAATAAGGAACCTTCCTAAGAAACTGTCCTCCATAGAGTCCACCTCAAATGGAAAGATACGAAGATCAACTTTCCTAGTAGACACTCCCCTCTGAGCAGGCACTCCCCCCGAGCGGGCACTCCATCTTGAGCAAATACCCCCTCCTGACCTTGCTGTAAGGCCTTATCATCTAACTCCATTACTCGAGACTCTAGGGAAGAAATACAGACTGTAGCCAACCCCTCCATCTCATCCCTCCTTTGATATACACCCTCTCCCACCACCCTGATCCTCTCCTCTGGCACCATTTGCTGATTTCAGCTATCAAAATCCAATAGACCCAAGAACTTCTTATAAACCTACCCCTATAGCATCCATAGGCCCAAGGAAGTTGGCTTATATCTGGGATCTTCCCTACTTCCCTCTCCTAATGGTAGGATCAGGGGCCACCCCTGAGCCCGTGTCAGGAACAACTCCAGTCCACCACCTTCTCACCCACTACTGAGATCCACCCGACTTACCTTTCTAAACTATAGGATCCCTTACTATGTACACCTCCTCCATTGGCACCATACCGGGCCAAGTCAATAAGATTACCATAGGCACGCGGAGCGGCATCGACATCACCTATCACCCTAAAAAATAGAGATGATAAAAAACCACCCTCAAAAGTTCCCTCGAGGGAAACCCCTCTACAAATTTCTGCCTATCAACATTAATTAGTCCCTATTCATGCCTCATATGGTTAGAAGGGGGAATGGTACCTTAACTGGTGCATCCCATATGTACTTACTAGTCACCTTCTGGCCTAAGTAAAAAATATCACTATATGACTCATCCATTAATAGCCTCCTACCCGACACCTCATCCACCTCTACTCCAACCCCTGATACGTGGTGGGGTCAAGGCCTAAGGCAGCCGAAATAGGAAATATAGAAAAATAAAAGTAGGGTAGTACAAACATGTAAATACTAAGCCATAAAGAAAAGAACGATGTATGTAAAAAATGCTAAAAGTACTTATATTGGAAGAGTTCACCCCATTTAGGAGAGTCCTAGCTGCCTCCAAAGTCATAGACGAACCCACCCTCAAATACCCCCTATAATAATAGGTGAAAAGAGGAAAAATACCCTCCATCGGCTCCATAACCCAAGAAGGCAAATAATACGTATCCACGTAAACATAACTACACAAATGTAGAAACAATAAAAAAATTTAGTAACCCAAAATTCTAAAGATGAAATAAAGAGAATAGACATGTGGTAAACATGTATCTCCCACAAATAAGAAAACCCCATTAAGCTATCCATACAATACCTCAAGAAGAGTTATATGGACCGATTCATGTTTGCCATCCTGAATTATACCCAAGCATATCCTAAAACCTAAGAGAAGTCCATCAAAAATAACAAGCATTAACCACCCCCGAAAATAAAAATTCTCCAATCACGAGGAGCAACAAACTCTGAACATAACGTCTCGCCATTATCACCTCTAACCCCATGTCCTCTACCACCCTTTCCAAACAAGCCAAGAAAATAATGGTCTCTATATAATCTCTTGTAGACGGGTTTTTTGGTTTTGTCACAAAATTCCTGGGCGAGGGACCCCTCCACTCCCCCCTTCCAGACTCCAAATATATTTGGGTGAGGGACCCCTCTAGCCCCTCCTTCTAGTTCCAAATATATTTGGGTGAGGGACCCCTCCAACCCTCCTTCCAGTTCCAAAGATATTTGGACGAGGTACTCCTCCATCCTCTCCTTCCAGTTCCAAAGATATTTGGGCGAGGGACCCCTCTAACCACTCCTTCCAGTTCCAAAGATATTTGGGCGAGGGGCCCCTCCATCCCATCCTTCTGGTTCCAAAGATATTTGGGCGAGGGACCCCTCTATGTCCTCCTTCTATTTCCAATGATATTTGGGCAAGGGAACCCTCCAAACCCTCCTTCTATTTCCAAAGATATTTGGGCGAGGAATCCCTCTCCCCTCTCCCATCTCCATCCAGTTCCAAAGATATATTGGGCGAAGGACCCCCCTCCCCGCCTCCTTATAATTTCCAAAATGATATAGTTTGTATGAGGGACTCCCCTTTGCGAAATCTAGTTGAAATGATACTTGGGCGAGGGAGTCCACAAACGAGTGACCCCTTTGCCAAGACTAGCTAAAATGTAAAATCTAGTAAGGAAGTTCACAGTGAAGGACTTGTCTAGCATATGTTCAAACAGTACAATGAGAGGGTCTAAGTTATGAATTAAAGAATAAAATAGGCTAGGATGAGGGGGTCTACCATGAATATCCCCTCGTCATGAAAAATTTATTTTTTATAGAACAAAAGTACTAATACTTACTTTCTTGTACAGGTAGCCTATGTGAGCAGGTAGGCCTTAAATCGACGAATTAGGATATCTTGGGAGTTTTGGCTTAGTGGCTAAGGAACAAGGTTTTTTGAGAACGCTCAACCACTTACGACTTTAATATAGAGAGAATACTAATAGAGAGATCCTAGGAGTCACTCAAATCCTTACACAACTTACACTTAGTCACAAATGAGGTGAGTAGCCAAAGGGGTTCTCTCAAGAAAAGAACCTCTTTTATAAAATGATTTTAGAGAGGATTGTCCTCAAGGCCACACTCAAGTTTACAAAGTTTGTACAACAAGTTATCATTTAAAAGATATTTACCAAATCAACTATTTTGTCTCCATTAGGAGACATATTTGCTTTTTAACTTTGGTTCATACCAGGAGTCGTCTGTTAGAGGGGACAATCACTTGAAGACCTAGTAGGGATAAAAAGTACATTGCAGACCTTGTCCCTCTAAGCTTCCCCTCTTGTTTTTTGAGCCCAAAAATTCCCAAACTATCCCTAGTGTTCACTTATAAATAGGACCATTGGTGAGGTCAGATATTATAAACTCAAGTCATACAGTTACTCTGTCAAAATCACACCAGGCCACCTAGTATTCTCTTCCTGATCTCTCTATGTGGTGAGTTCATGTTTCTTCACTCCCACCTTGACACCCATCATTCTCAGGAGATCCTTTTGATAAATGTTACTATTAATGTTGTGAAGTTCATCTTCTTTCAGGAGGTGGTTCTAACTTTGGTTACATTTTTACCAGAAAGGGAAGGATTTACTAGGTGCTGAGGAAAAGTTCGTTGAAGTGGGTCACGCTTCACCCATTTCAGTATCTTACCAGAACCTAGTCACACTACCCTCCTACATCTCCCTAGAGGGAGTAATAACTATCCCCAGGGCTGCCAATAGACCCTCTATAGTAATAGTCATCGTCCGATCCAACACTAATGAATCCACCAACAAACGGTAGCCCCGTTAAAGCAAATGAGTACAAGGGTGTTATGATCATATCCCCCACCGATAAAAGGTACTGGTGGTATCCCATCAGCATTTTCCCAGTAGTGATTAACTAGCACATCCTAAAATGACCCACAATCAAACTTTCAAACAAGAAACCAAAACCCACAACTTATAAAAAAGTGCAGACAAAAGGAGGAGTCTTCATCCAAACCTGGACACATGGCCTATCGATCCCCTTAATATAGAACTCCCTTTAGGCTAAAAATAAGGGGAACAAGAAAAGCAAAACATATCAGTCATATGAAATATATATACATATGTTTTCTATAAAATTACCTCTAAAATACTTAACTCTAGGTTGTCTTCCTTCGTTCCAAACCTTATCTCTCCTTCTCAAGCTGGATTTGTGAAAGACAGGAGCATCATTGATAATATTCTCATGGGGCAAGAAATTATCAATCTTTTGGATATGAAGGTGCAAGGGGGAAATGTAGTGATCAAAATTGATATGAATAAAGCCTATGACAGGCTTTTATGGCTGTTCATTCTTAAAAGTTTGAGGGCATTTGGTTATTCAGAGATGGTGATTGATTTGATTTGGAAATGTATCTACTCTACATGGTTCTCAATAGTTATGAATAGTCAAACTAGAGGAATTTTCAAGCCACGTAGAGGTTTAAAATAAGGGGACCCTCTATCCCCTTGTATTTTCATCATAGCTGTATGACCAAGCGTAAATTCTTCCGAATTTAGCCCCTTAAGTTAGTGATTTTAATATCTCGAACAAGGTAATTGAATCATTTTTAGTCCATATCACTCTATTGTTAGTTTCTAACAAAATTCCCTACTTTTTGTGTAATTGTGATGAAGTTTTCAGGAATGGAATGCAATAAAAGAAAATAAGAAAACTAGCAGAAATGTGAAAGGGAAAAAGTGTAAATTCCATTCGAAATTTAGAAGCAACGTCAAAATTGAAGTTGAATACCATGAGTTCACAAGAGTATAGGAAGAAACGGCATTCAAATCGGAGTTCTAGATCAAAAGATATGGTCAGTCAAAGTTTCAAGGATAAAGTCAACTTAGAAGAATTTCGGACCGATCCAGTTTGGATCCGGATCCATCCGAATTGACAAAGTCCAATAGACCCCGGATTGATGACGAACCGATGGAAGCAAAACTTCGGACCCATCCGACTAGGCCCAGACCGATCCGGTAAAAAGAAAAGAACCGATCCGGTGTATTCGGACCGATCCGAGGTTGAGCCGGACCGGTCCGATCGTGTGAAATGCTGACAATTAATGGTTCAATTAAAACAGAGCAACTCTTGGAAAAATGTACCAACAAGCATTATTGGCTATCAATTTCGATACTTGGTGTTATAAAATCTAGTGCCCTATATCATTTGAAAGGACCAACCAAGAAAGTAGAGAGAGAATTGTAGCAAGTTGGTAAATTACAAATTAGCTAAAGAATTTGAGAGTTAGTTTTTGAGAGAAACATTCAGAAGTTTAAATTTCTTTCATAAGAACCTTAGTTTGTACTGCTGATTAAGGAGAAGTTATCTGGATTTCAATTTCATTTACTTTCCTGCTGCTGAATACAAGTAATATCATTCTATTCTCTTTTACTTTATTATTTGCAGATTTATTTCCCATGTCTTGTAGTTCCATAATTGTGAGTATGAATTTGTTCTTCAATCCAATTATGAGTAGCTAAATTTCCCAAGGGTTGGGGTACATGAACTCAATCCAAGGCAGATTATCCATGTAGAAAATAGAGGTTAAATTAAAATATTGATTGAATCGTGAGAGAAAATTATACAAAAACTGTCAATCTTTTAATCTCTCTTGCCCTAGGTACTTGAGATGTTTAAGAAAGCTTTGCTAGTATAATTTATCATTCACCGCTTTATACCTATTTTTGATTTCATATGATGCGGGCTTGAACCTCATATATGTAATGCTTAGATGTTATAAAGGTTGGATCTAATCAATTATTTTAATTTACAAATATAGTATTCTCTATGATAATTTGCTAAGGATTGAGGGATTGTATTCTACCCTGTTTTCTCCCATTTGATTAAAAGTTTTTCCTGCAATTTTTAGACTGCCTTCATTAAAATTTCCAGTTTGCTTTTGTTAAAGAAAAGTTTTATTTCGCTAGAAATTTTCCAAAATCATTAATCATCTTTTTGTTTATTTTAAGAAATCATTTTCAGATCTAATAAGTTTCCTGAATACTAGTTGACATTTTCTTTCCCTGTGGATTCGATCCCGACTTACCGGGTTATTACTTGAGCGATAGGTTTGCACTTGAACCAAGAGTGAACGCACTTTTAAGACAAATTCTAAGTAGCGTCAAGTTTTTGGCGCCGTTGCCGGGGAATGAAAAATTGTTAAATTTTTAAGAAAATTATTTGTATCTACAAGTGATTTCTATAAAAAAAAAAAAAAATTCATTTCATCTCTTATGTGCTTATGCTGAATTCATCCACCACCCAAGTTCACGAAAATCCTATAGCTGAAGCAAGTTCTGATAATTCTGAGTCTTTTCCTTTTTGGGTTCCACCTCCTTCGCCTAATAATTACATCACTAGTCGTACATTGAGTCAAACTCGGAGTGAGAATTCTGAACCTTTTGGTAGCGATATGTCGGAACATGGTAGTGTTGGTGTTGGTGCTGTAGAGGATGAGATACCTTATCTTCCAATGAAAGATTTGTTATTTACAGAGCGAACTGTTACCCCTGGTTTCATTTTACTCCCGTATAATGCCGGTCAGTTCCATTTCCGGAATGGCATGATCCAAATCCTTCCTACATTTCATGGGATGGATTCTGAAAAACCATATCTCCATATTCGAGAGTTCGAAGATACATGTGAGACTTTTGGAGACCAAGCTTGTCCACAAGATGTAGTCCGGTTGAAGCTCTTCCCTTTTTCCTTAAAGGATAAAGCTAAAACTTGGTTATGGTCCCTACCCCCAAATTCTGTGTTATCTTGGAGAGATATGCAAAACAAGTTTATATCAAAATTTTCCCCACAACACAAAACTAATTCTGTTAAAGCCCAAATTCAAGCTTTTAGACAAAATGAGAATGAGGCTTTTGATAAATGTTGGGAGAGATTTAAGGAGTTAGTTAGTGCGTGCCCACATCACGGTTTTGAAAAGAATCATTTAATTTCATTTTTCCATCAAGGCCTTACATTAGCATCGAAACAACTTGTCCAAACCATGTGTGAAAGACCTTTTTGGGAGTTAAATTCGAGCGATGCTGAAGCTCATTTGAAATATATAGCTGAAACTACCCAAGCATGGGATACTTCTGATCCCAATAGTCAAAATAGAAATCGACAAGTGCCCAACATGCCTGCTGCGTCCGGTATTTATCACTTGGACAAGGACACTTTGTTGGATCGAAAATTTGACCAATTAGAGAAGAATTTCAGAGATATGCTTGAAGTGCGATTAAGAGATGTGTCTGGATCCGTACAAACTGGAAAGGAGAAAGTGTGTGCCATTTGTAATGCAGGTCATTCTACTAAAGGATGTCCTACCATTCCAGCATACAAAGCAATGTATACTGAACAGGTTGAGGCAATAGGGGGTTTTCGAGGAAATTATAATGCACAACAAGGGAATGCATATAATCAGTCGTGGAGGAATCCTGGATTCAATTATGGACAACCTCAAGGTGGGATGGTTCATAATCCATAAATGACTCTACCACCACCTCCTCAATTTCAGCAAGTGGCTCCTCCAATGCAAAATTCTATGCAAGTACAACCTCCTGGTCCGTATGTAGCTCCACCTAGGAGAACTTTTGAAGATAATTTCAATCAATTCATCAAATCCCAAAAAGAGAGAGATGCTAAATATGATCGAATGTTTGTTTAAATGCATACTAACATCTCTAGGTTGCAAGCTGCGGCGAATACTCAAGAGAAAGGTAAACTTCCAGCCCAAGGCCAAAGACCTCCTCTTCAAGGTCAAACCACGGTTGGCTCCACATCATCGGATTTGCAAGAACAATGTCAAGTTGTTACTACTCTTCGTAGTGTCCGCGTGATTGATCTATCACCTAAACTTCCAAAGGTGAACGATGATGAAGTTGAACCCGAAATTTTTAAGGAATCTGAAACTTTCGAGTCCGAAGAACCTCCCTTAGAAAAGGAATTGAAAAAAAGTGAGGAAGTTCGACCTGAAATTGAAGTCAAGTTGCCTATTGCTGCTCCATTTCCTCAACGTTTAGAGCCACCCAAGAAAGGGGCTTCACGTACCGAGGTGTTGGATGTGTTGAAGCAAGTAAAATTGAATTTGCCATTCCTTGATGCCATTCAACAAATTCCAGCATATGCTAAGGTTATCAAAGATCTTTTGACTGTCAAAAGACGGCTTAAGGTAAAGAAAAATGTTTTCTTGGCACAAAATGTGAGCTCGATTCTTCTCAACGATCTTCCACCTAAATTCAAAGATCCAGGTGCACCTACCATTTCGTGCATCATAAGAGAAAAAAGAGTGGAAAAAGCATTGCTTGATTTAGGTGCGAGTGTCAATATCCTTCCATACTCCATTTATAAGCAACTTGAATTAGGTGATTTAAAACCTACCCGAATCACTCTACAGTTAGCGGATAGAACAGTGAAAGTGCCTCGAGGGATTGTAGAAGACGTGATAGTTCAAGTGGACACGTTCTAATTTCCGATTGATTTTGTCATTTGGGACACTGAGCCTGTACCCCATACGAGAAATCATGTTCCAATAATATTGGGCCGTCCATTCTTAGCTACTGCTAATGCTTTGATCAATACACGGAATGGCCAAATGCAACTCACTGTTGGAAACATGACTCTCGAGACCAATATTTTTAATGTCGCTAACCAAATGGGTGATGAGGATGAAATTCTTGAGGTTGATCTTATTGAAGAGGTAGTGGATGAGAATATTGAGAAAATCATAAGAGGAGATGCTTTGGAAGTATGTTTAGTACAAAGTGGTGAGGAAAAGAGTTCTTATACTGAGTTTGAGCGTGAGATGGAAGAGTTGAAAAATTGGTTACAAGATGAAGAAAGTTTTGAGAGTTTGAGAGATGTTGACTGGATTTCTAGGTATGAATAATTACCTCCGAGGGAGACAACCATGAGTCCCTCTGAAAATAGATTTCCTAGTCTTGAGTTGAAGAAACTACCCTCACATGTCAAATATCTTTTTCTAGGAGAGAATGATACATTTCCTGTTATTGTGTCTTCCCGTTTAGAAAAAGGGCAAGAGGGTATGTTGTTGGATGTGTTGCGAAAGCATAAAAGTGCTTTTGGTTGGACTATAGCAGATTTGAAAGGTATAAGTCCATTGATTTGTACCCATAAAATCCATCTTGAGGAAGAAGTGAAGCCCTCGCGTGAGATGCAAAGGCGTTTAAACCCAACCATGAAAGATGTAGTAAGAGCGGAAATCATCAAATTGTTAGATGCTGGAATTATCTATCCCATTTCGGATAGTAAATGGGTGATCCCAATTCAAGTCGTTCCAAAAAAATCAGGAATGACCGTTGTTGAAAATGCTAAGGGAGAATTAATACCTCAACGCACCACCACCGGGTGGCGTGTTTGCATTGACTACCGAAAGCTCAATGCCGGAACTAGAAAAGATCATTTTCCCTTACCGTTTATCGATCAAGTGATTGAAAGAGTGGCGGGCCATCCTTACTATTGTTTTCTAGATGGGTATTCCGGATATAACCAGATTGAAGTGGATGTACTTGATCAAGAAAAGACGACTTTTACATGTCCGTTTGGTACGTTTGCCTATAAACGTATGCCATTTGGGTTATGTAATGCGCCAGCTACTTTTCAAAGGTGCATGTTAAGTCTCTTTAGCGGCATGATTGAAAAAGGTCTTGAGGTGTTCATGGACGATTTCAGCGTTTTTGGTCCATCTTTTGACCAATGTTTAGCTAATCTTGAAAGAGTTCTATTCCGATGTGTGGAAAAAGACTTAGTCCTCAATTGGGAAAAATGCCATTTTATGGTTACCGAGGGTGTAGTTTTAGGCCACATAGTCTCATCTAGGGGTATTGAAGTTGATCGAGCCAAAATTGAAGTAATAACTGAGTTACCCCCGCCAAAATCACTTAAAGATGTGAGGTCCTTTCTAGGCCATGCTGGATTTTATAGGAGGTTTATCAAAGACTTTAGCGCCATCGCTAGACCTTTGAGTAATCTTCTCATGAAAGACACTCCATTTGAGTGGAATAAAGCATGTCAAAAAGCTTTTGATAAACTTAAAAGCATGCTTGTTTCCGCACCTATCATGCAAGCTCTGGATTGGTCACTACCATTTGAGCTTATGTGTGATGCAAGTGATTACGCTATTGGGGCTGTTCTTGGACAGAGGAAAGACAAGAAAGCTCATGTTATTTATTATGCTAGTAGAACATTATCTGGCCCTCAGCTTAACTACTCTACTACAGAGAAAGAGTTACTAGCAGTTGTTTTTGCTCTCGACAAATTTCGCTCGTACATTGTTGGGTCACCTATCATATGCTTCACTGATCATTCGGTACTTAAATATCTCTTGAGTAAAAAAGATGCTAATTCAAATATGAGTTCAATTAACAACAATTCAAAGAGAATGACACTCGTGAGATTTAAGGAGCATATTGTGTAAAACCCCATACTTTCTTTAGTTGGCAGGTTAGCGTGGATTGGGACGCTATGGATTAATTGGAGATTTTTTTTTAGCTTGGATATTTTGGGAAGAATATTTGAGAGAGAAGATTTTTATTTATTGTTGTTGTATAGAGCATTTTATTTCGAGATAGATAGTTGTATTATTTAGAGAGATTATTGTTGTAATTGAAAAGAATGAGATTAGTAAATTTATATTATTGTGGGTTTATTTAGATGATCTATACCTTGTCACTTGTGGATTTGGATTTATTTTATTGCATTAGCGCTCCGTTCGCTCTCCCCGGGCGGGTGGGGTGTTACAAATGGTTTTTAACTCTTGGAATTCTAAGTCGGCGAACATTAAGTAATTTTCAAGAGTTGTTTTGACTTCCAACTCTTCATTTCTTTGCCTTATTTAAATGAGTCTTTTGGATTCCAACTTTTCATTTCTTTGAATTATAAAAGGAAGTCGTGGGCAACCCTTTTTACCTACTTTTGGCACAAATTTTGGCAGCAAATATATTTTATATTCCTCTTCTTTTTATATATATTTTGGCCCTTGAGATTTGTGAGTTCCAACCTTAGATTAGAGGTGTTCTTGGGGCTATTTTGTTGGAGGTTCTTGGAGGAGCTTTTGTAGATCTTTTGTGTTGATCTTGAGGATGTGATCATTG
Organism: Sambucus nigra; assembly: GCA_949130495.1. NCBI lineage: Eukaryota > Viridiplantae > Streptophyta > Magnoliopsida > Dipsacales > Adoxaceae > Sambucus > Sambucus nigra. Next base: position 66,542,490 of record OX422209.1, on the reverse strand, counting down.
CTTTCTCATCATGGTTTGAGGTATGGGGTTTTACACAATATGCGCCTTAAATCTCGCGAGTGTCATTCTCTTTGAATTCTTGTTAATTGAACTCATATTTGAATTGATAAATTCATTGAAATCTGAAAAATAATTGTTGAAATTATTTTGATTCATGTGGTATCATTATATTGTTGATGAGCACGTTGTCATGAGATTTTAATATGGCACGGATGTTGGGCACCCGCCAAAATTCCTGTTTCCCGGGCTATGGCTTGATAAAGCATATACGGATGTGGTGAGACCTGGTGACCCGATTAAAGTGTTGTTGAGAAATTATATTGATAAATGCTTTGATATTTGCATTTTGATTTGAATATTCGTACTCGTGTTGTTACGTTTTATTCGTTGCTAATCCGTATTTGTTGAGCATATTTCCTGTCGTATTGTGTACTTCGCCATATTTTCTTTTAGTGGCAGGTTAGCGCGGATTTTGGGGCGCTATGGACCAATTGGGATTATTTTAGCGAGTATTATTTGGGAAGAATTTTTAATACAATTTGGAAGATTTGTATTAATTATTTCATTGATGTATAGAGCATTTTTATTCGAGTTAGATAGTTGTGATTTTAATTCGAGACGCCTCTCGTCCGACGTGCCTATTGATCCCATTCCCATAGACGAGTATTTCCCGGATGAAAATTTATTTGCTACTTCTTCTCTCCCTTGGTTTGCGGATATAGTTAATTATCTTGTCACTAGAGTCGTTCCATCTAGTTGGACTCCGCAAGAGAAAAGGAAGTTCATTACTTGGTCACGCATGTTCTTTTATGATGATCCCTATTTATTTAAGTATTGTGCTGACCAAATCATCCGGAGATGTGTACCCGATGAAGAAATTCAAGGGGTAATTCGATTTTGTCATATGGAAGCATGTGGAGGTCATTTTTCTAAAAATAAAACTGCTGCGAAAATCCTTCAAAGTGGTCTCTATTGGCCCACAATCTTCCGGGATGTGAATGCTTTTTGTAAATATTGCGATAGATGCCAAAGAATGGGAGCTATTACACGCCGTGACATGATGCCATTAACCCCAATTTTAGTATTAGAATTGTTTGATTGTTGGGGTATTGACTTCATGGGCCCATTTCCACCTTCTTTTGGTTTTCTATACATCCTCGTCGTTGTAGATTACGTCTCAAAATGGGTCGAGGCGATAGCTACAAGGACAAATGACAGTAAGGTGGTGATAAAATTCATTCAAGAAAATATACTTTCTCGCTTTGGTATGCCTAAGGCCATAATCAGTGATAATGGGACTCATTTTTGCAATAGGCCTATGGAGAAACTAATGCGGAAGTATGGAATTGTCCATAAAGTTGGAACAACTTATCACCCTCAATCGAATGGCCAGGCTGAGCTTGCTAATCGGGAAATTAAAAATATCTTGGAAAAGACAGTCGATCCTAATAGGAAAGATTGGTCTCTCCGATTGAATGATGCACTTTGGGCCTATAGAACCGCATACAAGAATCCCCTTGGGATGTCCCCATTTCTATTTGTGTATGGCAAACCTTGTCATCATCCGGTAGAAATCGAACACAAAGCCTATTGGGCTATCAAAATGGTGAACTTCAGTATGGATATAGCCGGTGAAACACGTAAACTTCAGTTGAATGAGTTGGAAGAAATACGCAATGATGCGTATGAAAGTGCTAAAATATCCAAGGACCGAATGAAAAGAGCTCATGACGGAATCATTCGTAAGAAAGAATTTCATTCGGGACAAAAAGTACTTCTCTACAACTCGAGGTTGCACTTATTTCCCGAAAAATTACGGTCAAGATGGTCAGGTCCATTCATTGTAAAAGAGGTATTTCCCCATGGAGCTGTTGAACTCATAGATGAAAAAGGGGGAACCACATTTAAAGTTAATGGGCATCGTCTCAAGCCCTACTTGGAAGCAATTGTCAAGGAAGCCGACACCATCTGTCTGTCGGACCCCATTTACGGGGATTGACTGAACAAGGAAAGGTAAGGTCGTCGCACCCCCGACATGTATGGGGTGATTGTAGTACATAGGAGTCTTAGGAACTAGGAGTCTTAGGTTTGAGTCAGTCTCGGGGTTGAGGGGTAGTTAGTTTTCGATGAGCATTAAGGATATTCTGAAGTGTGAGGAGTGGAAATTTCATGTTTGGAAGAGAGAATAGAAGAATTTTTGAAGAAAAGAAGAGAGAGGAAGAATTTAGAAAATCAACAGACCGGATCGGTCCGGCTGAAATTAAAAGAACCGATCCGGTTAGGCGGATCGGTCCGGTCCTAAAACCGAATCGGTCCGGTTGTCTGCAGAATTCATTTCCCAAGATCCACCTCTTCGATCCACACCTCTTCACTTTCCCCAATCCCTTCACTTCCTTCAAAAATTCATCCAAATTCATCCACCCTTTCATTCCCTCCAAATTCCTACTCACCCACTATAAATACACCCATCACCCTACCCATTTTCTTCACACCTTCACCTACACATACCTTCTCTTCTCCATTACTGTTTCTATCCTCCATATCCATGGCTGCTCCTCATAAGTATACCTCCATTGAAGTCCTTCCCGACGGACATGGAGAGTACCGTTCCCGCCGCGAAGCAAATTGGTGCCGTAAGTTTTTCATCCCTACGCGAAAGATTCATATCGAACGTCAAGTGTTGTGGGATCAAATGCCCAATTCTGTCACAGCCCTTTTCCTGTCCCGGGGCTGGTGCCGCTACTTCAATGAACCTTATGAGGCAGTTTGGGAGAATGAAGTGCAACAGTTTTACAGATTTCTTGTCCGTACCGCTGAATTTGAATCCCAAGCCTATGTGGATTCCATCCCTATCCCATTCTCACTTGACCTTGTGGCACAGAAACTAGAGTCTTTTGGTGTGATCACTCCTGCCCAATTTGATTATCTGAGTCCTGATCCCGTTCTCTCTAAGGAGGTTTGTATCTCGCGAATCCAGCCCGGTGCGGTTTGGAATACCGAGACCTTTCCCGTCGGTCGCTTATCCGACAAGGCACGCTTCACCTTTCATATCGTTTATGCCAATATCTTGCAAACCTCCAATGATTCGGCGATGAGGCCTCGCTAAGCCACTATGATGTATCATCTGTTCGACCCTGCGACCGTGATCAACTTGGCCCTGACTTTTTAAACCGATATCGTTTTTGTGGCTTATGATAAAAAGGGCCGCGCTCCTCTTCCTTATGGTCGACTCATTACATCCATGCTTCGGGATGCCGGGATTGCACCACCTCAGGATCTTATCAACTTGCCTAAGCCTTTAGGTCAAGAGTCCCGCACTCGAAGTGAGCGGCAAATTCAGCTAGTCCGTGCAAGGCGCGGTGGCTATTCGAGTGACGAAGAGATTGACGAGGAGGATGTTGAGATGGGGGAAGGTGACGAGGAAGAGTATGATGAGACGGTTGATCCGGATTATGTTCCGGTTGGTACGGGCTTAACTGAGCGCGTTCTCTCTCTTGAAACGCGTTTTGACGCACATGTGTCCTCCTACGAGAGGGACATGAGTTTGGTCCTGCGTATGCAGGCCGACTTGTATCGTCTCCAGGCGGGACCCGAGGCCCCTCTTCCTCCTTACTATTATAATCCATATGATCCTAATGCTCCCAGTACTTCCCATCCCCCACCCGCCCCTTAGGCTGCCCTCTCCCCTTTTAGGATTTTTCTATCTATGTTTGTTGTTTTTCTTTTATTTGTTTCCACAGTGTTGTCACAGTTTGTAATATACAGTTTTCGTATAATATTGGCTTGTTTTATTTCTCGCACTCTTTATGTTATCTTCTTTATCTCTCTTATCCTTTGATTGAGGACAATGAAAATCATTAAGTTAGGGGGGATGACAGGTGCGTATTCATAAAACTTCGCATTTAGAAAAAAAACAAAAAAAAAACAAAAAAATATTTTTGTTCAAAATAAATAAAAATTGGAATTTAAATTTTTCAAAAATATCACCTTTATTCTATTTAAAGTCTCAAATTGTAAAATTCATAATGCACTAAGCCAAAATGGACCGAAGATGGAAATTGTGCGAAAATTGACGACTTAACGAATAAGTGTGGAGATTGATCAAACCCGGTGAGATTTCGAGCCTATCGATGTTTTTGAGTTTTTAAATCAATCCGAGTTTATGATTAACTCAAAGTTATTTTCAGCGTGTTAATAAGTCATTGATGATCTCAATCCTTTATTTTGATCGGTTATGGGAAATGTGTGAAATGTTGTCTCGAAATTCGTGCTAAATATATCTCTAAACTTAATTAATCTCGAGATGCATATGGTAATGTGATTAGCAATTTTGACAATGAAGTAGGCCCTCGTTTCTTACCCAAAAATATTGGCCATAAAAAGTTGTGAAAAACAAAATTATCCCTTTGCAACCCACTTTGAGCCTAAAAAAAAATATTTCCCTTTCGTTTGATAACCCGAAAAAACCAAATAGCCCAGAATTGCGAAAATGGAATATTAAATTAAGTCCGAAAAGTGCAACAAAAAGGGGCAAGAAAAAAAATGATGAAAAAAAAAGAAAGAGGAAAATGAGCAAATGCCCGAAAAAGTACTAATGGACATCATAAGAAAATTTTCCAATTCCGAACATTCCATTCACATTTTTACCCTTTACACCTTTTAACCCAAAAAGTCCTAACGGAGTCCGAATGGCGAAATTAATTACTGCGTGGAGAGCTAAGACATGAAAAGATAATACAAGAGATTAAAATGGTGTGAGCTAGAGGTGATGTTCCCATTTCCTAATAACTGTATTCTGATGATGCGATCTTTTCACCATATATTTCCTTCTTTTCAATTTTGTATGCATGAATTTGTGTCCATTATATTTACTCTTTATACCATGCATACCGAGAGAAAATAGCCACAATCCGAGTGATTCGTTTGTGAGTGCAATCCGTAAGAATTTGAATCAAAACGAATTTTCGGAAAGTAACGTAATGCTCAATCGGTGAAAGTTTGAGGTTTAATTTTTGGCTTTGCACACACACACTATGGTTTGAGACAGTTGAATATGAGTTGATGGTGATTATTTTGTAGAAAAGTTTAAATTGTACAAATTTTTAAATATTTTGATATTTATTTGATTCAATAAAGAATTTTGTGGGTGTATTCACTGCAAACCCTCACGAGACAAAACTCGTCCTACTAGGGTAACCTAGGGGTTTAAAGGCTTATTGCATATGCTCAATGCAATCGCGTGCCTGCGAAAGTGGAATTTTATTTTAATAAAGGAATTTTTAAGAGTTGAATTTTGGTTAGATTTAGATACATTGCCCGGGACGTGCAAAGTCCTAAGTTAGGGGGATTTGACCAAGCATAAATTCTTCCGAATTTAGCCCCTTAAGTTAGTGATTTTAATATCTCGAACAAGGTAATTGAATCATTTTTAGTCCATATCACTCTATTGTTCGTTTCTAACAAAATTCCCTAGTTTTTGTGTAATTGTGATGAAGTTTTCAGGAATGGAATGCAATAAAAGAAAAGAAGAAAACTAGCAGAAATGTGAAAGGGCAAAAGTATAAATTCCATTCGGAATTCAGAAGCAACGTCAAATTGAAGTTGAATAGCATGAGTTGACAAGAGTATAGGAAGAAACGGCATTCAAATCGGAGTTCTAGATCAAAAGATATGGTCAGTCAAAGTTTCAAGGATAAAGTCAACTTAGAAGAATTTCGGACCGATCCAGTTTGGATCCGGATCCATCCGAATTGACAAAGTCCAGTAGACACCGGATTGATGACGAACCGATGGAAGCAAAACTTTGGACCCATCCGACTAGGCCCAGACCGATCCGGTAAAAAGAAAAGAACCGATCCGGTGTATTCGGACCGATCCGAGGTTGAGCCGGACCGGTCCGATCGTGTGAAATGCTGACAATTAATGGTTCAATTAAAACAGAGCAACTCTTGGAAAAACGTACCAACAAGCATTATTGGCTATCAATTTCGATACTTGGTGTTATAAAAGCTAGTGCCCTATATCATTTGAAAGGACCAACCAATAAAGTAGAGAGAGAATTGTAGCAAGTTGGTAAATTACAAATTAGCTAAAGAATTTGAGAGTTAGTTTTTGAGAGAAACATTCAGAAGTTTAAATTTCTTTCATAAGAACCTTAGTTTGTACTGCTGATTAAGGAGAAGTTATATGGATTTCAATTTCATTTACTTTCCTGCTGCTGAATACAAGTAATATCATTCTATTCTCTTTTACTTTATTATTTGCAGATTTATTTCCCATGTCTTGTAGTTCCATAATTGTGAGTATGAATTTGTTCTTCAATCCAATTATGAGTAGCTAAATTTCCCAAGGGTTGGGGTACATGAACTCAATCCAAGGCAGATTATCCATGTAGAAAATAGAGGTTAAATTAAAATATTGATTGAATCGTGAGAGAAAATTATACAAAAACTGTCAATCTTTTAATCTCTCTTGCCCTAGGTACTTGAGATGTTTAAGAAAGCTTTGCTAGTATAATTTATCATTCACCGCTTTATACCTATTTTTGATTTCATATGATGCGGGCTTGAACCTCATATATGTAATGCTTGGATGTTATAAAGGTTGGATCTAATCAATTATTTTAATTTACAAATATAGTATTATCTATGATAATTTGCTAAGGATTGAGGGATTGTATTCTACCCTGTTTTCTCCCATTTGATTAAAAGTTTTTCCTGCAATTTTTAGACTGCCTTCATTAAAATTTCCAGTTTTCTTTTGTTAAAGAAAAGTTTTATTTCGCTAGAAATTTTCCAAAATCATTAATCATCTTTTTGTTTATTTTAAGAAATCATTTTCAGATCTAATAAGTTTCCTGAATACTAGTTGACATTTTCTTTCCCTGTGGATTCGATCCCGACTTACCGAGTTATTACTTGAGCGATAGGTTTGCACTTGAACCTAGAGTGAACGTACTTTTAATACAAATTCTAAGTAGCGTCACTGTAGAATCATTATGTAGAGGGATGCATCTAATGGTGTAAGGGAAGATTAAGAATTTCTCTCATCCAAGAAATTGTGAATTAATCAATCATCTATGCTTTGCAGATGATCTGATCATTTTCACTAATGGATCTAAAAGGAGCTTAGTTAATGTTATGAAGTTTTAGGGGAATTTTGAGGATCAACCAAGCCTACTTATCAGTAAAGAGAAATTGAGGTTCAAAATGGGAAAGCCTACTTCATTCAGAAACATCAAAATAGTGTTTGATACACATGGTTTCAAGAAGGAGAAGGGAATCATTAGATATTTGGGGTGTCTTCTTTTTAAAGGAAAGAATAAATCATCTTATTTTGACCAGATGGAGCAAGTTATTTATTCCAAAGTGAATAGTTTGAAATCAAAGTTTCTATCTATGGGTGGGAGGATTACCCTAATTTAATAAATTCTTTAATCGATTCCTATTTACACTCTATCTAACCTTAGTCCTCCTAAGAAGGCATTAAGACTAATAGATAAAACTTGTAACCCTTTTCTATGGGGTACTAACAAGGAATTTGGTAGGAAATACCATTGGACAGGTTGGAGGAACATTTGTTTCCCCAAATTTGAGGGTGTTTTATCCACTAGGTCTTGGATTCAATAGTTCAAGCCTCTAGTATTAAATTATTTTGGTCTTTCAAAATAAGAAACTCTCTATGGGATACTTTCATAGGGAAAAAGTACAAGTCGATGCCTTGTAGGACATGCTCTCCTGCAGCTAGGAGGATCAACCAAGTTTGGGCTATATGTGAGGAAAATAATACTTTGTCGAGTGATGAAATTATTTGGAAACCTGCTACATCAATTTCTTTCTCTTTTAATTTAGCCTATGAGTTAGTGAGACCTTCAAAGATTTCTTCTATATCCCAATCATTCATTTGGGACCCCAACATCCCTTAAATTATTTATACTTTCTATTGGAGAATTATAAATGAAAGTGTTCCTTTAGACATTGACATTAAGAAATTTGGGCTGGCTTCTAGATGTCCTTATTGTTTCAGTTCAGAGGATTCCATCAATCATCTTTTCCTAAAAGGTCCTATTGCTTATAATATTTGGGAATTCTTTGGGAATTTAATGGGATTCAAGCCAGGTTTATATATGCATTCTCTAATTTCTAATTGGTGGATCCATGCTGGAAGATTCTATATATCTAAATGGCTGTTCAAAATCATCCAAACGTCTATTCTTTATGAAATTTGGATTGCAAGGAACAACATCGTTTTTTAAGGTGTTCAAATGTCAGATAGGAGGATTATTAAGAGGGTGGCTACTAAGATCTCTGACAATGCTAATGCCGTTTATTTCAAACCAGGTGTCCCTATCTCTATTTTAGATGTTCTAAAGTTTTTTAAAATAGATCCTCCTAATAACATTCAATTCAAAATGATTCCAATCAGTTGGTCCAAACCTCTCAATTTAAATCTCAAGCTTAACACATATGGGGCATGCGACAAGAATGGGAACATGGTATATGGATAAGTGCTTAGAGATGAGAAAGGTAAATTTATTTGGGATTTTTCAAACCATAGTTCAGTGGATCTTTCATTGAAGCTGAAAGTTTGGCTCTAAAAGAAAGAATATCATATTATTTAGGCAGAAGTTGGAATGATGTGGAAGTGGAATCGGACTCAGAGATAGCAGTGAATTGTATAAACTTCAAATCAAAGGTTCCTTTAAGGATTAAAGAATGGATTGAAAAAATTTAGAAGGTTTCATGGCAATTTTATATGAAAATAACTCATATCTATAGAGATTCAAACCATGTGGCAGACGTTCTATCAAAATATGGGTTAAAACTCAAAAGCTTAATTTTTTTAATTATTTCTCAGGATGTGCATATTGTTCCTTATATTAGGAATGTCAAATGCAAATAGTCCTAGTTTTATAGTCTTTTTATTGATATAAGCCACCTAGAGAAGGATATTCTCTCTTTCATTCAATAAAAAATAATTTATTTGCTTTATATATATATATATATATATATATATATATATATATATATATATATATATATATATATATATATATAGAGAGAGAGAGAGAGAGAGAGAGAGAGAGAGAGAGATGTGTGTGTGTGTGTCTTTATATTCCCACATTTAATAGCTTGACCATCGGTTACAAGTAACCAGGATAACTAGTCATGAGATGACCAGGAAAAACCTAGAGCTTTCTCCCTCCAGGTGTTTGGGTCACTGTATTCTCACATATAATCTCATAAACCTAGAATCCCGCTAACTATATAGGATAACTAGTCATGCAGTGCCCAGGACACCCCCTTCCCCCGCATGTGACGTATAGGCCCAACCTTCCATCACAATATCTTCCGACTAGTTTATGCCTATTTTCATAAATATGTATATACCCTGTATTTAATGCTTATTTGTTTATAAAGGTTTATGTTCATGTCTCTATATACTAACTCACACCCAATAATGATTACCTTTTAATAGATATTAATTATATCCTTATTATTATTATTATTATTATTATTATTATTATTATTATTATTATTATTATTATTATTATTATTATTATTATTATTATTATTATTATTATTATTATTATTATTATTATTATTATTATTATTACTATTATTATTATTATTATTATTATTATTATTATTATTATTATTATTATTATTATTATTACTACTACTTCTATCACGACTTGAAAAACGCATCATTTTCTCTTTAGGTTACCCTCGTATCGATCATCATCATTTTTTACCAAAATTATTATTTATTATCATCCTCATTATCATCTCATCATTTTTACTAGCATTTTAAACATTATCACTATTACCATCTAAAATTTGGTTTGCAGGATTTGTATTAGAAAATTGAGATCCAATTAGAGACAACAAATAATAAACAAGAAGTAAAACGCAAATAACAAAGAGAAATAAATGACAATAAAAGGAATGAGACCAAGAGAAACGTCGTCCAACCCTCAAGGAGGAGCCTACATCCATGGAGTAGCCTTCTACACTATAGTTTCAGATGAACAGAGGACTAATGATGGTAAAATCCACTCAATCTCAGTTCTCTCAGTGACTTGACAACATAATAGTATGAATATGATTTCTTAAAATGTTTCCAAGTAGGTAATTGTCCTATTTATAGTGAACGAGTGTGAAAGAATGTGTGAGAAGAGAGATAATGCACTTTCGACCTGTCCTACTCTTTTAGGCTGGAGAGGAACACGTTTACACTGAGTTATAATAAAATGTGAAGTTTCTTAAAGAATTCCACGGGATTTAATATCTCCTCACATGTTTTATAATGATCATGCAACTCACATGGTACTTGTTGGCTTTAACGACGTTATCACAATTGCATTCCGTCGATTACCCTTGTTGGCAGCGATCATGTTCGTACAGGTAAAATTGAGGTCGACCATATTGCTAGGTCCAATCTGCTATGGTGAGCTGAGGTGATCCTTTGGTGAGTGCGCTCGACTGAGGACGAGCTCATGCTCACGTACCATTGAATGATTTGACTATGTTCTCTTCAAGTCATGAGATGATGTATAAATACGAAATAACAAAACCCGCCAAGGCTTTGCCCACAACTACAAATAGCAGAAGATCTTCTGTAGATCTTAATCTTCAGGTGAGGCATGGAGAAAAGGAGTGATTGAAGTTTTTTGAAGTGGTTCTGGTTTGGAATCTCATGAATCAGAGGTCATATGTTATTCCAGTCATCTAGACGAGATAAATTACTTTGAGAGCTCTATAAGAAAATCTCTAGCTGACTTAACTGTGACATGTGTTAAAATATGGTGTGTCTTCAATTTGCGGGCCTGATACACACTATTTTTCCTTTTAAAACCATTGTGGAGACATTTTAATACTTTTTAAATTCTTTGTACCCAAGCTTTCTAGAGACAGAGAACGAACGTGATCCCCCCATTGTCGAATTGTTTAGAGCTTTTACAAATCCCAATCTAATATGATTTTGGTTCATTCCTAACATCAGGTACCCCTCGTGCTTGCCCTAGTTTTTTTCTTACTTCGATCATTTATTATTTTCCCATTTTTGTTTCTGTTTGCATTTAGTTCGGGTATCTCCTCTAGGGTTTTTTGTTTTTATATTTTTATGAGACTCGCTTTAGGTATGAGTGTGCCCTGTATTAGTGAGACTTAAAAAATCTGGAAGAACGTTTCAGATTGAATAAAACTATGAGGGTAGTTTAAAGATAAACTCATAATTAAAGATAATTACCCCTCATAATCGGAGGAAGGTACAAAGGCAAGTGAACAGGCACATGAGCTAGTTCGAACAGAGGAGGAAGAAAGTAGTGAGTAAGCTTCCTAATAACGTAGTTCGGGGGAACTCTATATTTTGTTTGTACTTATTTAAGCTATGTATTTGTAAAGATATCTTGTAACTTTATATGATGTATTGTAATATGTGGGTAAGGCTAACCAGTATCCGTGAGGGACCAAGTCTGGTCGGGTTTGGAAGAGCTTTTATGCTATATCGAATGAACTCATCGTGGGAACCCATAAGGTAACTAGTTTGGAGAATTGAGAAGCAAGGGAACGTCAAGACATGACTTAACTTCTCTAGACACATCAGTTAAAACACCGATGGAGCATAACCCGAGAGAGCACAGTCAGAGCAACCATGAGTTCTATCCCCCATTGGGTCTAGTGCCAAATAGTCCTTTACAAAAAGTAACATCTATCTTAAGTGATGTCACGCGTAACTTACATATTGTCCAATCCAAACTTGAGTAAAACGTGGTAGCTTAAGGGTTGTCAAGAATTTTAGTGGACTACCACTATTGTGATAGCTACCTGACACCTAGTTGGTCACCATATAAAGCTGTCTGTTGGCATGTAATTCCTATGATGTAAGGGCATACTGGCACGTCATTACATTAAATGCTAGTGACATAGAGGCATGAGGAGCTGTCTTTCAAATTTATTGAGCCTTAAACTACTCGAGTGAGGACTGAATTTATAGGCACCTTAACCACTTCATTAGAGAGAGAGTTGATGGGATTACAGTTGTGATTTATGAGATTATAAGAGAGAGAAAGAGTTCTTATGCAACTAGATAATTTACTCACCCACCATTAATACAAGTTGTCCAAGATTTCCCAGAACCAAGAATTTATGACCTGTGACCTGTGTTTGTGGGACCTTGGTTTTGAGCTGCGTGCCTAATGTGTATATAAGAGTTCTTGCTTTTCTCATTCTCTATCTGAGTTAATTCAACGACCCATTTATTGCCTATCATTGAGTAATACATGAGTATTTTGGTGATTTCAATGCAAAGAGTTTTGTCATAGCATCTTATTTAGTAACTTATTGCGTTCTTAATAGAGGTTATGCCTCCATTTGTATTATAACACCTCAGCCTTAATAGGACCCCCTCTTGCATTTGGCGACTCTATCGGGGGGGGGGGGGGTATTTTTAAAAAAAATATCCCAAGATAATGTTAACCGTGTTCTCAACTTTGAAGTGATCCAACCAAGGGAGGGACAAGATGTAAGGGAATGCGAGGCTCATAGAGATGGGGTGACTCAGATGGAGGTTCCCCAAGTTCCAACGGTCACAGAAGCTACCACGGTGGCACATACTTTTGTGAGCACTATGATGGGGTAAACTTAAATGGCACATATAATGGATAACTTCTTGGAGTTTCTATAGACACCAATAGTCGCGATGGTTTTTAGATAAGTAATGAACCCAAGTTTCTTTATCACTCCTATAGTGCCTCGTGCAGTTCCTTCAAGTGGTGTCCCCCTCGACAGTAGTTTCTATCATTGCAATGACCGTGGGAACACCTAGCGCAACTTACGTTACACCTATGATTGCTTGACCCGGTGTTATAGTGATGGGGGTAGTGACATCACCTTCTTTGATGGTTGGAGAAATAAGGATGGAAATATTTAAGATGATGGCAACTTCTTCGAAAACTACTAGTGAGACTGCCTCAATATATAATGCCTTTCGTACTCTTTATCCATAGGATTACAATGATGAGTCATACCCTAAGGATTATATTCCCCATATATTTTAGAATTACACCGAGAAAGGTGGAAATTCTAAGGAACGCATCAAGAGATTTGTGGACCACTTAGGTTTTAACTGTAAGAATAAAAAGCTACATTTTAGGGAGTTCTCTAAATCCCTCATAGACAAAGGTTACATGAGGTACTCATAATCAGTTCTAGGGATTATAGCCACTTGAGAGGAAATGCATGTTATTTCCATTCAAATTTTATTTTGGGTGAAGATGAATTTTCTCTTACCTAGCTTGCATAGGAGAAGCAACGATCGGGAGAAGAAGTAGTGACATATATAAGGAGGTTTCGAGAAAGGTTTCTCGATGTGAGAGAAGAGACCACTGAGTCCAAGTTGGTTCAACTTCGTGCGGAGGGTTTTCTACCTGAATATATATGTCATTTGATAAATGAAATGCATGAAGAAATCTTTGCAACCTTATTGAAATTAGCGTGAAACATCTCGTTGGTTGTTCGCCCAAGTCCCATAGTGACCCCTCTGATGTTTAGACCACAAACTGGGGCAGGAAGATGCCAGGCTCCACGGGTGGGCTATGTAGATGGGGGGTGACCAAGCGTAAATTCTTTTGAATTTAGCCCCTTAAGTTAGTGATTCTAATATCTCGAACAAGGTAATTGAATCAATTTTAATCCATATCACTCCACTGTTTGTTTCTAATAATATTCCCTAGTTTTTGTATAATTTTGATGAAGTTTTCAGGAATGGAATGCAAGAAAGGGAAAGAAGAAAACCAGAAGAAATGTAAAAGGGCAAAAGCGTAAATTCCATTCAGAATTCGAGAGCGACACCAAAAGTGAAGTTGAAGAGCATGAGTTCACAAGATCATAGGAAGAAATGATACCCAAATCGGAGTTCTAGATCAGAAGTTATAGCCAGTCAAAGTAGCAAGGAAAAAGTCAAAGTAGAAGAAAAGCGGACCGATCCGAGTTGGATCCGGACCGATCCGAATTGACCAAGTCCAGTATACCCCGGATGGATAGCAAACCGATGGAAAAATAACCGATCCGACTAGGACCGGACCGATCCGATAGAAATAAAAGAACCGATCCGATGGCTATCGGACCGATTCGCGGGTGATCCGGACCGGTCCGGGTATGTGAAATTCTGGCATTAATTGTGCAGATTTTTGGCGTGCTAGATGGAGAAACTTGTGCCACAAGCAAATTGAGCTGTCAATTTCGATACTTTGTGCTATAAAAGACATGCCCTACATCATTTGAGGGTGGTTGAGTGCAGTTAGGTTATTAGTGGAGAGAGAGTTCTAGGTTTAATTTTAGGTCAAATTTCTAGGGTTAGTTTCCAATTTCCTCAAGATTTTGCATGAACCCTAGTTTGTAAGAAATTCTGAATTCCTATTCCGTTTTTGTTGCTGAATTCAAGTAAAATCTTTCCATTCTCTTACTTTATTATTTGCAAATTATTTACAATGTCTTGTAGTTTCATAATTTTATGTTTGAATTTGTTCTTGAACCAAATTATGAGTAGCTAAATTCCCAAGGGTTGGGGTAAATGAACTCAATCCAAGGCAAATTATTTATGTAGAAAATAGATATTAAATTAAAATATTGATTGAATTGTGAAAGAAAATCATACAAACATTGTCAATCTTTTAATCTCTCTTGCCCTAGGTACTTGAGATGTTTAAGAACGCTTTGTGAGTATAATTTATCATTCACCGCTTTATATCTATCTTTGATTTCATATGATGCGGGCTAGATCCCTCATATATGTAATGCTTAGAATTTATAAAGACCGGATTTAGTCAAGAATTTTAATTTACAATTCTAGTATTCTATAGGATAATTTGTTAAGGATTGAGGGATTGTACCCTACCCTATTTTCTCTAATTTGTCAGATCTAAGTTCTTTGCAATTTTCAGTTCGTTTTTCTCAAGTAAATTTTTTATTTCAATAGAATTTTTTCCCAATCATTAATCATCTTTTTATAGTTATTTTGAGAAATCATTTCAAGATTTAATAGCTTTCTCTATTACGATTTGGCAATTTTGATCCCTGTGGAGACGATCCCGACTTACCGGGTTTATTACTTGAGCGACAAGGCTTGCACTTGAGCCTATAGAAAAATGCACTTTTGAGACAAATACTCAGTCGCGTCAAGTTTTTGGCGCCGTTGCCGGGGATCCGAAATTGTTAAAGTTTTAGGAAAGTTCTTTTTATCCACAAGTGATTTCGAAAAAAAGAAAAAAAATTTCATTTCATCTCTTATGTGCTTATATGCAGAAGTCATCTTCCACCCAAGTTCATGAAAATCCTATAGCCGAAGCAAGTTCTGAAAATTCTGAGTCTCTTCATTTTTGGGTTCCACCTCCTTCGCCTAATAATTCCATCACAAGTCGTTCATTGAGTCAAACACTGAGTGAGAATTCTGAACCTTTCGGTAGCGATATGTCGGAGCATGGTAGTGTCGGTGTTGGTGCTGGAGAGGATGAGATACCATATCTTCCCATGAAAGATTTGTTATTTCCGGAGCGAACTGTTACCCCTGGTTGCATTTTACTCCCGTATAATGCCGGTCAGTTCCACTTTCGGAATGGTATGATCCAAATTCTTCCTACATTTCATGGGATGGATTTTGAAAAACCATATCTCCATCTTAGAGAGTTCGAGGAAGCGTGTGAGACGTTTGGTGACCAAGCTTGTCCACAAGATGTAATCCAGTTGAAGCTATTCCCTTTTTCCTTAAAGGATAAAGCTAAAACTTGGTTATGGTCCCTACCCCCAAATTCTGTGTTATCTTGGAGAGATATGCAAACCAAGTTTCTATCTAAATTCTTTCCACAACACAAAACAAATTCTGTTAAAGCCCAAATTCAAGCTTTTCGACAAAATGAGAATGAGGCTTTTGAGAAATGTTGGGAGAGATTTCAGGAGTTAGTTAGTGCGTGCCCACATCATGGTTTTGAAAAGCATCATCTGATTTCATTCTTTCATCAAGGCCTTACTTTAGCATCCAAACAACTTGTTCAAACCATGTGTGAAAGACCTTTTTGGGAGTTAGATTCGAGCGATGCTGAGGCTCATCTGAAATATGTAGCAGAGACTACCCAAGCATGGGATATTTCTGATCCCAATAGTCAAAATCGAAATCGACAAGTGTCCAACTTGCCTGCTGCGTCCGGTATTTATCACTTGGACAAGGACACTTTGTTGGATCGAAAATTTGATCAATTGGAGAAGAATTTCAGAGATATGCTTGAAGTGCGATTGAGAGATGTGTCTGGACCAGTACAAGCCGGAAAGGAGAAAGTGTGTGCCATTTGTAATGCGGGTCATTCTACTAAAGGATGTCCTACTATCCCTGCATACAAGACAATGTACACTGAACAGGTTGAGGCAATAGGAGGTTTTTGAGGAAATTATAATGCACAGCAAGGGAATGCGTATAATCAATCGTGGAGGAATAATCCTGGGTTCAATTATGGACAACCCCAAGGTGGGATGGTTCCTAACCCACATATAGCTCTACCACCACCTCCTCAATTTCAGTAAGTGGTTCTTCCAATGCCAAATCCTATGTAAGTACCACCTCCTGGTCCTTATGTAGATCCACCTAGAAGATCTCTTGAAGATAATCTTAATCAATTCATCCAATCTAAAAAAGAGAGCAATGCTAAATATGATCGCATGTTCACTGAAATTCATACTAGCATCTCTAGGTTGCAATCTGCAGTGAATACTCAAGAGAAGGGTAAACTTCCTGCCCAAGGCCAAAGACCACCTCTTCAAGGTCAACCCACGGTTGGCTCCACATCATCAGATATGCAAGAAGAATGTCAACCTGTAACTACTCTTCGTAGTGGCCGCGTGATTGATCTAGCACCAAAACTTCCAAAGGAGAAAGATGATGGAGTTGAACCCGAAATTCCTAAGGAATATGAAACTTCTGAGTCTGAAGAACCTCCCTTAGAAAAGGAATTGAAAGATGAGGAAGTTGAACCTGAAATTAAAGTCAAGTTGCCTACTGCTGCTCCATTTCCTCAACGCTTAGATCCACCCAAGAAAGGGGTTTCGCGTACCGAGGTGTTGGATGTGTTGAAGCAAGTAAAATTGAACTTGCCATTTCTTGATGCTATTCAACAAATTCCAGCATATGCTAAGGTTATCAAAGATCTTTTAACTGTTAAAAGACGTCTTAAGGTGAAGAAAAATGTTTTCTTGGCACAAAATGTGAGCTCAGTCCTTCTCAATGATCTTCCACCAAAATTCAAAGATCCAGGTGCACCTACCATTTCGTGCGTCATTGGAGAAAAAAGAGTGGAAAAAGCATTGCTTTACTTAGGTGCGAGTGTAAACATCCTTCCATACTCCATCTATAAGCAGCTTGATTTAGGTGATTTAAAACCTACCCGAATCACTTTACAGTTAGCGGATAGAACAGTGAAAGTGCCTCGTGGGATTGTAGAAGACATGATAGTTCAAGTGGACACATTTTATTTTCCTGTTGATTTTGTCATTTGGGACACTGAGCCTGTTCCCCATATGAGAAATCATGTTCCAATAATATTGGGCCGTCCATTCTTAGCTACTGCTAATTCTTTTATCAATACACGGAATGGCCAAATGCAACTCACTTTTGGAAACATGACTCTCGAGACCAATATTTTCAATGTCGCTAACCAAATGGGTGATGAGGATGAAATTCTTGAGGTTGATCTTATTGAAGAAGTGGTGGATGAGAATATTGAGAAAATTATAGGAGGAGATGCATTGGAAGTGTGTTTAGTGCAAAATGGTCAGAACAAGAGTTATTATACTGAGTTTGAGCGTGAGATGGAAGAGTTGGAAAATTGGTTACAAGAGGAAGAGAGCTTTGAGAGTTTGAGAGATGTTGACTGGATTTCTAGGTATAAAGATTATCACCGAGGGAGACAACCATTATTCCCTCCGAAAATAGATTTCCTAGTCTTGAGTTGAAGAAACTACCCTCCCATGTCAAATATGCCTTTCTAGGAGAGAATAATACATTTCCCGTTGTTCTTTCTTCCCGTTTAGAAAAAGGGCAAGAGGGTATGTTATTAGATGTGTTGAGAAAGCATAAAAGTGCTTTTGGTTGGACTATAGAAGATTTGAAAGGTATAAGTCCTTTGATTTGTACCCATAAAATCCATCTTGAGGAAGAAGTGAAGACCTCGCGTGAGATGCAAAGGCGATTAAACCCAACCATGAAAGATTAGTAAGAGCGGAAATCATAAAATTGCTAGATGCTGGGATTATCTATCCCATTTCAGATAGTAAATGGGTGATCCCAATTCAAGTCGTTCCAAAAAAGTCGGGCATGACCGTGGTTGAAAATGCTAAGGGAGAATTAATACCTCAACGCACCACCACCGGGTGGCGTGTTTGCATTGACTACCGAAAGCTCAATGCCGGAACTCGAAAAGATCATTTTCCCTTACCGTTCATCGATCAAGTGATTGAACGAGTGACGGGCCATCCTTACTATTGTTTCCTAGATGGGTATTCCGGATATAATCAGATTGAAGTGGATGTACTTGATCAAGCAAAGATGACTTTTACATGTCCGTTTGGTACGTTTGCCTATAAATGTATGCCATTTGGGTTATGTAATGCGCCAGCTACTTTTCAAAGGTGCATGTTAAGTCTCTTTAGCGATATGATTGAAAAAGGTCTTGAGGTGTTCATGGACGATTTCAGCGTTTTTGGTCCATCTTTTGACCAATGTTTAGCTAATCTTGAAAGAGTTCTATTCCGGTGTGTGGAAAAAGACTTAGTCCTCAATTGGGAAAAATGCCATTTTATGGTTACCGAGGGCGTAGTTCTAGGCCACATAGTCTCATGTAGGGGGATTGAAGTTGATAGAGCAAAAATTGAAGTAATAGCTGAGTTACCCCCGCCAAAATCACTTAAAGATGTGAGGTCCTTTCTAGGTCATGTTGGTTTTTATAGGAGGTTTATCAAAGACTTTAGCGCCATCGCTAGACCTTTGAGTAATCTTCTCATGAAAGACACTCCATTTGAGTGGAATAAAGCATGTCAAGAAGCTTTTGATAAACTTAAAAGTATGCTTATTTCCGCACCTATCATGCAAGCTCCGGATTGGTCACTCGCATTTGAGCTTATGTGTGATGCAAGTGATTATGCGATTGGGGCTGTTCTTGGACAGAGGAAAGAAAAGAAAGCTCATGTTATTTACTATTCTAGTAGAACATTATCTGGACCTCAACTTAACTACTCTACTACAGAGAAAGAGTTACTAGCAGTCGTTTTTGCCCTCGATAAATTTCGCTCTTACATTGTTGGGTCGCCTATCATTTGCTTCACTGATCATTCGGCCCTTAAATATCTCTTGAGCAAGAAAGATGCCAAACCCCGTCTAATTTGGTGGATCCTACTCCTACAAGAGTTTAATCTCTCGATTCAAGATAAGAAAGGAGTAGAAAATGTCGTCGCTGACCATTTGTCACGCCTCTCGTCCGACGTGCTTATTGATCCCATTCCCATGGACGAGTATTTTCCGGATGAAAATTTATTTGTTACTTCTTCTCTCCCTTGGTTTGCGGATATAGTTAATTATCTTGTCACTGGAGTTGTTCCATCTAGTTGGAATCCACAAGATAGAAGGAAGTTCATTACATGGTCGCTCATGTTCTTTTATGATGATCCATATTTGTTTAAGTATTGTGCTGACCAAATCATCCAGAGATGTGTACCTGATGAAGAAATCCAAGGGGTAATTCGATTCTGTCATACGGAAGCATGTGGAGGTCATTTTTCCAAAAATAATACTGCAGCGAAAATCCTTCAAAGTGGTCTCTATTGGCCCATAAACTTCCGGGATGTGAATGCTTTTTGTAAATCATGCGATAGATGCCAAAGAATGGGAGCTATTACTCGACGTGACATGATGCCATTAACCCCAATTCTAGTATTGGAGTTGTTTGATTATTGGGGTATTGACTTCATGGGACCCTTTCCACCTTCTTTTGGTTTTCTATACATCCTCGTCGCTGTAGATTACGTCTCAAAATGGGTAGAGGCTATAGCTACAAGGACGAATGACAGCAAGGTGGTGATAAAATTCATTCAAGAAAATATACTTTCTCATTTTGGAATGCCTAAGGTCATAATCAGTGATAATGGAACTCATTTTTGCAATAAGCCTATGGAGAAACTAATGCGGAAGTATGTAATTTTCCATAAAGTTGGAACAACTTATCACCCTCAATCGAATGGCCAAGCCGAGCTTGCTAATCGGGAAATCAAAAATATATTAGAAAAGACAGTCGATCCTAATAGGAAAGACTGGTCTCTCAGATTGAATGATGCACTCTGGGCTTATAGAACCGCATACAAGAATCCCCTTGGGATGTCCCCATTTCGATTTGTGTATGGCAAACCTTGTCATCTTCCGGTTGAAATCGAACACAAAGCGTATTGGGCTATCAAAAGGGTGAACTTCAACATGGATAAAGCCGGTGAAATACGTAAACTTCAGTTGAATGAGTTGGAAGAAATACGCAATGATGCGTATGAAAGTGCTAAAATATCCAAGGACCGAATGAAACGAGCTCATGACGGAATCATTCGTAAGAAAGAGTTTCATTCGGGACAAAAAGTACTTCTCTACAACTCGAGGTTGCACTTGTTTCTCGGAAAATTGCAGTCAAGATGGTCAGGTCCATTCATTGTGAAAGAAGTATTTCCCCATTGAGCTATTGAACTCATAGATGAGAAAGGGGGAAACACATTTAAAGTTAATGGGCATCGTCTCAAGCCCTATTTGGAAGCAATTGTCAAGGAAGCCGACACAATCTGACTGTCGGACCCCATTTATGGGGATTGACTGAACAAAGAGAGGTGAGGTCGTCGCACCCCCGACATGTATGGGGTGATTGTTGTACATACGAGTCGTAGGATGTAGGAGTCGTAGGTTTGAGTCAGTCCCGGGGGTTGAGAATCCGAAGGGTGAGGGGTGTTTCATTTTCGATGAGCATTGAGGATAGTTTGAAGTGTGAGCGGTTGAAAAATCATCGTTGGAATGGAGAATAGGAGTATATTTGGTGAAAAGAAGAGAGAGAGAAGAAATTCACAAAATTCAGCAGATCGGATCGGTCCGGTCATGAATTAAAAGAACCGATCCGGTCAGGTGGATCGATCCGGCTGAATTAAAGGAACCGATCCGGTTAAGGCGGATCGGTCCGATTTTCTACAGGATTTCATTTCCCAAGAGTCACACCTCTTCAATCCACCTCTTCAATCCCCACCTTTTCACTTCACCCAATCCATTCCTTTCTTCAAAAATTCGTCCCCCCATTTCCCACCCCTTCATTCCCTCCATTTTCCCAATTCCTTCTTATAAATACATCCATTCCCCTACCATTTTCTTCACACCTACACCTACACCTATCTTCTCTCCTCTATCTCCCTTGCTATCTCCTTCCTCAATACTAATGGCTGCTCCCCAGAAATATACCTCCATTGAAGTCATTCCCGACGAAAATGGAGAGTACCGTTCCCGTCGCGAAGCAAAGTGGCGCCGTAGGTTTTTCAGCCCTACGCAAAAAATTCATATCGAACGTCAAGTGTTGTGGGACCAAATGCCCAATTATGTCACAAGCCTTTTCATGTCAAGGGGCTGGTGCCGATTCTTCAACGAACCATATGAGGCTGTTTGGGAGAATGAAGTGCGTCAGTTCTACGGATCTCTTGTCCGTACCGCTGAATTTGAATCCCAAGCATTTGTGGATTCCATCCCTATTTCATTTTCACTTGACCTTGTGGCACGGAAACTTGAGTCCTATGGTGTGATCACTCCGGACCAGTTTGATTATCCGGGTCCAGATCCCATTCTCACCAAGGAAGATTGTATCTCACGAATCAAGCCCGGTGCGGTTTGGAATACCGAGACATTTCCCATCGGTCGCTTATCCGACAAGGCTCGATTCACTTTTCATATCGTTTGTGCCAATATTTTGTAAACCTCCAATGATTCAGCGATGAGGCCGCGCCAAGCTACTATGATGTATCATTTGTTCGACCCTGCGATAGTGATCAACTTGGCCCGAACATTTTACACCGATATTCTTTTTGTGGCCTAGGATAAAAAGGGTCGCGCTCCTCTTCCTTATGGTCGCCTCATTACATCCATGCTTCGGGATGCCGAGATAGCACCACCGAAAGATCTTATCAACTTGCCTAAGCCTTTAGGACAAGAGTCCCGCACTCGAAGTGAGGGGAAAATTCAGCTAGTCCGTGCAAGGCGCGATGACGATTCGAGTGACGAGGAGACCGACGAGGATGAGGACGTCGCTGATGAGGACGTTGAAATGGAAGAAGGTGAGGAGGAAGAATATGATGAAACTGCTGATCCGGATTATGTTCCGGTTGGTACGGGCTTGACTGAGCGTGTTCTCTCTCTTGAAACGCGTTTTGACGAGTATGTGTCTTCCTACGAGAGGGACATGAGTTTGGTCCTACGTATGCAGGCTGACTTGTACCGTCTTCAGTTGGGACCCGAGGCCCCTCTTCCTCCTTACTACTATAATCCCTATGATCCAAATGCTCCAGGCCCTTCCCATCGCCCACCCGCCCCTTAGGATGCCCCTCTCCCCTTTAGAATTTTTTATAACTATGTTTGTATTTTTTTTCTTTTCTTTTTGCTTACACAGTGGTGTCACAGTTTGTTTGTCATCTACAGTTTTACTATGATATTTACTTGTTTTATTTATCGCACTCTTTATGTTGTCTTCCTTATCTCTCTTATCCATTTGATTGAGGACAATGCAAATCATTGAGTTAGGGGGGATGACAGGTGCGTATTCATAAAACTTTGATTGTATTCATATATATGTGTATCTAAAAAAAAAAAATGTTAAAAAGCCAAAAATATTTTTCATCAAAATAAATAAAAATTGGAATTTAAATTTTTCAAAAATATCACCTTTATTCTATTTAAAGTCTCAAATTGTTAAATCTCAAATGCACTAAGCCAAAATTGACCGAAGATGGAAATTGAAAGAAAATTGACGACTTAACGAATAAGTGTGGAGATTAGTCCAACCCGGTGAGATTTCGAGCCTATCGATCTTTTTGAGTTTTTAAATCAATCCGAGTTTATGATTAACTCGAAGTTCTTTTCAGCGTTTTAATAAGTCGTTGATGATCTCAATCCCTTATTTTGATCGGTTATGGGAAATGTGTGAGATGTTGTCTCGAAATTCATGCTAAATATATCTCTAAACTTAATTAATCTCGAGATGCATATAGTAATGTGATTAGCAATTTGGACAATGAAGTAGGCCCTCGTTTGTTACCAAAAAAATATTAGCCATAAAAAGTTGTGAAAAATTATCCCTTTGCAACCCAATTTGATCCTAATAAAATATTTCCCTTTCGTTTGATAACCCGAAAAACTCAAATAGCCTGGAATTGTGAAAATTGAGAAAATTCATCAAGTAAGTCCAAATTGTGCAATAAAAAGGGGCAAGAGAAAAACAGAAAAAAAAAAAAGAAAAAAAATGAAAGAGAAAAATGAGCAAATGCCCGAAAAGGCACTAATGGACGTCATAAGGACATTTTCCAATTCCGAACATTCCCTACTAGTCCTATTTTTACCCTTTACACTTTTTAACCCGAAAAGTCCTAACTGAGTCCGAATGGCGAAATTAATTACTGCATGGAGAGCTAAGACATGAAAAGATAATAAGAGAGATTAAGTGGTGTGAACTAGAGGTGATGTTCCCATTTCCTAATAACTGTATTCCGATGATGAGATATTTTCACCATATATTTCCTTCTTTTCAATTTTGTATGCATGAATTTGTGTCCATTATATTTACTCTTTATATCATGCATACCGAGAGAAAATAACCACAATCCGAGTGATTCGTTTGTGAGTGCATCCGTAAGAATTTGAATCAAAACGAATTTTTGGAAAGTAACGTAATGCTCAATCGATGGAAATTTGAGGATTAATTTTTGGCTTTGCACACACACACTATGGTTTGAAACATTTGAATATGAATTTATGGTGATTATTTTTCAAAAAGTTTAAATTGTACAATTTTTAAGTATTTTGATATTTATTTGAGTCAATAAAGAATTTTGTGGGTATATTCACTGCAAACCCTCACGAGACAAAACTCGTCCTACTAGGGTAACCTAGAGGTTTAAAGGCTTGTTGCATACGCTAAATGCAATCGCATGCCTGCGAAAGTGGAATTTTATTTTAATAAAGGAATTTTCAAGAGTAGAATTTTGGTTAGATTCAGTTACATTGCCCGGGACGTGCAAAGTCCTAAGTTACGGGGATTTGACCAAGAGTAAATTCTTCTGAATTTAGCCCCTTAAGTTAGTGATTTTAATATCTCAAACAAGGTAATTGAATCAATTTTAATCCATATCACTCCACTGTCTGTTTCTAATAATATTCCCTAGTTTTTGCGTAATTTTGATGAAGTTTTCAGGAATGGAATGCAAGAAAGGGAAAGAAGAAAATCAGAAGAAATGTAAAAGGGCAAAAGCGTAAATTCCATTCAGAATTCGAAAGCGACACCAAAAGTGAAGTTGAAGAGCATGAGTTCACAAGAGCATAGGAAGAAATGATACCCAAATCGGAGTTCTAGATCAAAAGTTATAGCCAGTCAAAGTAGCAAGGAAAAAGTCAAAGTAGAAGAAAAGCGGACCGATCCGAGTTGGATCCGGACCGATCCAAATTGACCAAGTCCAGTATACCCCGGATGGATAGCAAACCGATGGAAAAATAACCGATCCGACTAGGACCGGACCGATCCGATAGAAATAAAAGAACCGATCCGATGGCTATCGGACCGATTCGCGGGTGATCCGGACCGGTCCGGGTATGTGAAATTCTGGCATTAATTGTGCAGATTTTTGGCGTGCTAGATGGAGAAACTTGTGCCACAAGAAAATTGAGCTGTCAATTTCGATACTTTGTGCTATAAAAGACATGCCCTACATCATTTGAGGGTGGTTGAGTGCAGTTAGGTTATTAGTGGAGAGAGAGTTCTAGGTTTAATTTTAGGTCAAATTTCTAGGGTTAGTTTCCAATTTCCTCAAGATTTTGCATGAATCCTAGTTTGTAAGAAATTCTGAATTCCTATTCCGTTTTTGTTGCTGAATTCAAGTAAAATCTTTCCATTCTCTTACTTTATTATTTGCAAATTATTTACAATGTCTTGTAGTTTCATAATTTTATGTGTGAATTTGTTCTTGAACCAAATTATGAGTAGCTAAATTCCTAAGGGTTGGGGTAAATGAACTCAATCCAAGGCAAATTATTTATGTAGAAAATAGAGATTAAATTAAAATATTGATTGAATTGTGAAAGAAAATCATACAAACATTGTCAATCTTTTAATCTCTCTTGCCCTAGGTACTTGAGATGTTTAAGAACGCTTTGTGAGTATAATTTATCATTCACCGCTTTATATCTATCTTTGATTTCATATGATGCGGGTTAGATCCCTCATATATGTAATGCTTAGAATTTATAAAGACTGGATTTAGTCAAGAATTTTAATTTACAATTCTAGTATTCTATAGGATAATTTGTTAAGGATTGAGGGATTGTACCCTACCCTATTTTCTCTAATTTGTCAGATCTAAGTTCTTTGCAATTTTCAGTTCGTTTTTCTTAAGTAAATTTTTTATTTCAATAGAATTTTTTCCCAATCATTAATCATCTTTTTATAGTTATTTTGAGAAATCATTTCAAGATTTAATAGCTTTCTCTATTACGATTTGTCAATTTTGATCCCTGTGGAGACGATCCCGACTTACCGGGTTTATTACTTGAGCGACAAGGCTTGCACTTGAGCCTATAGAAAAATGCACTTTTGAGACAAATACTCAGTCGCGTCAGGGGCTATGGAGATGGAAGAGGACTTAGGAAGGGTAACAAGAGGAAGTTTGGGAGAGAAAGAAAAGACCCCCCCCACAGTTACATTATATAGTGGAGGAAGCTATTAGTTGTTATAATGCCATGTTTTATGGAGGGGCAGTCTGCACTCCCAAAGATGCTCGCCAAAATGAATCAAGACCAGATGTTCAAGCTAATCCTAAATATTACCATGTACATAGTGGTGTTTGCCACCCAAACAACTCATGTTTTACTTTAAGGAGGATTCTTAACAAATATTTGTTAACTGGAATGCCACAAAGACCTCAGGGAGATGTTAACAACAATCCACTACCAGTCCACGCAGTAAATTTTGTGGTGGCCTCTGATGAAAATCCTGAAGAATATACAAGGGAACTGAGAAGAGAAAGTGATGAGTTTGAAGCATACCTAGAAGATTGTAGGATTGGAATGGCAAACGTAGTGACTGCCTACGATGAAGTGATTGCTAGGGATGGAGGAAGTCTACAATGTGGAAGGTTATGTTGTGGAACCCAACTTGGAGTACCAATATTTTTCACAATCCTCCAAGTTCATGTGGTTCTTCGACCATGTGGGGATGGCTTCGGAAAGAAAGATAAAAATTACTCAGGAAAAATGGATATTGCAGAAAAGAACATAGTTCCCTCACTTAGGTGGAAGGGTTCCATGGTCAGGCTAGTAAGTAAGTTCAAGTTTGAGATAACTTTCTCAGATGCTGACATACCAGTAAGAAAATTAGGTCTCTTTACATATTTGGTTAATAATATAGATTAGGTCATTTTTCATGAATTCTACTAATTCACTGTAACCGTAGGATGACAAAAATGTTTGATAAATTCTAGGTGAGGCAGTTTCCACGTATTTAAGGAGTGGAAGAATTCATCCTGATCGTATCATGATATTTCTTTTTACGGTTAATCTTTTTCTTCTAATATATCTCAATATATCTATATTATCTCTAAGTATTCTAGTATATTCTTGAAATATTTTTGGACTTGAAATTTCTTCTACAAATTCTTTAGTTCTTAAGTCTTGCTTGAAGAGATCACGGATCTTTGTTCTATTTATTTCTATTCCAGCTACTCCGTGTGTTAACCATTAATTTCCATTTTACCATCTTTTGGTTTTACTCGTAGAAGATATTCTACAATGTCTTCTTTATTCAGTCTACTTGTTGCAGAGGAACTTGTGGTGTGTAAACCTATTTGCATATAAAACAAGAAATGATATTAGTATTAGCAAACATGGGTTCTCTAGATATAATGTCTGGAATGGTATTTTTAATTCCTTTAATATGAATAACAAGGAAGTTATATCCACCAAGCAATTTCTGCCGTCTAATTAATCTATTGGTTCATGATTGTAACAAGTCTAAGTCTTTGAATTTTACTACATAAGATGATTCAATATAAACAATAAAATGTTTAAGTTTAAGAAAAAGAATGTAATTTTCTATAGCGTGAACTATATCTACAACTTCTTTTTCATGGGTAGCATATCTTGTTTTTAGATCATTAAAAGTTCCAGAACTGTATCTACAAAATTTCTTCTTTTTAGTCTGATGATCAATGGCAAAGTACACTGATCTCCATTATTTGTCTGAAGCATCCAGTTATACTATAAACTGATCTTCAATATTAGACAGTTCAAGTAGAAAAATATTCTTAATTGCTTCTTTGATCTGATTTATAACTTCAAAATCGTCTTTAGTCCATTTAAAGGGATTAGTCTTATCTGTTCCTTTTAATTTGGATGTTAATATTTTTCTTTTTGAAACAAGGTTCTTAATAAAGTCTGCAGCACAATTAAACAATTATAAAAATGATTGTAATTGTTTTCTATATCTAAATTGGTTTGGAAATTTAAGAATCTTTTTCGTTATGTGTTATGATAAGGATAATTTTCCTTTATTAATATGGATTCCCAAAAAGTCTATTTCGGTCTAAAATAAATGCATTTTCTTTACAGAAATAACAATTCCATGTTTATCTAAATCTAAAATAAATATAAAAATTTGGTTTGCAGGATTTGTCTTAGAAAATTGAGATCCAATTAGAGACAACAAATAATAAACAAGAAGTAAAATGCAAATAACAAAGAGAAATAAATGACAATAAAAGGAATGAGATCAAGTGAAACGTGGTTCAACCCTCAAGGAGGAGCCTACATCCATGGAGTAGCCTTCTACACTATAGTTTCAGATGAATAGAGGACTAATGATGGTAAAATCCACTCAATCTCAGTTCTCTCAGTGACTTGACAACATAATAGTATGAATATGATTTCTTAAAATATTTCCAAGTAGGTAATTGTCCTATTTATAGTGAACAAGTGTGAAAGAATGTGTGAGAAGAGAGATAATGCTCTTTCGACCTGTCCTACTCTTTTAGGATGGAGAGGAGCCCGTTTACACTGAGTTATAATAAAATGTGAAGTTTCTTAAAGAATTCCACGGGAGTTAATATCTCCTCACATGTTTTATAATGATCATGCAACTCACATGGTACTTATTGGCTTTAACAACGTTATCACAATTGCTTTCCTTCGATTACCCTTGTTGGCAGCGATCATGTTCGTACAGGTAGAATTGCGATCGACCATATTGCTAGGTCCCATCTTCTATGGTGAGCTGAGGTGATCCCTTGGTGAGTGCGCTCGACTGAGGATGAGCTCATGCTCATGTACCATTGATTTGACTATGTTCTCTTCAAGTCATGAGATGATGTATAAATATGAAATAACAAAACCCGTCAAGGCTTTGCCTGTCGAACTTAATCTTCAGGTGAGGAATGGAGTAAAGGAGTGATTGAAGTTTTTTGAAGTGGTTCTGGGTTTGAATCTCGTGAATCAGAGGTCATATGTTATTCCAGTCATCTAGACGAGATAAATTACTTTGAGAGCTCTATAAGAAAAACTCTAGCTGACTTAACTGTGGCATGTGTTAAAATATGGTGTGTCTTCAATTTGCGGGCCTGATACGCACTATTTTTCCTTTTAAAAGCATTGTGGAGACATTTTAAAACTTTTTAAATTCTTTGTACCCAAGCTTTCTAGAGACAGAGAACGGACGTGATCCCCCCATTGTCGAATTGTTTAGAGCTTTTACAAATCCCAATCTAATGTGATTTTGGTTCATTCCTAACATAAAGTACCCCTCGTCCTTGCCCCAGTTTTTTTCTTACTTCGATCATTTATTATTTTCCCATTTTTATTTCTGTTTGTATTTAGTTCGGGTATCTCCTCTAGGGTTTTTTGTTTTTATATTTTTATGAGACTCGCTTTAGGTATGAGTGTGCCCTGTATGAGCGAGACTTAAAAAATCTGGAAGAACGTTTTAGATTGAATAAAACTATTAGGGGAGTTTAAAGATAAACTCATAATTAAAGATAATTACCCCTCATAATCAGAGGAAGGTACAAAGGCAAGTGAACAAGCGCATGAGCTAGTTCGAACACAGGAGGAAGAAAGTAGTGAGTAAGCTTCCCAATAATGTGGTTCGGGGGAACTCTATATTTTGTTTGTACTTATTTAATCTATGTATTTGTAAAGATATATTGTAACTTTATATGATGTATTGTAATATGTGGGTAAGGCTAACTAGTATCCGTGAGGGACCAAGTCTGGTCGGGCTTGGAAGAGCTTTTATCCTATATCGAATGAACTCATCGTGGGAACCCATAAGGTAACTAGTTTAGATAATTGATAAGCAAGGGAACGTTATGACATGACTTAACTTCTCTAGACACATCAGTAAAAACACCGAGGGAGCATTACCCGAGAGAGCACAGTCAGAGCAACCATGAGTTCTATCCCCCATTGGGTCTAGTGCCAAATAGTCCTTTACAAAAAGTAACATCTATCTTAAGTGATGTCATGCATAACTTACCTATTTTCCAATCCAAACTTGAGTAAAACGTGGTGGCTTAAAGGTTGTCAAGCATTTTAGTGGACTACCACTATTGTGATAGCTGCCTGACACATAGTTGGTCACCATATAAAGTTGTCTGTTGGCATTAAATTCCAATGATGTAAGGGATACTGGCACGTCTTTACATTAAATGCTAGTGACATAGAGGCATGAGGAGCTGTATTTCAAATTTATTGAGCCTTAAACTACTCGAGTGGGGACTGAATATATAGGCACCTTAACCACTTCATGAGAGAGAGAGAGTTGATGGGATTACCGTTGTGATTTTTGAGATTATGAGAGAGAAAAAGAGTTCTTATGAAACTAGAGAATTTACTCACCCACCATTAATACATGTTGTCCAAGATTTCCCAGAACCAAGCATTTATGACCTGTGACCTGTGTTTGTGGGACCTTAGTGTTTGAGCTGCGTGCCTAACGTGTATATAAGAGTTCTTGCTTTTCTCATTCTCTAACTGAGTTAATTCAACGATTCATTTATTGCCTATCATTGAGTAATACATGAGTATTTTGGTGAGTTCAATGCAAAGAGTTTTGTCATAACATCTTATTTAGTAACTTATTGCCTTCTTAATAGAAGTTATGCCTCCATTTGTATTATAACACCTCGGCCTTAATAGGACCCCCTCTTACATTTGGAGACTCTATCGGGGGGGGGGGGTATTTTTTAAAAAAATATCCCAAGATAATGTTAACCGTTTTCTCAACTTTAAAGTGATCCAACAAAGGGAGGGACAAGATGTAAGGGAATGCGAGGCTCCTAGAGATGGGTTGCCTCAGATGGAGGTTCCCCAAGTGCCAACGGTCACAGAAGCTACCACGGTGGCACATGATTTCGTGAGCACTATGATGGGGTAAACTTAAATGGCACATATAATGGATAACTTCATGGAGTTTCTATAGACACCAATAGTCGCGATGGTTTTTAGATAAGTAATGAACCCAAGTTTCTTTATCACTCCTATAGTGCCTCGTGCAGTTCCTTCAAGTGGTGTCCCCCTCGACAGTAGTTTCTATCATTGCAATGACCGTGGGAACACCTAGCGCAACTTACGTTACACCTATGATTGCTTGACCCGGTGTTATAGTGATGGGGGTAGTGACATCACCTTCTTTGATGGTTGGAGAAATAAGGATGGAAATATTTAAGATGATGGCAACTTCTTCGAAAACTACTAGCGAGACTGCCTCAATATATAGTGCCTTTCGTACTCCTTATCCAGAGGATTACAATGATGAGTCATACCCTAAGGATTACATTCCCCATATATTTTATAATTACACCGAGAAAGGGGGAAATTCGAAGGAATGCATCAAGAGATTTGTGGAGCACTTAGGTGCTAACTGTAAGATAAAAAGCTGCATTTTAGGGAGTTCTCTAAATCCCTCACAAACAAAGGTTACATGTGGTACTCATAATCAATTCTAAGGATTATAGCCACTTGAGAGGAAATGCATGTTATTTCCATTCAAATTTTGTTTTGGGTGAAGATGAATTTTCTCTTACCTAGTTTGCATAGGAGAAGCAACGATCGGGAGAAGAAGTAGTGACATATATAAGGAGGTTTCGAGAAAGGTCTCTCGATGTGAGAGAAGAGACCAATGAGTCCAAGTTGCTTCAATTTCGTGCAGAGGGTTTTCTACCTGAATATATATGTCATTTGATAAACGAAATGCATGAAGGAATCTTTGCAACCTTATTGAAATGGGCGTGAAAGATCTCGTTGGTTGTTCTCCTAAGTCCCATAGTGACCCCTCTGATGTTTAGACCACAAATTGGGACAGGAAGATGCCAGGCTCCACGGGTGGGCTATGTAGATGGGGGGTATGGAGATGGAAGAGGACTTAGGAAGGGTAACAAGAGGAGGTTTGGGAGAGATAGAAAAGACCCCCCACAGTTACATTATATAGTGGAGGAAGCAATTAGTTGTTATAATGCCATGTTGTATGGATGGGCAGTCTGCACTCCCAAAGATGCTCCCTAAAATGAATCAAGACCAGATGTTCAAGCTAGTCCTAAATATTACCATGTACATAGTGGTGTTTGCCACCCAAACAACTCATGTTTTACTTTAAGGAGGATTCTTAACAAATATTTGTTAACTGGAATGCCACAAAGACCTCAGGGAGATGTTAACAACAATCCACTACCAGTCCACGGAGTAAATTTTGTGGTGGTCTCTTATTAAAATCCTGAAGAATATACAAGGGAACTGAGAAGAGAAAGTGATGAGTTTGAAGCATACCTAGAAGATTGTAGGATTAGAATGGCAAACGTAGTGACTGCCTACGATGAAGTGATTGCTAGGGATGGAGGAAGTCTACAATGTGGAAGGTTATGTTGTGGAACCCAACCTGGAGTACCAAGATTTATCATAATCCCCCAAGTTCATGTGGTTCTTCGACCATGTGGGGATACCTTTAGAAAGCCAGATAAAAATTACTCAGGAAAAATGGATATTGCGAAAAAGAACATAGTTCCCTCACTTAGGTGGAAGGGTTCCATGGTCAGGCTAGTAAGGAAGTTCATGTCTGAGATAACTTTCTCAGATGCTGACATACTAGTAAGAAAATTAGGTCTCTTTACATATTTGGTTAATAATATAGATTAGGTCATTTTTCATGAATTCTACTAATTCACTGTAACCGTAGGATGACAAAAATCTTTGATAAGTTCTAGGTGAGGTAGTTTCCACGTATTTAAGGAGTGGAAGAACTCATCCTGATCGTATCAAGATATTTGTTTTTACGGTTAATCTTTTTCTTCTAATATATCTCAATACATCTATATTATCTCTAAGTATTCTAGTATATTCTTGAAATATTTTTGGACTTGAAATTTCTTCTACAAATTCTTTAGTTCTTAAGTCTTACTTGAAGAGATCACGATCTTTGTTCTATTTATTTCTATTCCAGCTACTCCGCGTGTTAACCATTAATTTGCATTTTACCATCATTTGGTTGTACTCGTAGAAGATAGTGTACAATGTCTTCTTTATTCAGTCTACTTGTTGCAGAGGAACTTGTGGTGTGTAAACCTATTTGCATAATAAAACAATTAATGATATTAATATTAGCAAACATGGGTTCTCTAGATATAATGTCTGGAATGGTGTTTTTACTTCCTTTAATATGAATAACAAGGAAGTTATATCCACCAAGCAATTGCTACCGTCTAATTAATCTATTGGTTCATGATTTTAACAAGTCTAAGTCTTTGAATTTTACTACATAAGATGATTCAATATAAACAGTTAAATGTTTAGGTTTAAGAAAAAGCATGTAATTTTCTATAGCGTGAACTATATCTACAACTTCTTTTTCATGGGTAGCATATCTGATTTTTAGATCATTAAAACTTCCAGAACTGTATCTACAAAATTTCTTCTTTTTAGTCTGATGATCAATGTCAAAGTACACTGCTCTCCATTATTTGTCTAAGGCATCCGGTTATACTATAAACTGATCTTCAATATTAGACAGTTCAAGTAGAAGAATATTCTTAATTGCTTTTTTGATCTGATTTATAACTTCAAAATCGTCTTTAGTCCATTTAAAGGGATTAGTCTTATCTATTCCTTTTAATTTGGATGTTAATATTTTTCTTTCTGAAACAAGGTTCTTAATAAAGTCTGCAGCACAATTAAACAATTATAAAAATGATTGTAATTGTTTTCTATATCTAAATTGGTTTGGAAATTTAAGAATCTTTTTTGTTATGTGTTATGATAAGGATAATTTTCCTTTATTAATATGAATTCCCAAAAAGTCTATTTCGGTCTAAAATAAATGCATTTTCTTCACAGAAATAACAATTCCATGTTTATCTAAATCTAAAATAAATCTAAAAATTTGGTTTTCAGGATTTGTCTTAGAAAATTGAGATCCAATTAGAGACAACAAATAATAAACAAGAAGTAAAATGCAAATAACAAAGAGAAATAAATGACAATAAAAGGAATGAGACCAAGAGAAACGTGGTTCAACCCTCAAAGAGGAGCCTACATCCACGAAGTAGCCTTTTACACTATTGTTTCAGATGAACAGAGGACTAATGATGGTAAAATCCACTCAATCTCAGTTCTCTCTGTGACTTGACAACATAATAGTATGAATATGATTTCTTAAATTATTTCTAAGTAGGTAATTGTCCTATTTATAGTGAACGAGTGTGAAAGAATGTGTGAGAAGTGAGATAATGCTCTTTCCACCTGTCCTGCTCTTTTAGGCTGGAGAGGAGCACATTTACACTGAGTTATAATAAAATGTGAAGTTTGTTAAAGAATTCCACGTGAGTTAATATCTCCTCACATGTTTTTTAATGATTATGCAACTCACATGGAACTTGTTGGCTTTAACGACGTTATCACAATTGCTTTCCGTCGATTATCCTTGTTGGCAGCGATCATGTTCGTATAGGTAGAATTGAGGTCGACCATATTGCTAGGTCCAATCTGCTATGGTGAGATGAGGTTATCCCTTAGTGAGTGCGCTCGACTGAGGACAAGCTCATGCTCATGTACCATTGAATGATTTGACTATGTTCTCTTCAAGTCATGAGATGGTGTATAAATACGAAATAACAAAACCCGCCAAGGCTTTGTTCATAACTACAGATAGCTGAGGATCTTCTGTAGATCTTAATATTCAGGTGAGGCATGGAGAAAAGGAGTGATTGAAGTTTTTTGAAGTGGTTCTGGTTTGGAATCTCGTGAATCAAAGGTTTGTTATTCCAGTCATCTAGACGAGATAAATTACTTTGTGAGCTCTATAAGAAAATCTCTAGCTGACTTAACTGTGACACGCGTTAAAATATGGTGTGTCTTCAATTTGCGTGCCTGATACACACTATTTTTCCTTTTAAAAGCATTGTGGAGACATTTTAAAACTTTTTAAATTCTTTGTACCCAAGCTTTCTAGAGACAGAGAACGAACGTGATCCCCCCATTGTCGAATTATTTAGAGCTTTTACAACTACCAATCTAATGTGCTTTTGGTTCATTCCTAACATCAGGTACCCCTCGTGCTTGCCCTAGTTTTTTTTCTTACTTCGATTATTTATTATTTTCCCATTTTCGTTTCTGTTTGCATTTAGTTCGGGTATCTCCTCTAGGGTTTTTTGTTTTTATATTTTTATGAAACTTGCTTTAGGTATGAGTGTGCCCTGTATTAGTGAGACTTAAAAAATCTGGAAGAACGTTTCAGATTGAATAAAACTATGAGGGTAGTTTAAAGATAAACTCATAATTAGAGATAATTACTCCTCATAATCAGAGGAAGGTACAAAGCAAAGTGAACAAGCACATGAGCTAGTTCGAACACAGGAGGAAGAAAGTAGTGAGTAAGCTTCCCAATAGTGTGGTTCGGGGGAACTCTATATTGTGTTTGTACTTATTTAAGCTATGTATTTGTAAATACATCTTGTAACTTTATATGATGTATTGTAATATGTGGGTAAGGCTAACCAGTATCCGTGAGGGACCAAGTCTGGTCGGGCTTGGAAGAGCTTTTATGCTACATTGAATGAACTCATCGTGGGAACCCATAAGGTAACTGGTTTGGAGAATTAAGAAGCAAGGGAATGTTAAGACATGACTTAACTTCTCTAGACACATCAGTTAAAACACCGAGGGAGCATAACCTGAGAGAGCACAGTCAGAGCAACCATGAGTTCTATCCCCCATTGGGTCTAGTGCCAAATAGTCCTTTACAAAAAGTAACATCTATCTTAAGTGATGTCATGCGTAACTTACCTATTGTCCAATCCAAACTTGAGTAAACCGTGGTGGCTTAGGGGTTGTCAAGCATTTTAGTGGACTACCACTATTGTGATAACTGCCTGACACATAGTTGGTCACCATATAAAGCTATCTGTTGGCATTTAATTCCTATGATGTAAGGGCATACTAGCACGTCTTTACATTAAATGCTAGTGACATAGAGGCAAGAGGAGCTTCCTTTCAAATTTATTGAGCCTTGAACTACTCGAGCGAGGACTTGATATATAGGCACCTTAACCACTTCATGAGAGAGAGAGTTGATGGGATTACCGTTGTGATTTCTGAGATTATGAGAGAGAGAAAGAGTTCTTATGAAACTAGAGAATTTACTCATCCACCATTAATACACGTTGTCCAATATTTCCCTACCAGAACCAAGCATTTATGACTTGTGACCTGTGTTTGTGGGACCTTGGTGTTTGAGCTGTATGCCTAAGGTGTATCTAAGAGTTGTTCCTTTTCTCATTCTCCAACTGAGTTAATTCAACGGTTCATTTATTGCCTATCATTGAGTTATACACGAGTATTTTTGCGAGTTCAATGCAAAGAGTTTTGTCATAGCATCTTATTTAGTAACTTATTGCCTTCTTAATAGAGGTTATGCCTCCATTTGTATTATAACACCTCAGCCTTAATAGGACCCCCTCTTGCATTTGGAGACTCTATCGGGGGGGGGGTATTTTTTTAAAAAATATCCCAAGATAATGTTAACCGTGTTCTCAACTTTGAAGTGATCCAACAAAGGGAGGGACAAGATGTAAGGGAATGCGAGGCTCCTAGAGATGGGGTGCCTCAGATGGAGGTTCCCCAAGTTCCAACGGTCACAGAAGCTACCACGGTGGCACATGCTTTCGTGAGCACTATGATGGTGAAAACTTACATGGCACATATAATGGATAAGTTCATGGAGTTTCTTTAGACGCCAATTGTCGCGATGGTTTTTGGATAAGTCATGAACCCTAGTTTCTTTATTACTCCTATAGTGCCTGTTGCAGTTCCTTCAAGCGGTGTCCCCCTTGACAGTAGTTTCTATCATTGCAATGACCGTGGGAACACCTAACGCAACTTGCGTTACACCTATGATCGCTTGACCCGGTGTTATGGTGATGGGGATAGTGACATCACCTTCTTTGATGGTTGGAGAAATAAAGATGGAAATATTTAAGATGATGGCAACTTTTTCGAAAACTACTAGCGAGACTGCCTCAATATATAATGCCTTTCGTACTCCTTATCCAGAGGATTACAGTGATGAGTCAAACCTTAAGGATTACATTCCCCATATATTTTAGAATTACACCGAGAAAGGGGGAAATTCGAAGGAACGCATCAAGAGATTTGTGGAGCACTTAGGTGCTAACTGTAAGAATAAAAAGATGCATTTTAGGGAGTTCTCTAAATCCCTCAAAGACAAAGATTACATGTGGTACTCATAATCAGTTCTAAGGATTATAGCCACTTGAGAGGAAATGCATGTTATTTGCATTCAAATTTTGTTTTGGGTGAAGATGAATTTGCTCTTACCTAGCTTGCATAGGCGAAGCAACAATCGGGAGAAGAATTAGTGACATATATAAGGAGGTTTCGAGAAAGGTCTCTCGATGTGAGTGAAGAGACTAAGGAGTCCAAGTTGCTTCAACTTCGTGCGGAGGGTTTTCTACCTGAATATATATGTCATTTGATAAACGAAATGCATGAAGGAATCTTTGCAACCTTATTGAAATTACACTGAAACATCTCGTTGGTTGGTCACCCAAGTCCCATAGCGACCCCTCTAATGTTTAGACCACAAACTGGGGCAGGAAGATGCCAGGATCCACGGGTGGGCTATGTAGATGGGGGGTATGGAGATGGAAGAGGACTTAGGAAGGATAACAAGAGGAAGTTTGGGAGAAATAGAAAAGACCCCCCACAGTTGCATTATATAGTGGAGGAAGCTATTAGTTGTTATAATGCCATGTTGTATGGAGGGGCAGTCTGCACTGATAATGCCAAATATTGCACCCTGCCGCGATAGTACTCATCCGAAGCCGCGGATGTTCAGACCATACAGGCCGCGGCAGTTACCACAGTCAGGGCGCGGCCAGATCTCTCGTAGGGTGCGGCTCCCTTCATCAGAGGCCGCGGATCCCACCTTAGGGCTCTTCACTCGGTGTTGCTTACTCTACGGGCTGCGCACCCTTATCCACAAGTGCAGACTTGGTACATGCCACGTGCTGTGGGCACGTGACTCAACTCACTTCCTTATAAATAGAGGACCATACCCGGAAAAGGGGGGGATCGATTGGACATACACCCAAGGTAGGCTCTACAATATAGATCCTCACTACACAACCTCAACACACAACTTGGAGACCACGCATCCACATCGCAGCCACCTATCCAGCACCCCGGAACCCTCAGTACTGCCATGTACTCTCCTTTATTCTCATATTTGTATGCCCCTTTAGGCACGATTATACTGTACCATGCAACGCATATAATGAGAATGGAGCAACACAGTGGATGTAGGCCTATTTTAAAGGCTGAACCACTCTATATCTTGTCTTCTCTCTATTTACTTGCTTTAGTTGATTATTACACACTTCACACATGATTTGCTGACGCGAGAACGACAAATGGACGATTTCTCATATCATCAGTTTGGCGCCGTCTGTGGGAACCGAGATACCTCAATCTTGTTTCTCTATGTTTCGAGTTCTTGAACACCTTATTCTATTCATGGGGATCCTCTGGATCATCATCCCATGAGTAAATTTTGGTTACTGAGCTCTATTTGATACTTACACCCTTAAATGGGTATTTCATACCTTCAGATCTGTTCTCGAGTCTCCATTTTATGACCTTAGATCTATTTTACATACCCCTGTGATATCACCCCACCTAGATAAAGCTGGAAGGCTTGATGGGCTTCAACCCCATAAATGTGGGTGATTAGGGAAGAGTTATATTTACTCCCTTTTTGTTCTTTTCCTATGACCTAGGGTTTATCATTAAAATTGTGCCATTGTGTGTACCGAGAGGTTATTCTCTCATGGATAGACCCTAGTAGGTATGCTATCCACGGGTTTCGGGAGAAAAACTCAGTTTTTGGGTTTCAATCTTAGGATTTTCCCTATCTAGGTAGGGATGCGGCGCGGTAGTTCAACTACCTAACATGTCGCGGCCTCTACCGGGGTAGGTATGTTGCAGAAGCTTCAAAACATCAAGGAACATTCGGGTGGCCTTCAGCTCAACCTTGGTGTATCATTCAAAGGCTGCGGCAGTGCACTTGTGTGCCATACTTGCCGCGGCCTCCTCAGCATATCATGGGGCAGCACATTCCCTTCCCCCCCCAATACTCCTGTTATTACTCACTTCTGTTAGTTTTGTCTCAGATTCTATATACTCTATAAAGACTAACAAAAGCAGAAATGGAGGGGGAATCCAGCCAGAGCATGGAAGTCAAGGATGAGATTGTGCAACTGTACAATCACCTTAATCACCTCTATGACAGCCATGCTTCACTTCAGACCCAGGTTAATTACCTCACTCAGAGGGTGCTAATGCTAGAGGCCGCGACCAATCAAAATATAAACGCAGGTCCGGGAAGAGCTTTACCTGCCGCGGCAGTCAAAGAAGCCGCAGGACCAACTGGCAGAAGGCAGAAAAGGGAAGCAGAGAAATCAGAGAAAAAGTCGGGCGTCTATACGCCGTTGATTTTCCCAATTGAAGAGATCTTTGAGTGTATCAAAGAGGACAAGCTTTTGAGGTGGCCAGAAAAACTGAGAGCTCCACCCCACAAGAGGAACAAAGCCGCCTGGTGCAAATTCCATCAGGACCATGGCCATGAGACAGAGCAATGCTATGCTCTGAAAGATGAAGTCGAAAGGCTAATTGGCCAGGGGATGCTGCAGCGATTCCTGAAGAATGCATAAAGGGCTCAGCCGGACCTGACAGAGGCTGCATGCCACACCTCATCCTTAGCCTTTTTCAACTCAACTATTTCTGTCTATGCTTTATGTAGCTCATTAGAGCCCGAATACTCAAGATTTTATGTTTTATTAGCAAAGCCATTAGCTGAAACATACATATATAAATATAATGAATTAGCAAATTTTGCCATATCTCATTCCTCTCTTGTTTTCATAATTTGTCATCTCACAAAAAGACCTTTTGTCTTAAACAGAATACAAGGGAAGAATAAAACATTATCTTGGAAGATTATTATTATTTTGGGATGCACCTATGGAGGGACTGCGGTCTTAATTAGCTCAAAAGTTCCCCTCACGACGTGCGACTGTATCTTATCATATGATGATTAAAATCAGGAAAGCATCCGAGGATTCAGGGAGTTTTTATCAGCCACGGGGGCTTACAATGCCCGTTCTCAGCTCTCGGGACGCGTCATCAAGTCGGGAGGCTTATAATCTCTGGCCGTGGAGGGCTTTATGTATATCAGTAGCTGTGGGTGGCTTCATAACATAACCCAGCCTGGAGAGGCTTGATAGTATCTCACATATTAGCTGTGGGTGGCTTAACAACGTAACCCAGCCTGGAGAGGCTTGATAGTGTCTCACATATTAGCTGTGGGTGGCTTAACAACGTAACCCAGCCTGGAGAGGCTTGATAGTATCTCACATATTAGCTGTGGGTGGCTTAACAACGTAACCCAGCCTGGAGAGGCTTGATAGTGTCTCACATATTAGCTGTGGGTGGCTTAATAATATAACCCAGCCTGGAGAGGCTTGATAGTGTCTCACATATTAGCTGTGGGTGGCATAACAACGTAACCCAGCCTGGAGAGGCTTGATAGTGTCTCGCGTATTAGCCATGGGTGGCTTAATAATATAACCCAGCCTGGAGAGGCTTGATAGTGTCTCACATATTAGCTGTGGGTGGCTTAACAACGTAACCCAGCCTGGAGAGGCTTGATAGTGTCTCGCGTATTAGCCATGGGTGGCTTAATAATATAATCCAGCCTGAAGAGGCTTCATAGTGTCCCAAGATCGACTAAAGGTAAGCCATGGAGGACAATCGAATCAACTATTGGAAGCTCGGTCATCATGATCATGAGGCGTGTCAAACCCGCAGGAGGATGGCCTCAGTTTCCCAGGGGCAAGGTTCTACAGCCCCATAATCTTGTCAACGGTCAAATAGATGCCGCGGCACCTTCATCCACCACAACCTTAGTGATAGATGGTAACCTGCCAGTTAAATGGAAAAAGCGGCCGCTGCTCGTTCAAATCGCCGCGGCATGTACAGAAAAGGAAGAAATCGCACCGCGGCCTGGGGTGACAGCCTAAGGTAGTGTAAGGCAATAAAGGGCCAAGGTGACAGGGGAACCGCGGATGATATACAAGAAAGTGCATGGAATTATGCTATTCTGCCGCGGACTTGGTTACAAGTTCTACAAGTTCTTTCAATACAAAAAGCTGGTTACAAATATGAGAGGCAGTAACATGCAACCATTCATTATAGACGGCAGAATATAACACGCAGTGCAAAAAAGAAAACATTAAGCAGAGATAAGAATATGGCCGCAGCCTTTGTATTAATAAATTTGGATTACAAAAATAGGGGCCGCAGCCACAGCAAAGTTCGAAATTACAGTGTAACTTAAAATTCAAGAAGCCGCGTCGTCATCGTCATTAGCTTCATCACCGCCCGCGGCGGTCTCTGTCTCCTCGGCCTCTGCCTCTACTTGGGCTATCAGCCTTGCCCTCTCTTCAGCCGCGGCCCTCAGCTCAGCAATGCACTCCTGATGTTCTGCATCACTTAATTTCCAAGCAAGGACCGTATCCTTGGCATCAGGGAAATTTCTAATGATTCTCTGCCGCAGCTCCTGATATCCGCGGAGGTAGGCCCTGTTATTTGTAAGGAAGAAATCCTTGGAGCCTTTGAAGGACTCCACGGCATGATCTATAGCCAGCTGGAGGGCATCGCCATGATCAGCTTCCATCTTTTTGATAGCCGCGGCATGGGCTTCGTCCTTCTGAGCAGACTTGGCTTCAAGCTCTTGGTATTTTTGCTGGAGGAGGGCAAGCTTGGAAGTTGCAATCTCCGCAACACGGGCGGCTTCAGCTGTTTGAGCTTGCGACGACTTCAGAGATTCCGCGGCCTGATTGAAATTCTCTTCCGCTTCCTCCCTGGCTTTATTGGCCTTCTCCAGGTCCATGTGGGCTGCCTGGAGGGCCGCGGCAGATGATGCTTTCCCGGCCTCAAAAGAAGATGTCCGAGCCGACTGCAGGTCCGCAGCATGAGCACTCTTCTCGGCCTCTTTCAGCCGGTATAAAGCCTCGTAGTTTCTTTTTTGGACTACAATCACGTCCGCGGCCTGTATATGTAATAAGAGACGTTAGCAAAAGCAAAAAATACGAGATACAAAGATTATGATGATTGGTACGTACCCTGAGAAGGCTATGTAGGCCACAATCCTCCAGGTCTTCGTGATCCTCCCCAACAAGTCTGTCGAGGTCCGCGGCATCCAATGCACGCTTTATTCTCCGGGCAGCCTTGGCAGTAGTGTCCCACGAGGAATTTGGGTCGGGCTGCCTTAGTTGAGGCCTTGGCCTACCGTCTGGCCCAGACTCTCCGCGGAATTGGGGAGGCGGAAAATTTGCGTTGACGGCCACAACATTTGGTGGGGGAGGAGAAGACGATGGTTGCCGGGGAACTTCCGCTGGCAGCAGTCCTACCGCGGCCAGATTTTCCCCTATGTTGTCATCAAAGTGTTCATGATGCACAGGGGCTTCATCGTGAACCACTTGATCCGCGGCAGGATCTGTGGGTTTATCAACAAAAGAAGTCGCGGCCTGTACCTTGGCCCTAGACCGCTTCCTTTTCCTGCTTCTCGCGGTGTTATTTAGGACAACCGCGTCCTCATCCATCTCTGCCAACTGCGCGGCCAGCAGTTCCCTATCAATCTCTTCACCTGGAAAATAATGGCATGAGTTCAACAAATTCCAAGAGAATAAAACGACCGCGGAATGAGAGAAATGGTACAGTTAATTACCTTCTGCGCCCATCTGTTGAGGAATTGATTTGTTGGGGAAGAATCCCGCCCCAAATATAGTGGCCGATGTTACAAGTATGCTGAACTTCTTGTGTTCAGCAGGAAATTCCGCGGCCTCGGCAACTCTTTTTTCCTGCCGCGAGTTCAAGTGCAGATTGTCAAGAGCTGCAGAAAGAAGATACAGTTCCAAGTTAGTAGTGGCCAAGAGAAAATAAAAGACGCCTAGAATCTTATACCTAGTTTGGAGGGTGAACCCCATTGCCGCGGCAATTTGTATGATCTCTCTCTCTCGTTCTCCTCTGGGTGCATCTCCCAGCCTTCACCGGAGATGTAAAAATATTTCCCCTTCCAGTTTTTTACGCTGGTCGGTCTCCCAGTGTATAGAGTCTCGTCCCTGCCGCGGCTAGAAAAGTAATAGTAGCCCGCGAACTTTACTGAGTTCTCCTTTGGGCGGTAGAAGTGGAAGAACTCCGTGGGAGTAATGTCCTTTTTGAACAACTTCTGCCAAAGGACAACTGTAGCAAGAACAACTCTCCAACCATTGGGGTCTAACTGAGCTGGAGCCAGTTTCATCGTCTGGAAAATGCGACGGATGGGAACGGGAACAGGCAACCGCAGCCCATAGATGAACGCGTGCAAAGGGAAGCAAATTCCGTCAGAAAGTGCCGTGCACGGTCTCTGGTTCGCGGCAGGGGCTGAACATGTCAAGTTTTCTGGAAACTCGAAAGCCTCAGCAACTTGCTCAACCCATTCTTGGGTCATCGAGCCGCGGATGTCGAGAGCGGCCAATGGTTTTGCAGCCCTCCCTGATGTACTTCCAGGCTTATTTCTAGAAACCGCGGCAATCTCTCCTTCTCCCATGGGATGAGTGCTTGAATTGTCTT
The DNA here is from genome assembly GCA_949130495.1 of Sambucus nigra. NCBI lineage: Eukaryota > Viridiplantae > Streptophyta > Magnoliopsida > Dipsacales > Adoxaceae > Sambucus > Sambucus nigra. Next base: position 66,498,957 of record OX422209.1, on the reverse strand, counting down.
CCTCCATCGAACAAGATGGGGAACCCTTCCCAGATGCAGAATCCGCGGAGGTGGAGTCAATTACCACGCAGTTCGGGCAATCTTTCAGTTTGCAGGGCCCAACTGATCTTAGAGGCGGCGCGGAAGTAAGTTCTGGGGGAGAGGTCCCAAAATGATTTGCCCAAAAGCCTCTAAGGAACTCGTCTGGGTCAAAGCTCATATGGCTGCAACAGTACCTGAAAAGCAAAATTCGCAGTTAGGCGCTGCAGCCAGTATGACTTGTAAGACTTCAAGAAGCCGCAGAAGGTTGTTTGTTTTAAGTCTTGAAGGCTGGAATTACGTCCCTAATACAGTTATTAATAAGTGAACTCTATTGCTTATGGGACCAAACGGTCCCAACTGTCCGTGGGCAGTTCCATTTTATGGAACCTGAGCCGCCGCGGAAATGCATTAGAATTACCTTAAGGCATCACCGACCGCGGCTATTCCTAATTTTTCAGACAGTCCGAAATGCTCTAGTAGCAACTACAGTTATTCTACATGGATGTCTTGGTCCCAAAGGGAATGTGTATATAGATGCCGCGGATGTGGACTTAAGGGACCGCGGCCATTTGGCACACGCGCAAAATTGCTAATCATATTGTGCCGCGGCATTTATCCTAAACAGTTGATTAACAAAATTTTACATATCCTAAGATCAAATTCACAAAAGGTGGAGTTTTCGGCTATGAATGTCAAGGACAGTGGTATGAATGTCATATGCAGCATATGTGGGAAAAAAGCAAAACAAACATGTAAAACCCTAGATTTCAGGCAAACGGACAAAGAAAGGCGTAAACAACAAAGAAAAGTAAGAGTAGTGGTTGAAAAGTCACCTGGAAATGAAGAAAACCGCGAAGAACAGCCTCACACCACCTTGGAAACACCGCACGCAGCTTCAAACCACCTCGGAAGGCTGTCGGAAAATGCAAGAAGGATTGTGCAGAATTTCGCTCTCGATTTGCTCTCACAAGTTTTGGAAACGTAATGAAGTCCACGGCCAGAAACAATTTATATAAGGGAGTACGGAAGACGAATCGTCACTTTGGAAGCACCGCGGTTACTAGGCTTATAAGCCGCAGTCCCAATATACTTCCCTTGGCACAACGGCTTGGGGGCTTATTGATAATGCCAAATATTGCACCCTGCCGCGATAGTACTCATCCGAAGCCGCGGATGTTCAGACCATACAGGCCGCCGCAGTTACCACAGTCAGGGCACGGCCAAATCTCTCGTAGGGTGCGGCCCCCTTCATCAGAGGTCGCGGATCCCACCTTAGGGCTCTTCACTCGGCGTTGCTTACTCTACGGGCTGCGCACCCTTATCCACAAGTGCAGACTTGGTACATGCCACGTGCTGTGGGCACGTGACTCAACTCACTTCCTTATAAATAGAGGACCATACCCGAAAAAGGGGGGGGGATCGATTGGACATACACCCAAGGTAGGCTCTACAATATAGATCCTCACTACACAACCTCAACACACAACTTGGAGACCACGCATCCACATCGCAGCCACCTATCCAGCACCCCGGAACCCTCAGTACTGCCATGTACTCTCCTTTATTCTCATATTTGTATGCCCCTTTAGGCACGATTATACTGTACCATGCAACGCATATAATGAGAATGGAGCAACACAGTGGATGTAGGCCTATTTTAAAGGCTGAACCACTCTATATCTTGTCTTCTCTCTATTTACTTGCTTTAGTTGATTATTACACACTTCACACATGATTTGCTGACGCGAGAACGACAAATGGACGATTTCTCGTATCATCATGCACTCCCAAAGATGCTCCCTAAAATGAATCAAGACCGGATGTTTAAGCTAATCCTAAAAATTATCATGTACATAGTGGTGTTTGCCACCCAAACAACTCATGTTTTACTTTAAGGAGGATTCTTAACATATATTTGTTAACTAGGATGCCACAAAGACCTCAGGGAGATGTTAACAACAATCCACTACCAGTCCACGGAGAAAATTTTGTGGTGGCCTCTGATGAAAATCCTGAAGAATATACGAGGGAACTGAGAAGAGAAAGTGATGAGTTTGAAGCATACTTAGAAGATTGTAGGATTGGAATGGTAAATGTAGTGACTGCCTGCGATGAAGTGATTGCTAGGGATGAAGGAAGTCTACAATGTGGAAGGTTATATTGTGGAAACCAACCTGGAGTACCAAGATTTATCACAATCCCCCAAGTTCATGTGGTTCTTCGACCATGTGGGGATGCCTTTGGAAAGAAAGATAAAAATGACTCAGGAAAAATGGATATTGCAAAACAGAACATAGTTCCTTCACTTAGGTGGAAGGGTTCCATGGTCAGGCTAGTAATGAAGTTCATGCCCGAGATAACTTTCTCAGATGCTGACATACCAGTAAGGTTCCACCACAATAAGTGGGTTTATGTTACGAAAAGTGTCAACAGAGTAAGATTTTCCAGAGAATTGATGGATAGGGGTGCCTCCATAAATATTATTCCTATTAGCTTTTTTATGTAGTTAATATCTCTGAGGCAAGATTGATACCAATTTCATTGGTAATTTATGGTTATGATAACCATTCTTTAGAGTCCATTGATTATGTGAATGTTGGAATTGTGATGGGGAATCTCACATCACACATCAAATTTCATGTTATAGAGAGTGCCACTTCATACTACCTTTTAATAGGAAGGGTGTGGATGCCCAGCCATATTCTAGTTCCCTCTACCTATCACTAATGTGATAAGGCTAACGTGAAGGTAACAGAGATAGTCATTCGAGCAACCAAGAAGTCATTTGCCCAGGAGGAAGCACACTTGGTGAATGCTGCATTTTACACCGAGCTAGTAGAGGACGTGCGCGTTCTAACACTGCATATGGAAGGAGTTAGAGTACCCTAGATCAAAGAAAGGTTGAGCATGTGGAATTAGGGGAAATGCAGGCCAAAGAGTTGGAGAGGCATATAACCCCACCCCAAGCCTCAAGCTATCTCTAAACATCTAAGAGATAGAATGAGGCCAAGAATTGACCCGATAGAGCATGAGGTCAGGCAACATAGTGTCCTTAGAAAGTTTTCTTAGATAAGCTTAGAGGAAGATGAGAAAGAACAAAATAAGAAAGAAGTTGCTTCCCACAACTTCCAGTGCAAGAAGGTCCAACTGGAAGATGGAAGAGTGGTATATCGCCTTTGAAGGTGTGCACGGGCAGCCGAGGAAGTTGATGAGTAGGCTGACCCAGAATATGAATATTTCCCAGTGGATAATCACAGAAAATACCATGTCATCGATAATTCCAACATCCATGAGTTTGTGGAGGAAGTTGAAGATAAATCGGAGTGTATGATTGATCGCCCAAATCAACAGGTGCAAGAGTAGGAAAAAAATAACTTAGCTGAGGCTGGAGAAGATCAAAGGCCCATTTTTATTTCGAAGGACTTGAATGTTGATAAGAAGCAAGGGCTGATTGAGATCATTCAGGAATAAAAAGATGTCTTTGTATGGAAGTACACTGAGATAGTAGGGTTAAACCAAGAGGTGAGCAACCACAAATTGAACGTTATGCCTTCAGCAATACTAGTAAAATAAGCAATTAGAACATACAAGCCATAGTTGGATCTTGTGATCAGAGAGGAGGTACAATAATTATTGGAAGTTGGGTTCATTAGGTCAATTCAATAACTAATTTAGCTCTCCAACATTGTGCTAATGGGAAAGAAAGATAAAAATAAAATATGCATTTGCATTGATTTCAGGGAACTTAATAGAGCTTGCTCGAAAAATGAGTCCCTTTGCCCTCTATTGATAGTTTGATATATTCAATGGTAGGCCATAAGATGTACAACTTTATGGATGGTTATGTGGGATAAAATTAGATTAAGATGGATCCAACTAATGTGGAGAAGACATTGTTTAGAGCTTCATTAGGCAACTTTATGTACAATGTCATGCCTTTGGGGTTAAAGAATGTCGGGGAACTTATCAAAGAACAATGATGGTCATCTTCCATGATTTCTTTCATGACATTTTAGATTTCTATGTGGACGATCAGGTTATCAAACCAAAAAAAGGAGGAGTCTCACTTGGTTGACCTTTAGAGGGTTTTTAACGGATGTAAGTAATACAAGTTAAAGATCAACCCACTTAAATGTGCCTTTGGTGTAACAAGTGGGAAATTCTTAAGCTTTGTGATTGATCACCAAGGGGTTCATATGGACCAGGAAAAGAAGAAGGATATTCTTGACATGCCTTGCCCAAGGATAACGAAGGAGATCAAGAGTTTCCTCGAGAAGGTCCTCTACCCGAGGAGATTTGGTCCAAGATTAGCTGAGGTTACTCTCCGTTGATGGACTTGCTGCACAAGGCCATGAAGTTTAAATGGGAGGAACCTCACCAGGAAGCCTTTGGCAAGCTCAAGAAGTTGATCACTTATCCACAAACTATGATCCCTCCAAGGGTTGGAATACCATTGCAACTTTACCTCACTCCCACCACGAGGTCAATTGGCATTTTGTTAGCATAAGATATTGATGGAAAAGAGGGGCCTATATACTATCTGAGTAGAATCATCCATGGTCAAGAAGCAAGCTACACTAGCATTGAAAGGCATTGTTTGGCTTTGGTGTTTGTTACTAAAAAACTTAGACATTACATGCAATCTTTCACTATTCACATTATGATAATATGTGATCCCAGTAAGTTTTTATTACCACGAACAATTTTGATTAGGAAGGTAGAAAGGTGGTTCCTTATCCTCTTAGAATATAACTTAAAGTGTGTAGTTCCTTATCCTCTTAGAATATAACTTACAGATATATTGGCAATTTTTCCATCAGGGATATTTTAGCCACCACATGAGAGAGCATTCTAATTGATGACTTAGAAGCTAATTTCTTGCCAGCCGACCTTAAGGAGTGGACTATAAAGTTTGATGGTTCATAGGCCTACGGAAAATGGGGAGCAAGAGTCATCCTTTAAGGAGAAAAAGAAGAATTTTACCATCTTTCACACTAGATTTCTCTTGCTCAAACAATGAGGAGGAATATGAAGATTTGGTGTTGGTACTTTCGGAGGACCTTTGAAGAGCATCTAATTGCTCTGCATCAAAGGATATTCCAATCTAGTGGTTAAGCAGGTGAATGGGGTATATACATTGAATCATCTCAGCCTGTCACCCTATAAAACAATCATTTAAAGGTTGATCGATCACTTTTATCACGTCAAAGTAAGAAGGTCTCCTAAAACTATGAACATGTACACTTATTCTTATTACACCATTAAGCAAAAAGTGGTCATGAATGGCGAGACAACAACTATTTTGATCCAATAAAGAAACGCTCCCACAATGATGCTAGAAATTTTGCCAATGGAAGATGACTCTGACTGGAGGGGTGAAATTAGGAGGCAACTTGAGTCCGAGGAAGGAAAGATGGAGCTTAAAGAGTTAGTTTAATATTTTATTAGCCAAGGGAACTTTTATTTCAGAAATGTGGAACGTTGGTTGGCAAAGTGCATCGACACTGAGGAGGCAAATCAAAGGTTGAAGAAAACACACGAAGGGCATTGTGAGATAATATAGATCCCTTTATACAGAAGAATTCAAATAGAGAGGTATTTTGGCCAACAATGTGGTAGGACGTAGCAACGATGCAAAGGGAATGTGACAAATGTCGGCTTTTCTTTTAAGTAACTGAGTGCAACTTTGTGGAAACTCAAGTAGATTGGAGGTAGACTTACATTATTTTCATCAAGGATGGAGTTGTTACTACGAAAAAGATGGATGCCATAGGGATTAATTAGAAGAAGAGCCCCCGTGTTTTTACATTCAAGAGGAACAACTAAGAGGATTATCAATAGACCTTTGAGGTGAATCACAAGGGAGGAATAAGGAGAAGTCCTCAAGTAAACCTATAATATATCTCACATTGGGGGAGCAAAGTTATACGATCAACTTATGACATTCTGCTATTATTGTCCTACCATGGAGAAGGATTGAACTGAGTTTGTTCAGAAGTGCAAGGTGTGCCAACTTGGGAATATGATTCATGCTCCTTCAATAGACCTCCATTCGCTGGAAACTACTTATTCATTTTACACTTGGCATTTGACTTAGTATGAGCAATAAATCCCTCCTTAATGGAAAAAATATGGATACTTATGGCCACAGAGTGTTTCACAAAATGGGCATAGGCAATACCATTGGAGAGACCAATAGTAGGTCTGGTGGCACAATTCATCATAGAGTACATAATTTATTAATTTGGCATTCCTAAGGTTGTTTTGTATGATAATGGAACTCCATTTCTCAATAAAGAGGTGACCTTGCTCATAGAAAAATATTCGATCATACACCACACCTCAATAGTAGCCTACCCCAATGGCAACGGTCAAGCTGAAGCACAAATAAGACCTTGGTCAACATCTTGGGTAAGATGATGGAAGACTTCCCAGGTGCATGGGATGAAAAAATTCTAGCAGTATTATGGGCTTACCGAATGACAAAAAAAAATCTAACAAGTTACACACCCTTCTCGCTAGTTCATGGAGCTGAAGAAATTTTGTCAGCTAAGCTAGAAGTCCCTTTGGCCAGATATGCCTTACGAAGCAGCATGCTCCCTTAGAACATGCATGCTTATTTAGAGGCATTGGATGAGCATCGAGATAACGTGATGCATAAATTCCAAATGTATATGAAGTAACTCTCTAGGGCATATGACAATTTGGTGAGGCTAAGAAAGTATATAGAGGGGGACTTAGTACTCAAGGCGGCTGTTGGACATATCAGAGGGATCTAATTGCCCAAGTATGCATCTAATTGGGAATGGCCATTTATAGTCAAAGAATGACATGATTGAGGCTACTGCTCAATCTCCAAGATTCAATAAGATAAACCTTTCAAGATTAACAACAAATTACTAAATATTTATTATGTGTAGGGTCAACTAGACTATTTTGAGTTTTAACATTATTTTTTTGGGGGGCTTAGATGAAAAATCTAGAAAGATATTTTAGATTGTAAATGAGACATATGTACTAAACAATCCCACAGTTGTATTAAAACGTAAATATGGAAAGAAAGAAAGTAAAGATTATGCGTAATTGAGAATTATAAATAATATTAATTATTTTATATTTCAAGTTTTAACAAAAGCAGCCTAGCCTATGAGGAACCAAAAATCAAGTGAAGTAAAGTATCCTCTAGGCAGCGCAGAGGAATTTCGAAGGCAAGATTATTGAGCCTCTGCGGAAGCTTGGAGTCTATTTTGAACTTATGCCCCTTGGCCTAGCACTACCTCACGTTCACTCAAAGTTTTGGCTAAAGCTTATTCAATGGCTTTGACTTTTTTGTTTAATCCCTCGATCAAACGATCAAGATCCTTCAGCCTTGTCTCCTCGACAGGTTAAGCCTCAATGTTTTTACCATAAATCTCCCGTTGAGCCTTTGAGGGAGATTCCTTCAAGAGCTTCAAATGGTTGATGGCCAATCAAAATTAACACCATCCTTAGACAAATCTCTTAGATTAATTAAATTATGTTTGATTGTAGCCTTATCCAAGTTGCTCGTAGGAGTGTTCACAATCTCTGCCACGATGATTTCCACACCTTAAAGTCTAAATCCTATGATGACATGGTTTAATCTAAGGCATTCCACCATAAAAGTGTCCGGGTTGTGGTGAATCAGCTGTTCTAAAAACGTACGGTGGCAACCTTAGATAAAAGGAGATTGCTAGAACACTTAATAGAAATCCAAAGGTGCAACGTTGTAGAGAGGTACCTCCCAACCAGAGTCACTATGAGTAGAGGCATTGGTCATTAAACCATAATTGCTGTCACTGTAGGAATCAACTTGGGTAGGAGGTGGTTGAGATGGCATGGCATCTTATGAAGGAACAGAATGAGGTAACTCATGTGTTACAATGGGTTCCCCCAAAGCCTGAAAGAGATAACAACATCAATTAAGTGCAGTGAGGTTTGAGTTAAAATCTTGGAAAATATTTTGCTGAAGATTTGAGTTAAAATATTAGAAAATATTTTTGCTGAGTCACCAAGAAGGTGTGAGATTTAAGTTAAAATCTTAGAAGTCACCAAACATGTGTAATATTTAAGTTAAATCTTAGAAAATGTTTTGCTACGTCACCAAGAAGGTGTGAGTTAACACCTTTGTATTTTTGTTTGTTTTCATTATACAGGTATATTTCCAAATATCTTAGAGGAAGCTGAAATATACCTTAGGAGGTTAATCATGAGCAGTTTGGGTTGGGGGAGTGCTAACATCCTTAGTCTCAACGGTAGGGCCTTCCCTGGAAGGAGATGCTTCTTGAGATAACATGGGATTTTTAGCTTCCAAGGTCATGAGAGCCAGGTTAGATAAAGGCTCTGCAAATGAATAATCTATATCAAAATGAGATAGGCCTGCTTCCACTGAGGGTAGAGGAACCTCATGACTAGAAGCAATGGGACTACCCTACAAGAGTTGTATAAACAAGAAAAATTTAGCTAATTGTTAACATGGGCTAATGCAGGAAACAAAATTGGTAAGTTAAAGATTTTTTTTACCTCTTCAAAGGCCTCTCATGGAATCCAATCCACGATTGGCCTTATAAGGGGGAAAGATGGCAAGGATTCAGTGATAACCCTAATGATGGTCACAACATCCACTTGTAAGGAAAACATATCTAACAATTAGCTATTAATAAAACAACCTCAGGAAATGTATGTTGAGAATCTTGGAAGGAAATAAGATATCTCTGGTGGATTTGAAGGAGGAACCACAATTAAAGGAAAAGAACTCATGGCCAGAGAGTCAGAAACAGAAGGGAGAGCTTCCACTAGCATCGTGAAAGGTCCATTAACACTAGTCGTGGGACCAATATTTTCTACCCCCAAGGAGAGTCCGTGAGGCACCTCACTAGCATGACTAGAGGCAGGACATTGGGAATAAGTAAGTATAATCATAGAAGAGCGGAGGGCTGGAGTTATTTCTCGTATTGTCTTTTCTACAATTGGCCTTGGGGGGGGGGGGGTTCTTTAGGGTTGGGGGTGAGTACATAGAGGAATAGAGTCCCTAGAAAGCAAAGGCTAAAAAATATGTGAAGTATCAAAATAAGATCCAAAGGAATGAATAATACTTATGAAAATTATTAAATAAACTACCTCTTGGATAGGGGAAGGAGGTGGCATGTGGATAACCTGAGTTTGGACAATGGCTTCTTCTTCTTCTTCTTCTTCTTCTTCTTCTTCTTCTTCTTCTTCTTCTTCTTCTTCTTCTTCTTCTTCTTCTTCTTCTTCTTCTTCTTCTTGGGTCTATAAGTCTTAGGGAGGACATCTTCAGTGACTTTGTATGGGCTATGCCAGTTCAGATGCAACTTGTTCGGCTTCGGCCAAACCTTTTTTAACATTAAATCTCCCACAACAATAAGCCTTTCTCTGACCCTCGTATTATAGAATTTGGTTATTCTTTTTTGATATGTCGCTTGTTTGACCTCGGTGTCTTCTCTTTTTTCTTCTATCAAGTCCAAGTCCAACCTCTTTTCTTTATTGTTGGTCTCAGGGTTGTAAGTCTGGACTCTGTAACTGGTAAGGCTGAGTTCAGTGGGGATTACTGCCTCTGACCCATAGGACAGCATGATGAGTGTTTCTCCTGTAGGAGTCCTCTATGTTATCCTGTAAGACCAAATACATGTAGCATCATCCAAATTTTCTTAATTTCATCTAATATCGTTCTATTGGTGACCTCAGTCTGGCCGTTGTCATGGGGTTGGCCCAACGCTGAGTAAATCTGCTTGATGCTGACCCTTCCGCAATATGCCTTTTAAGGGCTTATTTTTAAACTGTTTCCCATTGTCAAAAATCAAGGTGTGGGGTAGACTATACCTGCAGATAATGTTCCTCCAAATGAACTTGAAGGTCTTCATCTCAGTTATGGAAAACATGCCCTTAGACTCCACCCACTTTGAGAAGTAGTCGATTGCCACTATCAGATACTTGTAATTACATGCAGCTACTATGTCGATTCCCCACACAATAAACGGATAGGGGGTTGTGATGGACGACAAAGTCTAATAAGGCTAATGGAGGATGCAAGCATATCTCTAACACTTATCACATTTCTTACATTGTCGATCTCGTCCATGGCTAGGGTCGACCACCAGTAGAATTGCATCATAATCCTTTTTGCCAGATATCGTCCCCCAATGTGACTTGAGTATGACCCCTCATGCACATCTCACAAGACGTATTCCACTTCGGTGGGGGTGAAATCATTGAATCAGGAGGAGTAAAAATCCCTTTTTGTATATGACTTCCCCTATAATGGTGAACTTTGTCGCTCTGTATCGTAACTTTTTCCTCTCGGCCTTTGTATCTTGTAAATCCCCGTCCCTGATATATTTGATGAGATGATCAATCTAGATTATTAGAGAATCAAGTTTAGGAAACTCAATCCTACTGTCATCCTCATCAATAATTATCTTGTACATGATTTCAACATGGAGGGTCCACCCGATCTCTATTCTGGTAGCAGAGGCTAGTCTTGCTAATGCATCAACTCGGCCATTCTTTAAGCCAAGGAACTGTTTTCACCTTCACTTCCTTGAAGTTAATCAAGACTTTCTTTACCCTTGTCAGACTGGGATGTCATCCGATAAAGGACCTTCATTTACTTCCCCATTTCTAAACAAAACATCTTTTTCAATAGGGTCGACTCCCATTCCATCGGCTACAGATGGGTCCAGGGTTATCTTCTCAAGAAATGCCACAATGTTATGTTCTTTATTATTGGCCTTGGCTCAAGTGAATTCGGAAAAAAAAAATTAGCTAATGTCTTCCCCTTGATTATTGTCCTTAGTTGATTCACGATGTCAAACTCTCCTAACTCAATTGACCCAACCCTCAGTCACCCAATTTCTCGGGTTTATATATGACTTGCCTCAAAGGAGTGTCGGTGAGTACTACCATGGTATGAGCTTGAAAATAGGGATTTATTTTTCTAGAGTCATGGATCAAAGCATATGTCAGTTTTTCCATCCTTGGGTATTTTAGCCTGACCCCTTGAAGAGCCTTGCTATTGAAGTACATAGGCTTTTGAACCCATTCATCATCTCGAAGAATAGGTGCACTTATGGCCGATTTTAACACTGCTAGGTATAGGAATAATTTCTCCCCCTGGATGGGTCGAGATGGGAGCATTGGGGATCCTAAATAGGCTTTAAGTTCTTGAAAATCTTTCTCACACTCTTCATCCCATGAAAATGCTTTTCTCAAAATTTTAAAGAAAGGCAACCACTTATCTATGGCCCTGGAGACGAATCGATCGAGAGAAATAACCCTTCCCCTCAATCTCTTCACGTCTTCTATAGTATTCGATGCCTTTATTTCCATCAACGCCTTGATATTCTATGGGTTTGCCTCAATCCCCCTTTGATTGACTATGAAGCCGAGGAGTTTTCCTGCCCCGATGCTGAACACACATTTTACCGAATTCAACTTCATCTTATTGAGATCCATAGTGTTAAACGTCCTCTCAAGGTCGTCCATATAATCCTCGTCCTTAAGGCTCTTTTTCAACATTTTATTGACCAACCCCTAGTAGGTTTCTCCTGCATTCTTAAGGCCGAATGGCATGACCTTATAGCAGTAGGCTCCTTTATCAATGATCAAGTAAGTCTTCTCTGCGTTGGCTTCATCCATGAAGATCTGGTTGTATCCTGAATAAGCGTCCACAAAGCTCATCAACTCGTGCCCAGTCGTGGTATCTACCATTTGATCCATACAAGGCAAATGAAAATTATCTTTTGGACTGGACTTGTTTAAATATGTGAAGTCTACATACATTCTTCATTTTCCATTGGCTTTTGGCATAATCACACCATTAGACAGGCAATTAGGGTAGTGCACTTCATGAATAAATTCAACCGATTTGAGCTTTTTGACCTCTTCTTGGATGAATTCATATCTATCTCTGGCATAGGTCCTCCACCTCTACTTCATTGGCTTGGCACCCTTATCAATGTTTAACTGATGGTAGATAACTTTGGGGTCAATCCTCGGTATATCCCCATGGCTCCATGCAAAGATGCTTTGCTATTCCCCAATAACCCTATTAACCTTTCTTTTACCTCCTTCAACGATGAGCCGATTTGGATGGTTTTTCCCGATTCATCCTCATTGAGGATGATGGATTTTACCTCCTCTGTGGCCTCACCCTTCTTCAATTTACTTTCATCCTTTGGGTCAAGAGTGTCAATAATGTAGGAGGTTATGAGCTTCCTGTGAGACTTTTTTGCTTTGTCGAGCTTAAATAACACTCTCTTGGCTCTACCTGGTCACCTTAGACTTCCCCTACCAAATAAGGAGTCGGTAATTTTACCATTTGGTGAACTGTAGAAGGGATTGCTTCGAACTCTTTCAATTCTAATCTGTCGAGAATAATATTATAAGCCGAGAATACATTCTCATCATCACGAAAAGGCTTCCTTTCTTTGTTAGGCACATCGGCCAGGTACCCATACAGATATCCATCTCGAACATCCCAAGTATGTGAACCTTTTTCTCCACTTAACCATATCAAGGGTTGATGATAAGGAACCAACCTCTTCTTACTAGGCTTTAACCCCTTGAAGCAATCCCATAACAAAATGTCGATTGAGCTGTCGTTGTCCACCAATATTCTAGGCACATCATACCCATGAACCCTGGTGTTGATGACCAGAGGGTCATCATGTGTGTGTGTGTGGGGGGGGGGGGGGGGGGCAAGATTCCCTTGAAGTCCATTAATGATAATCCTATCACTAAGGTATCCATATCTACTTTTCTCAGTTTTCCTGACTTCGGCTATATAGCGTCTGAGTTAACATCAGTCGTTTAGGTGCCGACTTTGCTTCTACAACGTTTGCCTTACGATCAATCGTCTCAGTTCCTCCACCAGCTAACCCCCCATTGATTATTTTCACGTCGAATGAGATCATGTGCATACGTCTTTTAGGCTCAGGGATCTTCGGAGGGAGGTCTGTGTCATCCTCGTCGCTGTTAGACTAATCATCTTTTTTTTGCCCTGAGTCTGTCATTGTTGATGCCAAAAAATGGATGTAATTCCATTTTTATGATCACAGATAAATAGATAAGATCAATCCAATCAAACACATAAAAGACAAGGATTTTTAAAGTGGTTTGGCTATTGAAGAAAGCCTACATCCACTGTTATTTTATTCCAAGGGATTTACAATGGTACAATATGATATGCAGTGAATAATCGGCCTCATTTTCCTTGTCTAGAGAGAGATATGTAGAGATGTCTGTGGTTGTTTGTGATTGCCTGCCCTTTGGCTAAGGGAGAGCATGTATTTATAGTGATCAAGGGTTGGAATGCATTTATATGTTCATGCATTTACACCCGTACATAATGAATGTGATGGAAGCCCAAGAGATATAATGTCTTTATATATTCAGACATTTATATCTATATACAATGAATATAACTGTTGGTCTGTCTAGAGTAAAATGACTGTTGACGACTCTACATCAATGGCTTTTGATCTTCTGAATGGTTCGTCTTCTGTAGGTTGGTTGGGCGATATGCCTACTAACTATCTTCAGGTGTCGACTAACTATCCTCTGATGCCAACTAGCTATCCTCGTGCACTGACCATGTAATTAATTTCCATATAGGATGACATGTGTCCATGTCTGATTGGTCCATATAGATGTGTAATTTTTGGCATCAACAGAAGCCCCCAATGCTCCATGCTTGATTATTTAAAGAGAGGATGGAGTATTTTATTTTAAAAGTTGCTCGACACCCAGAATGGCGGAGGTAGAGGTCGTCCATTGAACTTCTGGTAAAAAGCTGGGGAATTTAGTAATTGAACTTCGAGAATATGTATAAAACTGACTTCTATATGGTTTTTATATTTGTGATCTTTCTTATTCTTCTAGAGTTGATTGATTGGTATGCTGAACAGTTGAATATGAAGCCGACTAAGTGCTGATGAATTGCCAATCTGTTGAAGTGTCTTCTTGAGAATGGTCGATTGATACGTTGATTAAGGATTATAAAGTCTTTCATAGGCTACCAAGTCTAGATAAAATGCTGAGAATGTTGATGATTAGTCCAGTTTTGCTGCCAATTTCTCATGAGGATTTTTCGTACCGGTTTATCTTTGTAAAAAATTTCTTCTTTCTTTAAATAAAGTTACTTACTAGAACATCTTCTTGCTCTGCTTGACATATTGTTGGGCTATCTCCTGTACAATGAATGATTGAGATTTATTGATAACTTTATTTTCTAGCCATGAAGTTTGTCTCAATTTGCCCCTTCAATGTAGCTTTTGGCCCATAAATATAATCTGCAAGCTCCACGACCCTGCCTGATTTTTCCAATTTCTTCTCTTCTGAACGCCTTGTTAGTGTAACATGCAAGCTTTTGAGCCCCATTCTTCAGTCTGATCAGTGCCGAGCTAGTAGCAGACTTTGAAACATATAAGTATAAGTACAATTGTTTACTCAATGTTGGTCGGAATAGATGTACATACTGAATGTGATTCTTGATCTTAAATAAAATAACTCATGAATATGCCTCCTGAACTTCAATAGCAAAGCTAACTCCGGAATATGCCTCCTGAACTTCAATAGCAAAGATAACTCCCGAATATGCCTCCTGAACTTCAATAGCAAAGTTAACTCCCGAATATGCCTCCTGAACTTCAATAGCAAAGTTAACTCCTAAATGTTGATTGGTCATTGTGCTGACCATGTTATATTCTCGAGCCTAATTCATTGCTAGGCCGGTATTGCGTGATGACATCAATTCTTCTTTCTATAATGCGCTGCTCAAAATTTTTTAGCAGCAAGAACAATGAGCCCCCAAGGATGGAATATGAGCTTTGAATATTTTCTCGGCCTTTAATTATGTTGGCGGTTGGCAGCCGACCTACTGGAATTTATTGAATAGATCTTCTGATACTCTGATTTCTTTGCCCTTGTTGATACTCTATATAGGGAAGATAAAGTTGAGGAAACATGTTCTATGAAATGACTGCTAAGAGATTTGACTGTTTCTGCTATTGTGTACTATCTTTGCTGAAGCCATTGGTGTTGGAACAATCAGCTGATCTTTATTTCTATAAACTTGTCGACTATATAATCTGTGCAAACTAGTTAGTTAGGACAATGATTAAATAACTTGTTGGTTTAGAGAAAGTTCAGCTGACTTCCAAAGCTCAAGGAAAAAAGATCAATTGAATGATCTCTTTGTATTATAGGCCAATTGAATGATATCTTTGTATTCTATACAAATTAAATGATATCTTTGTATATAATCATTAGTTTATTAATGCTCTTAAATGTTTTCATTCAAGTTTAACACTAGTTACCAATAAGGCCCATTGATCCCTACTGATGAACTTAGATGATTCTAAATTTTTCACCAGTAGCTCAAATGGAAGTTAAGTGTATTGAGGAATTCATAGCTACTCCAATTTAGGCATGCGCTACTGGGTCTTCCTATCTATGTAACTTAACAGGGAATAAGTGTATTGAGGAAAGTTCATAGCTACTCCAATTTAGGCATGCGCTACTGGGTCTTCCTATCTATGTAACTTAGTCAACGTCAGTCTGTTGGTTGATAGTTGGCAACATTCGTGCCTCAAGATTTTATTTTGGAAACTTTCATGCCTCAAGCTTTCATTCTGGCAACTTTTGTACCTCAATTGAGATTATGAAGAGAAGATTAATAGTAATGTCTGACTATCTGTCTCGACTTTTCTGCAATATAATGTCCATTATGTAGATCATGTGATAAGATTAAATAATAAATATGCCCGAGCATCTCGACTGAATTAGAAATATAATGTAGATCGCATCATAAGATCTAATAATAATATATTTACCGACCATCTGTCAGAACTTAGAGAGAAATCCAGATAATAAATGCGCCGACCATCTGTCGGGGCTAGATGAGAAATCCAGATAAATAATAACTGCACCGACCATTTATCCGGGCTTAATAAGAAATCCAGATAATAAATGCGCCGACTGACGATGTTGGGATTCAACACCACCAGATAAGTGATGATGAGCTCAAACAGTAGTAACCATGGAAGCCATGGAGATATGTATGTATAAGTATATAGAAGGAGGTGAGTATAAGAGGAGTAAGACAATGGTGTATAGCGGTTCAGCCAATTAGGCCTATATCCACTGTGAGTGTATGATCCACTAAGTATGGGCACTAATGGAATTGGATACAATGCACATAAGCTCACTTTCTCTCTCTACTGTGTGTACAAGCAGAGTTTTAGCTAGGGTTCCAAATTATCGATCCCCTGTAGGGTTGTAGGTGACAAGTATATATAGGTCTTGGGGGTGTAGTGTACCCCCTAAGTATGCATGGTGCATGTGAATGATGATCTAGCCAATCCCCTGTTGACACCTGTAGATGCCACCTGTGATTAATGATGACAGAATATTCCCTCACGTGAGGGGGTGATATTTTTATAACGGTCTTCCATGTGCCATGTGAGCCTCACGCGCACTGTTCCACGCATCTCCCAAACCACGCGCTGTGATGATGTCACCCTCGGCCTATGATATGAGGCCGAGGGCAAAGTTTCCTCTGGTAGTGAGTCTGGCCCAATTTAAGTCTCGTACTGTCGTACCCTCGGAGGGTCGTTCAGTCCATGATGAGGGGTCGGCCCCTTGGAGGGTCGTCTGGACCTAATGAGGGGTCGGCCCCTTGGAAGGTCGTCTGGACCTGATGGAGGGGTCGTCCCTTTGGAGGGTCGTCTGGGCCTGATGAGGGGTCGGTTTCTTGGAGGGTCGTCTGGACCTGATTGAGGGGTAGACTCCTTGGAGGGTCATCTGGGCCTGATGAGGGGTCGGCCCCTTGAAGGGTCGTCTGGACCTGATGAGGGGTCGGCCCTTTGAAGGGTCGTCTGATATATGTTGAGAGGTCATCTTGACCTCGTTCAGGTGCAGGGCACCCTCGGCTTGGCCGAGGGTATATATAGGTATATCAATCACCCCCAGCCTTTAGTCATCATTATTGTTGATATGGATGAGGGATAGTGTTTCCTTTGAGATGAGTGTGTGGTCAGTTAGATGAATGACACCTGTCAAGCTTATGTGACACTTAGGCAAATATCCGTTGTCGTTCCTGTTTCCTAGGCATGGCGGCTACACACTGCTTGGGACTTTGTGCCCTAATGATGCCCTCCTCATGGGTTGTGTTCTATCTTGGTTAATGGGCCCACTCATTAGCAAGGTATTTAAGAAAATTTTGAAATCATTTATTTTCTTCTTCTTCTTCTTCTTCTTCTTCGCGCCCAAGCTCTCTCTCTCTCTCTCTAGATTCTCCACAACTCCATAGCCATTTCTACGATTTCTTCTGCATCAGGCCTCGCTGTTCTTTCTCAGGTAATCCCTCTACACTAGTGATCTCTTTATCTTTCATTGCTGTTTGCTTTCTTGCTCTAGGCTTGTAGGACTTTTCTTTGGCTATTTTACATCCCTCCGGCGTTCTTCCCCGGTGAGTTGTTCTTGAGTGTTCTTGATCAAAATCCTCTAATTCTTTGGTTTTGATCCATCAACTGTCAAATTATTTGTAGTTAGCTTAGCCAAATTCTTCTAAGTGTAGGGTCTTCCCCATAATGCTTATGAGGCTTTACAATTTAGCTGAGGAATTCCCCTCCTTGAGAGAGAAGTTCTTTGTAGAGATCAGATGGGTAGAGGAAGAGGAGGAGAGAAGACGAGGAGCAACCCTAATTAGGTACGACCCATTTTTCCCATCCCGTTAGCTATAATTGTACCATCTGAGTTCGGCGGGTCATCTTGTCGTCCAGCCGAGAGTCATTCACAGGAAAGAGAGATGGATGAGAGAACAACGTCTCCAACAGGAGCTGGGCCCTCTAGGAGGAGAGAGACATAAGATCTAATCCCGAGCCGAGAGGCTGAAGGGGTGGTCCCTTCCGAAGCAGTCCCTGTGATAACATTAACCCCTCATGCCTTCCATATGGCCTTTCCTCATGGACCTCTGACAGGTGATGAGGTTGAGGGAGAGGGGAATGAGGATGATGGTGAGGACTCAAACGTTAACCAAGTTGACACCTCCCATTCCTCGACTTATGTTTCCTTCGTCAGGGATCGTGACCTCCTGCTGTGGAGGCATACATTTGGTGTGACTCCCAACATAAGTATGAGGGTCCCCTCTGAGTCTGAGAAAGTCTTTGAGGGTGACGAGGGAGAGATTGCAGTGTACGAACATATGTTTAAGGTCGGTGTTAGGTTCCCTTTGCACCCTTCAATAGTCAACATATTATCAGCCCTCGACGTTGCCCCTCTTAACTTCCTCCTAACTCTTGGAGGACGATCCTCGACTACATCTCCTTGTGGAAGAATACCTTCACTGACGAGCCTTCAGCCGACGTGTTTTTGTCTTGTTATAATATCACCTCCTCGTCCAAACATCCTGGGTACTATCACTTGGGGGCGAGGAGGTCTGATAAAAAACTTCTCCATGTGGCACAAACCTCCAACCACGATTGGAAGAAAAGATTTTTCTTCATCTCTGGAGAATGGGAATTTGCTGCCGAGACTCAACCTTTGAACGATGGTCTGAGGATTTCAAGGAGATGGTTTAATCCCTCGATGAAGGCTAGGTCAGACCCCAGACTTAGTCTGGATGAAAAGGACATTGTCGAGTATCTGAGAGAACAAGGGAAAGAGGGTGATCTCGTAAAGTTTGAAGATTTGATGACCCCTCGATTCCTCAAAGAAGTTGGTCTGTGGGTCGGCCACTTGACAGAGCTATGTGAGTTATTATTATTTTTTACTCAATCTTTGCTTTTTTTTCCAAGTGTTTCATCCTTGCCTTTGTATTTTTCTGATGTGTCGTCTCCTTTTCAGGTTGTCCTGTAGGCATCTCTGATAATCTTTGGGAAATAACTTCCCCAAGCTTATTATCTGGTTTAGGCAAGAAGAAAGGCAAGGAGCCTCAGCAGGCTTCGAGGAAGTCAAAGGCCATGGGGCCGACAACTGTTGAACCTTCCGCCGATAGGCACAAAAGAAAAGGTCCTGAAGTTCATGTTGACCCTCGATAGGATTCAAGGATGAGGGCGAGGATGGAGGCCTCTGAGGGGACTGGCTCCTCCTCCAGCATGGGAGCCTTCTGGACCCAAAACTTAGCATTTTTAAAGGTTGAGATGTCTTCCCTGATTGCCAACCAGAGGGCGGCCAAAGCTTCTATATTCTCTGCCCCCTCGGTCGCTGACTGCAATTTCCTGTCGAAGATGCCCCATGCCAAGGTTTATGACTATGGTCTGCACACTCTGGCTCAAGTATTTGCTTTCATTTCACTTGGTTTGAAATTTTCACTAACTGTTTCCTCGGCCTCTTATCAAGTTTCTTTTTCTATGCAGTCTGTCTGTGACTTTACCTCGGCCACTAAGTGGATGGCTGAAAACCAACAAAAATTTCATGAAGCCGAGAGGTCCATTCAGCACGAGGCTGATCTGCAGATAAAGCTTGAGACTGCAAGGGCTGAATTGGAGAGTGCGAGGACTGAACATGAAAGGGTCCTGGACGAGCTGATGAAGGAGCATGATGCAGACCTGAAGGCCAAGGACTTGCTTATCAAAGAGAAGGATGAGGCCTTGACCAACTTGGGTGTTCAATTCAAGACTGATCTTGAGGGGTCTGTAAAGAAAGCCGAGGTCGATGCTGTGGAGGCCTACAAACTCTCAGATGAGTTTCAAGGCTTCAGTCTTGAATACTTGGAGAGGGGGATTAGGAAGACCTGTCGGTGGGTCGTCCTTAAGTTTGCTGATGCAGTATCATCTGTCCCCCCTCTCTTGAGGCAGTTCAACTGGACGATCCCCTGATTGCTGAGGCCTTGGCCCAAGTGGAGTCCCAAGTGCACGTCCAGGGTACCGGCACATCTGAGGATCGGCCTGTCTTGGTTATAGAAGAAACCCCCATAATTAATGTTGAAATATTACCCTCCGACTTTGCTCAATAGGGTGGCTGTCTGTAGCCCATACCCTCTTCATGTAACCAATATTTTTGTACTCATTTATTGGACAAACATCAACATTTTTTAATATAATGCCTCCTTTTGTCTTCAATACTTGTATCTTGTATGATTTGCATTGTGATGTTTTTAAATTAACACTCACTAACCCCTTCCTCGTCTTTCTTGAGGGTAAGTGAGGGGTCGTCCCCACCATTTTCCCTTATCATAGCCGAGGGTGGATTCCACCAATTTAATATATTTTCAATAAAGTCCCCCTCGTCTTTCTTGAAGGTAAAGGAGGGGTCGTCCCCACCATTGAACCTCATTATAGCCGAAGGTGTCTTCCCACTAAACTAATGATGTTTTTAATAAAGTCCACCCTCGTCTTTCTTGAGGGTAAAGGAGGGGTCGTCCCCACCATTGACCCTCATTATAGCCGAGGGTGGACCTAACGAGCATTTCCCCAATTACACTAAAATTAATCAAACATAAAATGAGGGACCAATGTGACATTCTCATTAACATTCCAAGTGTTCTGTTAGAGCAACACATTAATTACAACTGTTGTTCGATAGGACTTTACAAAATTACTGATAGTATTTCTTCAAATGATCTGCATTCCAGGGGTTGGAAAAAAGGTTCCCCTTCTAGGTTTTTCTAGTCTATAGGTCCCAGTGACAACTTCATCGATGACCCTATATGGGCCATGCCAATTCAGGTGGAGGTTGTTGGACTTTTGCCAAGTCATTTTGAGGACTAATTCCCCCACTGCAATTGGCCTCTGCTTCACCCTCTGGTTGTAAAACCTTGTAGTCCTCTGTTGGTAGGCGGCTTGCCTTATCTCGGCGTCTTCCCACCTTTCCTCAATCAGGTCTAAGTCAAGTCTCCTCTCTTCCATATTTCTCTTGGGGTCATACATTTGGACCCTGTGAGTATGAAACCCAATATCGGTGGGGATGACGGCTTCTGAGCCATAAGATAACATGAACGGGGCTTCCCCGGTAGAGGTGTTTGTCATCGTCCTGTAGGCCCACAGTACAGTATACAACTCCTCAACACATCTTCCTTTTGCCTCCTCAAGTCTCTTCCTGATCCCGTCTAGGATCGTCCTGTTTGTAACTTTCGTTTGCCCATTAGCCTGAGGTCGACCTGGGGTAGAGAAGAATTGTTTGATACTCACCCCTTCACAATACTTCTCTAGAGATGCATTCTTGAATTGAGTCCCGTTATCTAAGATGAGGGTGTTGGGGAGACCATATCTGCATATAATATTTTTTCAGATGAACTGGAAGGTCTTCTGCTCGATAATCGTGACCATCGGCTCAGCCTCCACCCATTTAAAAAAATAGTCAATTACCACGATGAGGAATCGATAGTTATTGATGGCCCTAGGCAAAGGTCCTACTAGGTCGATCCCTCACACTGCAAATGGCCATAGGGATGTAATGGAAGTAAGAGGCTGGTGGGGTTGGTGAAGGATGGTGGCAAATCTCTGACACTTATCACACCTTTTTACATATGTTGTGGCATCTTTCCCTAAGGTTGGCCACTAGTACCCCTGGGTGATCACCCTCTTCGCTAAAGACCTGCCCCAATGTGGCTTGAACATGACCCCTCGTGCACGTCTTGTAAAATATATGGGACTTCAGACGGGTGCACAGACCTAAGTAAGGGGAGAAAAAATCCCATTTTGTACAAGGTGTCTCCAATGACAGTGAATTTTGCAGCTCTGTATCTCAACTTCTTCCTTTCTTGCCTTTCTTCTAGCATCTCCCCCTCTTTAATGTATCTGATCAGAGGGTCTGATATACCCAAGTGTGACCTCGGCCCAGAGACACCAACCTCGGCCGAGGTAACGACCGAGATAATAGCCGACACTGGATAAGCCTTGGGCCCGCGATATCCGCACTCGGCCACAGTAAGGTCGGCCCAGGCCGACACTACCACCTACATCTCCAAAGGACACTACGCGCATCACAGACATCAACAACATTCTCGTATACCTGGGTATGGAAACCTCGGCCGAGTGTAGGCCGAGGTGACAAGAAGCCCTAGTAAACTCCATCATGGAATCAGCTCATCCTCGGCTGAGGCTGACCCCAGCATACTGTCTCGGCTGAGATCAGGCCCAGACTCCATAAGGCACATCTCGGATTGAACGAATGTCGAGCCTTTATAACTCGGCCTCTCGCAGGCCGAGGTCATGCACCAATATGGCAGCTGAGCATCTGTTGACATTTGGATAAGGACACGTGGGCACAAATCAGTTGTAACAAGATTATTCTCCACACGTGGGGAGAATATTTCATCATCATTCCTTACCTGTGACAGTGACAGGTGGCTCTCACACATTGGTGAGGATAACACACACAGGCAAACCTCATGCATGGGGGGTACATTACACCCACCAGGTAATATATATAGGGATCATCCTCTACCTTGAAAAGGATCCAAGATCAGTAACCCTAGCTAAAACTCTGTTCAAATATACAGTAGAGAGAGAAAGCTTGAGAGATTGTATCCATGGCCATTAGAGCCATCATACAGTGATACACATCATACACTTGCACAGTGGATGTGGGCCTGATTGGCTGAACCACTTACATAATTGTGTTCATCCTCTTCTCCTCATCACAATCTCTTACACATATATATATACATACATATAGTATACCCTCATGCTGCCATTGTTAACATTGAACTAAGCTCATAAACACCTTAAAGTGTGGTGCTGTTTTCAGCATCATCATTTTGGCACCATCTGTGGGAACGAGAAGCTATCTCTTCCTCTTCTTCAGCTTAACCTCACCAGAGACTCTGGTGGTGAACCAGTGACCACCCTTTGCGTGGAGATGTTTCACCATTGAAAGAGGTCCTTTAAGGTATTAAGCTCACTTGCTACTCAAGCTCTTTATTATTAACACATAGCACCAGAGTTACCACCGCCTCTTCCGCCACCTGGTGGAGGCGGGCCTAGTTCTAGCCAGGCACCGCCCCAGTCCGAAATGGCGGAGGTGGCTGCAGCCTTAAAATCTTTAGCCGCAACGCAACAAGCAATGAAGGAGCAATTTAAACAGCTCAGCCAAACTATGATGAGACCACCTGGAGTCTCACCGGATATGATCACTCCGGCGGCTATTCAGCCTCATCCAAATGCCAGGGGACCACCCCAGGAACCCATGAAGGATCAGCCTGCACCCCAACGAAGAAGGGACATTGCTGACCCCAAGCGCTTACGCCTGGGGAAGCAGGGAAACCCTTGCCCGGAGGACAGGTATGATGATCTAGAGGCAGAGGAGGCCCCGGAAGACTGTTGGGAGCCGTATGAGGTGTCGAATAATACAGTACGACCTCTCCGACAGAGTCAAGGATGTGTCGGCCGAAGAGATGAAGAGGCTCAAAAGAGAGGGTCGGCTTTTGATCGGTTGAGCAGAGGATCGACCTTTGAGAGGTTGGGTCCAGTGAATGACCTAAGGCACAGGTTATCCAGGTCCAGGAGTGCTGTCGGCTCACAAAGAGGAGACAGGCCAGGTCGGCCTGACCAAGGCCGACCCTGTGATATAAGAGGTAGAGAACAGGAAGAGGTCAATAGCCGACGCTGTGTTGCAGTGGGGGAACCCTCGGTCCATCCCATCGAAGTGGCTGGGGATAACCTCGGCCAGGTCGAGGACGAAAGACCATGGAATGACTCCATCCAGCGCCTCAAGGAGAAGATATGAGACCTCATTAAAAGTAAAGACCCATTGCAGAGGGGTTACTCAGAGGGCTCACCGTTTGTGGCTAGGATAGTGAACTTCCCAACCCCAGCTAAGTTCAAACCTCCTGTGGTGTCTCCCAAGTATGACAGTAGCACCAACCCGGTACACCACATAGAGATGTATCAGTCGGCAGCAGACATCTACTCGATACCCGATGAGATGAAGTGTAGAGCCTTCTCTGGGACCTTAACAGGGGCAGCAAACAGTTGGTTTACCTCCCTTCCGAAGAACTCAATTGAGGACTTCAAAGGCCTGGCTGAACGGTTCATCCATAACTTCTGCTTTGGGGTAAGACCTCAAAAGAAGACCACTCACCTGCTGTATGTCAAGCAGGGCAAGGATGAGAGCCTAAGGGACTACATAGCCAGGTTCAACAAAGAGAAGTTGGAGGTCGAGGACTATAAAAAGAATATAGCCATGACTGCCCTCATAGGGGGTCTTCAGAAAGGGAAGCTGTTGTGGAAACTGGCGGAAGACCCTCCTAGGTCTATGGCGGAACTCTTGGAAACTGCGGGGAAAGTAATGAATGCGAAAGAGGCAATATCCACCAAGTATAAGGATGAGAATCGCGGTGGCAGTGGAAAGTCCCAGAAGAAGAAAGATGGGAAGAAGAGATCGGGTGATGACAAGTTCGCCCACTATACTCCTCTGACTGTGAGCACATCCTCAATGAGATTAAGAACGACAGAACTCTGAGGTGGCCGAAAAAGATAAAAGCTCCACCACACAAGAGGAACAAAAACCTATGGTGTGAGTTTCACCAAGATCATGGTCACGTCACAGATAGATGCTTCGCTCTGAAAGATGAGATCGAAAAGATGCTAAAATCTGGAAAGCTGAGGAGGTACGTGGATGGTAAGGCTCCTAAGGGTGGAAGAGACGACCCCAAGAAAAGGAGAAATGACAGATGTCGTGATAACATCCCAGCACGAAGGGACGATGACTCAGAGGGAGATAACGAAGATGATCCGTATCTTCCACCAAAGGATGACAACACCCCGGTGAAGAGGATTGACATGATCTCATTCGAGGTCGGCACAATATGCGGAGGATTTACCGGTGGTGGATCTGAGGTAGCTGATAGGAAGGCTCACGTGGCAGAGGCCAAATTAGTGGCCAAGCTTGAGGTTGTGAATCTAACATCTTCCGATACAGTGCAGAAGAGGAAGAAAGTGAACATGGACACCCTCATAGTTGGGTTCTCCAGGCTCGACTTCAAGGGTATCTTGGCCCCCCATGATGACCCTTTGGTCATAACGACAAGGGTGCATGTATGTGAGGTACAGAGGATCCTCGTGGATGGGGGAAGCTCATAAGATGTGATGTTTTGTCCATGCTTCAAAAGCCCGGGTCTTAGTAGAGCAAGGTTGATACCCTATCATCACCCTTTGATAGGCTTCAGTGGCGAAAAGGTTCACCCCTTGGGCATGTATGAGATGGACGTACGGATGGGTGATGAGTGGCCAAAGAGGTTGACCAGGAAGGTTAATTTCTTCGTGATGGATGAGAGTGTCTTCTCGGCTTATAACCTCATCATAGGAAGAGTGGCCCTTAAGGAGTTCGAGGCCGTGCCGCCGACGGTCCACCAGATGCTAAAATTCCCGACCCTCTATGGGGTAGGGGAAGTGCAAGGTGACCTGACCACAGCGCGAGAATGTTACTTCAACTCGGCCGAAGAAAGAGAGGCCCATAAGAGGGCCACCACCACTTATAGCATTGATACCCTTGATCCAAGAAATGAAACCAAATTGAAGAAGGGAGAGGCCGCGGAAGAGGTAGAACCCATCGTCCTCAATGAGGACGAGCCGGAAAAAACCATCCAGGTCGGCAAAGCCCTAAATTTGGAAGTCAAGGAAGAGTTGATAAACTTCCTCAGGAGGAGACAGTATGTCTTCGCATGGAGTCACGCAGACATGCCCGACATCGACCTTGAGGTGATGAGTCACAAGCTCAACGTAAGCAAAGATGCCAAACCTATCAAACAGAGATGAAGAGTCTACTCCAGGGAAAAATACAACGTCATCCGAGAAGAGGTAAGAAAGCTAGAGGAGGCTGAGTTTATAAGAGAAGTCACATACCCGGAGTGGCTATCAAATGCAGTTATTGTACCCAAGGTCAATGGGAAGTGGAGAATGTGTGTCGACTTCACTGATCTGAACAGATCTTGTCCTAAAGATATCTATCCCTTACCTTGGATAGATCAGATGGTAGATGCCACGGCAGGACATGAGCTCATGAGCTTCATGGACGCGTATTCAGGCTATAACCAAATCTTCATGAACGCAGAAGACTCAGACAAAACAGCCTTCATTACTGACAAAGGAACATACTGCTACAAGGTAATGCCCTTCGGTCTGAAAAATGTAGGGGTAACATACCAACGTCTTGTTAATAAGATGTTCAAAGAGAAAATAGGTAAGACCATGGAAGTGTATGTAGACGACATGCTAAAAAAGAGCTTGAAAGCTTGCAACCATGTGGGAGACCTTGAGAAGACCTTCGATGTTATGGACTCATACAGGATGAAACTCAACCCGGCGAAGTGTGTCTTCGGAGTAGGAGCTGGGAAGTTCCTGGGATTCATTATCAACCAGAGAGGAATTGAAGCAAACCCTGAGAAAATTAAGGCGTTACTTGACATAAAGACTCCTAGGAGTATCAAGGATGTCCAAAGACTCACGGGGAGAGTGGCTGCGCTCAACAGATTTGTCTCTAGGGCGACAGACAAGTGTCTTCCATTCTTTAAAGTTCTAAGAAAGGCCTTCCAATGGGACGAAGAGTGTGAGAAAGCCTTCAACCAGCTAAAGTCTTACTTAGGATCACCCTTATTGCTATCTCGGCCCGTTGCAGGCGAAAAGTTGTATGTGTATCTGGCAGTCTCTGAGCCAGCCGTCAGCGCGGCCATCGTACGGGAAGACGATGGGATCCAGAGGCCCATATATTTCAACAGCAGGGCCCTTCAAGGGTCTGAACAAAATTATCCCCGCATGGAAAAGTTGGCTTATGCCCTAATTCATGTTTCAAGAAAGATGAAACCTTACTTCCAAGCCCACTCCATGGTAGTCCTCACTGACTCCCCGCTAAGATAGGTCTTGCATAAACTTGAGAAGTCGGGGAGATTGATGACATGGGCCATCGAGTTAGGGGAGTATGATCTCACCTACCAACCTAGGACATCCATCAAAGGGCAAGCCCTCGCGGACTTTGTTGCAGAGTTCACATGGGATGAGACAGAGAAAGGCCTAGGATATGCAGAAGAGACAAACCAAGGTGTCTTTCGAAATCCGGAAGAGACGACACCAAACGTCTTCCATGATCGAGAAGAGGCCGAGACAGAGGGTGGCCGGAGGGATGTCAAAGAGACAAATCGAGAAGTATTCTAAAATTCGGAAGAGGTCACCCCAGGCAAAGCACGGAGCAGAGTAAGAGAGAATGAAGAGGATCGATACCTCTTTAAGCAAGGAGTTATGACAGAAGGGGGATTCTCATCAGATACAGACATTTGGAACCTCTTCGTTGATGGCTCTTCCTGCGATAATGGAAGCGGTGCAGGGTTAATACTCTTGGCTCCAGATGGCGCCAACATCGAATATGCCTTGAGATTCAACTTCAAGGCCTCAAACAACGAGTCCGAATATGAGGTCATGATAGCAGGTCTCTTGTTGGCAAAAACTCTTCGCGTAAAGCGACTCCTACTCCACAGCGACTCAAGGTTAGTTGTCAATCAAGTACTGGGAGTCTATGAGGCCAAAGATGAAAGGATGGTGAAGTACCTGAAGAGGGTGAGAAAGATGTTGGAATATTTTGAAGAGGCAAAATTGAAGAGAGTGCCTCGACAAAGTAACAGTCACGCGGATGCATTGGTAAGGCTGGCCTCGGCAACAAAGACAGATGTTAGAAGGACCATTCCGATCGAGGTCTTGGAAAAGGCAACCATTGAGGAAGAAGAGATGTGCAACCCTTGTCACAATTTGAACCCTGGGAACTCATGGATGGACCCTCTCGTCAGGTATATTAGAGAGGGAGAGCTACCCGAGTCCAAGTTGGAGAGGAAAAAATTGAGATATAGGGATGCCAAGTTCACAGTGATAGGAGACGTCTTATACAAAAAGGGATTTCTATTGCCTCTTCTCAGATGTGTACATCCTGCGGAAGTCCCACGGGTCTTACAAGAGGTTCATGAGGGTTCTTGCTCCAGCCACATAGGAGGAAGACCCTTGGCCAAAAGAATCATCACACAGGGGTACTGGTGGCCAACCTTATCCAAAGACGCTGCAGCCTACGTGAAGAGATGTGATAAATGTCAGAGATTCGCAACTATTCCTCACCAACCTCATTAGCCTATAACGTCAATCACCTCTCCATGGCCATTTGCGGTATGGGGGATTGACTTAGTAGGACCCTTACCAAGAGCTGCTAACAATTATAGATTCTTGATAGTTGCCATCGACTACTTTTCGAAATGGGTGGAGGCAGAACCGATGATAACGATCACAGAGCAGAAGACTTTTAAGTTCATTTGGAGGAACATCATATGCAGATACGGCCTCCCAAACACACTCATCTCAGACAATGGGACTCAGTTCAAGAACTCCTCTCTAGAAAAGTACTGCCTAAGAGTCGGGATAAAGCAGTTCTTCTCATCTCCTGGCCGGCCTCAGGCGAACGGTCAGACCGAGGTTAGGAACAAAACAATCCTTGATGGTGTTAAGAAGAGGTTAGAAGATGCGAAGGGAAGATGTAATGAAGAGGTTTATGTTGTGCTATGGGCCTACAGAACAACAGCTAGGACACCTACAGGAGAAACCCCGTTCATGCTAGCATACGGTTCAGAGGCTGTCATACCTACTGCAGTAGGACTCCCAACTCATAGGGTTCAGACCTATGACCCTGATAAAAATAGGGAGGAAAGGAGGCTAGACTTAGATCTGATTGAAGAGAGAAGATAAGACACTGAGATCAGACAAGCAACCTACCAACAGAGGGAAGCAAAATTCTACAACCAGAGGGTGAAGTCAAGACCCATTGCAGTGGGAGACCTAGTGCTTAAAAAGACCCTACAAAAGGCAAACAAGCTTCACCCAAACTGGCATGGACCCTACAAAGTGACAAAAGAGGTTGTGCCTGGCACCTACAGGCTAAAAAACCTAGAAGGAGAACCCTTTGCTAACCCGTGGAATGCTGATCACCTAAAGAAATATTACATATGATGTAGCATAGATTTTATATATGTACCATCTTGTTGGGAAGAGGTTATTAATAAAAGATCAGTTCCTACGACAGCTGTTACTTCATTCTTACATCAGAAATTATGAGGATAACATCTTAGGTGATGACTTCAGACCTTCATAACATCACTCGGTGGTGACGAGGTCTGAGCTCAGACACCTTAGCAGATGACCTCAGACCCTTAACATCATTAATTTGGTGAGATTGATTATGAGGATAACATCTTAGGTGATGACCTCAGACCCTCATAACATCACTCGATGGTGACGAGGTCTGAGCTCAGACACCTTAGCAGATGACCTCATACCCTTAACATCATTAACTTGGTGAGATTAATTATGAGGATAACATCTTAGGCGATGACCTCAGACCTTCATAACATCACTCGGTGGTGACGAGCTCTGAGCTCAGACACCTTCCTAGATGACATCAGACCCTTAACATCATTGACTTGGTGAGATTAATTATAAGGATAACATCTTAGGTGATGACCTTAGACCCTCATAACATCACTCGGTGGTGATGAGGTCTGAGCTCAGACACCTTAGCAGATGACCTCAGACCCTTAACATCATTAACTTGGTGAGATTAATCATGAGGATAACATCTTAGGTGATGACCTCAGACCCTCATAACATCACTCGGAGGTGACGAGGTCTGAGCTCAGACACCTTCCTAGATGACCTCAGACCCTTAACATCATTAACTTGGTGAGATTAATTATGAGGATAACATCTTAGGTGATGACCTCAGAACTTCATAACATCACTCGGTGGTGACGAGGTTTGAGCTCAGACACCTTAGCAGATGACCTCAGACCCTTAACATCATTAACGTGGTGAGATTAATTATGAGGATAATATCTTTGGTGATGACCTCAGACCTTCATAACATCACTCGGTGGTGACGAGGTCTGAGCTCAGACACCTTAGCAGATACCCTCAGACCCTTAACATCATTAATTTGGTGAGATTAATTATGAGGATAAACTCTTAGGTCATGACTTCAGACCCTAATAATAATTCAGTGGTGAAGGGGTCTGGGGTCAGGATTATTGGTTGAGTATAAACAAGATATCATTGCAACAAAATAATAGAAGAGATCATATGGCATTCAGCAAAATTAAGTGAAGACAGTCCTCCTCAGAGGTTGATATATGTAGAGATAACAAATATTCAGCAAATTACAGAAGTTCCATGGTGTTACAAATTACAAACATTGACTGAAAAATCCTAAGGGTTTGAGGGGGGAACATTAACATCTTCGGCCTGATTGGCTTGATCCGCATTAGTCACCTCGGCTGCATCATCAGAATGGTCCGCCCCTCTGACCTCGGTCCCTCCCAAAGTTGCAGTCTCAGCAGGAGCAGCAGCCTCGTCCTCAACCTCTTGAAGAGCCTGTGCAAACTGAGGGTCGGCAAAGCTGAGACCCACAAAGTCAGAGGCCTTTAAAGTTCCGACCTCCCTCTCCCTGACTTCATCCCATTTAATAGTGGCCTTGAGACCTCTTTCAAGATATTCAAAACCAAAACCCATGAACTCGTCCGAGGCTTTGTAGTCAGAAATTATTTTCTCCGAGGCATCTTCAAGGGCAGCCTTGACAGCCGAGTTGACCTTCTGCTGCAGAACGTCATCTTTGGCCTTCAAGGCTTTGGCATGATCTTTGACGAGCTGAGAGATGTACTTCTCTAACCCCTTCACCTTATTCGCAGAATTTTGCAGCTCTGATTTTAGACGATCGATCTCGGAATTTAGAGCGCTCTGAACCTTCTCGGCCTCTTGCCCCTTTTGGATGAGGGGAAATTTCCTCAGAGTCCAGTTTGATAGGTGGTGCATAGCAGCCACTTCCTGCACATTTAATGAAGAGGTTAAGCTGGAGAAAAGTCAGATGTTGTACTTCAAGAATTTTGAAGAGAGATCAAGGCATACCTGAACGGCTCTGTGAAGGCCGAACTCAACCAGTAATTGTGTATCCAGAGACCTGAAAAAGCGCTTGTCAGCCTCGGTCATTGCAGAGTCGATGGCATCAAGGGCCTGAAGACTGTGGCCGACAATGCTATCAGACAATTTCAGCTGATCCAGGCGGGCCGACAGGGCGTCGACCGAGGAGATTGGGATTACAGTATCAGTGGCCTTCTTCTGTCGCAAGGTCGGCCTCTGATCCTTAGGGGCATGGCCTTTTGGGGCCCTCTTCTTTGAAGCCTAGCATTATGATGTAGAGGGAGCTGGGGGAGGAGCATTCAGGCCGGCTTTTTTGGCAAGTCTCGCTAAACTAGGTGCAGCTATCTCCCACAGCTCGTCTGAGATGCCTTGTGGTCGCTCTGCAAAAGTTAAAAGATATGGGTTAGAGATCAGATATGAATGAGTTCAGAGGTTAAACTTAAAATAAAAATTCTTACCAAAGTCGACAAGGGGACTTCCACCTAGGCTCATCCCCGAGAGATAATGGGGGGTCAACAAATGTTCAAACTTAACAAATAGACCATGTGCCCCTTGGTCTTGCAGGGCTTTCACTTTCTGGATATTCTGAAAACTTAGACCAGGGTCGGCCCTGGTAGACATGGTGACCTTACCCCATTTAAGGGGTATCCTCGTCTCTAGTGTGGACGAGGAAACGCATGGGCCGAATTCCCATGGTCTAGAGGCGCAGAAATAGCGGGACTTCCAATTATGGTTTGAGGTCTGAGTTACCTGGAGCATTTTCTTCTCAGGCCTCCGAGCTACAAAATGATAGTAGCTCAGATGGTTTTTGGCCGAGGTTGGAACATAACAACCAACGAAGACCTGAACTGGGAGGTCAGAGTGGTGGACTGCCCTCCACAAGATAATGGCCCCTATGATGACTCTCCAGGCATTGGGGGACAGCTGTGAGGGGGCCAAATTAATATAAGAGAGAATGGACTTGATAATGGGATGGATGGGTAGGAAAAACCCTAACTTAAACATCTTCTCATACAAGCATATTTCTCCGTCTCGGCCGTGATAAGCCCTCTCTTCCCTCAGAGGTCTCCTTAATTTTATGGAAGGGCTAATGGAGTACAAATATCTGAAGCAGAGAAGATCCACCTCACTTACCATGCTCTCGATCTCGGCCGCCTCAGAGACGTCGATATCGCTTTCAGCATCTTCATCATCATCAAGCTCAACGTCGGCCGGAGCAGATGTAGATGGGTTACTAGCAAATCTCTGAGCGAACTCTGCCCCTGTGACAACCGACAGAGGGATGGCGCCAAGTATGGGTGGTACAGCCACACTTGGCTCAACAATTTCAACCTATGAGGAAGAGGCTGAGGTGCTTGAGCTATTATGAGATGAGGCTCGGATGGAGACCTTGGCCTGATCAGGGGCCTGACCAGGCCGAGGTGTGAAGTCCATGGCCTCCTGAAATGAGTCCACAGACATAGGGTCTGAGGTGGAAGATTCAGACTCAGACATCGGTATGGGGTCGGCAGGGACCTCTGTCTAATAGAAGAACTCTGGGGGATCAGGATATATCACCTTAAGAGGTGGGGGAAAGATAGGTCTAATAGGAAATTCTTGCGACCTACGAGCCTCCTCTTATTCCCTTTCTATTTGCCTAATCTTTTCTAGGGTCTTCTCTCTAAGAGAGGGGAAATCCTCAAGAAGCTGGTATAAAGGTCTGAGCATCATAGGCTGATCCTAAACTTGGGAATAACTCCTAAAACTACAAACAGGATTGGCTTGTAAAGTAAAGAAAGCTAAAGATCAAACTTATAAGTTTAAGGCGAATACTGTTCGCCTGAAACTATGGTGCTCGCCGAAAAATGATGAACTCGCCGGAAAATGCAAAGCAAAAATGAAAAATAAAGGAAATGGAAGGGAGAAAGTACCTGGAAATGAAACGATGAGGGCAAATGAAGAAAATTCGCGAAAAACCAACAAATGCCTCTGCAGTAGAGCCTTGATTAAAAGTGCTTTAGATAGAGAAATTGCAAGAAGAAATCGTGCACAGGAGAGAAGAAGTGAAGAAGAAGGAGGGAAAAGGGTTTTGAAACCCTTAAATACATGGGCGCGTTTCCCAAGGCCCATCATTGCCTTGGGAGCCCCAAAGGGCGGTTGACAGCACACGCCTACCAAGCGAGAATACTCCAACATTGGACAAGTGTCAAGCAAGTATTGGTTCGTAAGTAGACAGGCCTCAAACGTGTACTAATCCCCTAGTCACCTTCCCTCACATATGACTAAGGGCTGGGGGATGATTGATAAACCCAAGTGTGACCTCGGCCGAAAGACACCAACCTCGACCGAGGTAACGACCGAGATAATAGCCAACACTGGATAAGCCTTGGGCTCACGATATCCGCACTCGGCCACAGTAAGGTCGGCCCAGGCCGACACTACCACCTACATCTCCAAAGGACACTATGCGTATCACAGACATCAACAACATTCTCATATACCTGGGTATGGAAACCTCGGCCGAGTGTAGGCTGAGGTGACAAGAAGCCCTAGTAAACTCCATCATGGAATCAGCTCATCCTCGGCTGAGGCCGACCCCAGCATACTGTCTCGACTGAGATCAGGCTGAGACTCCATAAGGCACATCTCGGATTGAACGAATGTCGAGCCTTTATAACTCGGCCTCTCGCAGGCCGAGGTCATGCACCAATATGGCAGTCGAGCATCTGTTGACATTTAGATAAGGACACGTGGGCACAAATAAGTTGTAACAAGATTATTCTCCACACGTGAGGAGAATATTTCATCATCATTTCTTACCTGTGACAGTGAAAGGTGGCTCTCACACATTGGTGAGGATAACACACACAGGCAAACCTCATGCATGGGGGGTACATTACACCCACCAGGTAATATATATATGGGTCATCCTCTACCTTGAAAAGGATCCAAGATCAGTAACCCTAGCAAAAACTCTGTTCAAATACACAGTAGAGAGAGAAAGCTTGAGAGATTGTATCCATGGCCATTAGAGCCATCATACAGTGATACACATCATACACTTGCACAGTGGACGTAGGCCTGATTGGCTGAACCACTTACATAATTGTGTTCATCCTCTTATCCTCGTCACAATCTCTTACATATATATATATATATATATATATATATATATATATATATATATACATATAGTATACCCTCATGCTGCAATTGTTAACATTGAACTAAGCTCATAAACACCTTGAAGGGTGGTGTTGTTTTCAGCATCATCAGGGTCCATCCATGAAGCCTCCTTAGAAATATTTAAGCAAGTTCCAAGTGTTCCCTCACCATCTTCAATAGTTGGTCAGAGCAAAATTTCCATTGGGACTGTCCTCCTGATATCTGTTCTAGTTTCCGAGGCCAACTTAGCAAGTGCATCAGCTCGACCATTATCTAACCTTGGTATCCTCTTCAATTTTACTTCTCTGAAGCTCTTCAATAGTGATCTCACTTTTCAAGGTATTTGGCCATTCGCTCATCCTTGGCCTCGTAGGCTTCTAGTATCTGAATCATTACTAGCCTTGAATCACTATGGACCATAATCCAGCTGACACTAAGAGACTTAGCCAAGGAGAGTCCTGCTATCAAGGCCTCATATTCAGACTCGTTGTTGGAGGCTTTAAAGTTGAACCTCAGGGCGTATTCAATGTATATGCCATCAGGTGCTGATATTATCAGTCCAGCTCCACTTCCGTTGTCATAGGAGGACCCGTCGATGAAGTGGCTCCACACAGTCTGTTCTTTTGAGAAATTTCCCTCTGTGAGGGACCCCTATTTAAACAAATATCTTCCTTTTTCGTTTTCGATCACTTTTCCCCTAGTGGTTCTTGCCTCAGCCTTATCTACGGGTGTGTTAGTGATCCTGCCTTGTAGAGTACATGTATTCCCGAGGCTCTCATCTTCAGCTTCATCATCTTCCCAAGTAAATTCAGCCATAAAATCTGCCAATGCTTGCCCCTTATTTGCCGTCCTAGGTTGGTACACGATGTCAAACTCCCCCAACTCTATAGCCCAGGCCATTAGCCTCCCTGATTTTTCAAGCTTGTGTAAGACCTGCCTAAGAGGAGAGTCAGTGAGGATGACCATTGTATAGGACTGGAAGTATGGCTTCATCTTTCTTAATGCATGGATCATGGCATAGTCTAACTTCTCCATCCTTGGGTATCTTTTCTCTGCCCCCTGGAGTGCCTTACTGTTGAAATACACAGGCTTCTGTACCCCATCTTCATCTCTCACAATGGTTGCGCTGATGGATGATTTAGAGATGGCTAAGTACACATGTAGTTGTTCGCCCTTCACTAGTCGTGACAATAGTAAGGGAGACCCTAGGTATGACTTTAACTCCTTGAAATCCTCATCACACTCTTCACTCCATTTAAAGGCCTTTATGAGAATTTTGAAGAATGGTAAACACTTATTTGTGGCTCTGGACACGAAACTATTTAAAGCAGCCACTCGCCCCGTGAGCCTCTGAACATCTTTAATGGTCTTGGGGGTTTTCATTTCTAAGAGGGCCTTTATTTTCTCTGGATTGGCCTCAATGCCTATTTGATTCATGATGCACCCCAAGAGTTTTCCTGCTCCAACCCCAAAGACACACTTGCCCGGGTTAAGCTTCATCCGGTACTTGTCCATCGTATTAAAGGTCCTCTCAAGGTCTACCACATGATCCTCTACCTTCAAACTCTTAGTTAGCATGTCATCTACATAGACCTCCATTGACTTCCCAATTTGGTCTTCAAATATTTTATTCACAAGGCACTGATATGTTAACCCTGCATTCTTCAGGCCAAAGGGCATGACCCTATAACAATATGCCCCCTTGTCTGTAATAAAAGCCATTTTCTCCGAGTTCCCAAGGCTCATAAAGATCTGGTTGTAACCTGAGTAGGCATCCATGAAACTCATTAGTTCATAGCCCGCAGTAGCGTCTACCATCCGATTAATGTGGGGGAGAGGGAAGTTGTCTTTGGGATAATGCTTGTTGAGGTCGGTGAAGTCTACACACATTCTCCACTTCCCGTTGGCTTTTGGGATAATGACTGCATTGGATAGCCATTCAGGATAAATGACCTCTCTAATAAACTCAGCATCTTCTAACTTTTTGACCTCATCCTTTATGACCTCATATTTTTCTCTAGAGTAAATTCTTCTCTTCTACTTTACTGGCTTTGCACCCTTTACCACGTTGAGATTGTGGCACATGATTTTGGGGTCGATCCCTGGCATATCTGCATGACTCCATGCAAAGACGCTCTGTCTTCTCCTTAACAGCTTGATGGGGTCTTCCTTGATGTTTGGCTTTAAAGTCTTGCCGACTTGGACGGTTTTTTCCGGGTCATCCTCATTGAGTATGATGGTTTCTACCTCTTCCGCGGCCTCTCCTTTCTTCAGCTTTGTCTCGTCCCTGGGGTCGAGGGTATCAATATTATAAGTGGTTTTTTCCTTCTTGTGCGCCTCTCTTTCTTCGGCGGAGTTGTAATAACATTCCCGTGCTGTCATCTGGTCTCCCTGAACTTCCCCTACCCCATTAAGGGTTGGAAATTTAATCATCTGATGGACCTTAGACGACCCAACTTCAAACCCCTTGAGGGCTACCCTCCCCAGTATAATGTTGTAGGTCGAGAAGACATATTCATCCATCATGAAGAAGCTGACCTTCTTGGTAAGCCATCTCCGCCACTCGTCCCCCATCCTGACATCGGCCTCATATATTCCAAGGGGATGAAACTTTTCCCCACTGAACCCAATCAATAGGTGATGGTATGGGACGAGTCTAGCACGGCTGAGACCTAAGGCTTTGAAGCATGGATAAAATATCACATCTGCAGAGCTACCCCATCTACCAAGATCCTCGGCACCTCGCATCTGTGCACCCTGGTAGTGACGACGAGAGGGTCATCATGTGGTGCTAAGAGGCCTTTGAAGTCCATTCTTGAGAACCCCACTATCAGAGTATCCATATCAACTTTCTTCCTCTTTTCTGACTTTGCCTCCCGAGAGGTTGAGTGTACAGTTTTTGTCACTGCTTTGGCTTCAGCTACGTGGGCCTTCCTATCTGCGACCTCTGACCTTCCTCCTGCTAATCCCCCGGATATCATCCCTACACCGAGAGAGATCACATTAAGTCTCTTGACAGGGCCGTGGTCTTCTCTCGGACGGAGGCCAGGGTCATCCTCATCACCAAAAGGGTCGTCTCCCCTTTTTAGAGGACCTTCTCTACATGCATCACCCCTCTTCTTTCTGGGGTCGTCCCCTCGGCCCCTCTTGAAGGCACTCTTATCAACGTACTTCCTTAGCTTTCCTTCTTTAAAATTTTTTTCAATCTCATCTTTCAGGGAAAAGCATTTGTCTGTCACATGCCCATGGTCATGGTGAAATTCACACCACAGGTTTTTGTTCCTCATGCTAGGGGCTGCCCTTAACTTCTCAGGCCACTTTAGGGACCGGTCACTTTTTATTACACTGAGAATATGTTCACAACTGACCATTAGAGGGGTGTAATCATCTAACTTGTCGTCCGTAGACCTCTCCTTCCCCTCTTTTCTCTTCTTATGGTACTTACCCCCCACTGGGGCCTCCTTTTTCATCTTCTTATTTTGCAGCCATCGCCTCTTCGGCCTTCATCACCTTTCTTGATATTGACAGTAGTTCAACCATTGTCCTCAGAGGGTCTTCTGCAAGCTTCCATAGTAGCTTTCCCTTCTGGAGTCCTCAAATGAGAGCGATCATGGCTATGCTCTCCTCATAGTCTTCAACCTCTAACTTTTCTTTATTGAATCTGGCTATGTAGTCTCTTACACTTTCATTCTTCCCCTGCTTAACATAGAGCAGGTGTGTGGTCTTCTTCTATGGCCTCACCCCAAAGCAAAAGTTATGGATAAACCTGTCTGCCAACTGCTTAAAGTTTTCAATGGAGTTTTTTGGAAGAGACATATACCAGACATGTGCTTCCCCAGTCAAGGAGCCAAAAAAGTCACGACACCTCATCTCATCAAAGATAGAGTATATGTCTGCCACTGATTGATACATCTCAATATGATGGACAGGGTTGGTACACCCGTCATACCTTGGGTTGACCACCGGTGGCTTAAACTTTGATGGTGTTGGGAAGTTGACTATCTTCTCCACAAAGGGTGAGCCTATGGAGTATCCTCTCTGAAGAGGGTCCCGGCTCTTTAGAATATCATCGATCTTATCCTCCAGTCGCTGGATCGAGTCATTCCAGGGCCTCGTAGGGTCGGCTTGGCCGATGTTATCCCCTGCGGCCTCTTTGAGGTGAACGGAGGGTTCTGCTGCGGCAGGCCTGTGTCGGCTGTTTACTTCCCCCTGACCATCGTCCCGTCCTTAGGGTCGGCCCCCATGGGGTTGTCCATTTGCTGCCTCCCTTCTGGACCTCGCAACACTCCTTGATCTGGATAATTTTTCCTGCAGGTCATTTACTGGGCCCAACCTCTCAAAGGCCGCCCCCTGCTCAAGCGATCAAAAGCAGAGCCTCTCAGGCGATCGTCTGGATTTTGCCTCCCATACTTCCCTCTGCTCTCCTGGAGAGGTTGTACAGTATTGTTGGAGACCTCATACGGCTCCCAGCAATCTACGGGGGCCTCCTCTCCCTCCAGATCGTCATACCTGTCCTCAGGATAAGGGTTTCCTTGCCTCCCCAGGCGTAGACACCGGGGGTTAGCAACATGCCTCCGGCGCTGTGGGGGTGGCAAGTCTTTGCGTGGTTCCTTGGTGGTCCCCTGGCCTCATGCTACCCTGGATCCGTTGCCAGAGTAATCATCCCAAGTGAGACCCCCGGTGGTCTTAGTATGTTCTGGCTTAGAGCTGTGAACTGCTCCTGCATGATTCACTGGCTTACTACCAGAGACTTAAAGGCTGCCGCCACATCAGCCATCTCAGATTGAGGTGGTGGATGACTGGAACTGGGTCCTACTCCACTGTCCGATAGAGGAAGTGGTGGTGGTGACATCTTCGGTGCCATGTCGTTTGAGCAATGAAAAGCTGAACTGAAGAAAAGACTGGTGAGCTTGAGAACCTTAATGGGTCTCTTTCAATGGTGAAACATCTCCTCACAGGGGGAGAACTGGTTCACCACGAGAGTGCCCAGTGAGGTCAAGCTGTACAAAGGAAGAGATGTCTTCTTGTTCCCATAGACGGCACCAAACTGATGATGCTGGGATTCAACACCACCAGATAAGTGATGATGAGCTTAAACAGTAGTAACCATGGCAGCCATGGAGATATGTATGTATAAGTACATAGAAGGAGGTGAGTATAAGAGGATTAAGACAATGATGTATAGTGGTTCAGCCAATTAGGCCTACATCCACTGTGATTGTATGATCCACTAAGTATGGGCACTAATGGCCTTGGATACAATGCACATAAGCTCACTTTCTCTCTCTACTGTGTGTACAAGCAGAGTTTCAGCTAGGGTTCCAAATTATCTATCCCTTGTAGGGTTCTAGGTGACAAGTATATATAGGTCTTGGGGGGTGTAGTGTACCCCCTAAGTATACATGGTGCATGTGAATGATGATTTAGCCAATCCCCTGTTGACACCTGTAGATGCCACCTGTGATTAATGATGACATAATATTCCCTCACGTGAGGGGGTGATATTGTTATAACGGTCTTCCATGTTCCATGTGAGCCTCACGTGTACTGTTCCACGCATCTCCCAAACCACGCGCTGTGATGATGTCACCCTCGGCATATGATATGAGGCCGAGGGCAAAGTTTCCTCTGGTAGTGAGTCTGGACCAATTTAAGTCTCGTATTGTCGTACCCTCGGAGGGTCGTCCAGGCCATGATGAGGGGTCGGACCCTTGGAGGGTCGTCTGGACCTGATGAGGGGTCGCCCCCTTGGAGGGTCGTCTGGACCTGATGGAGGGGTCGCCCCCTTAGAGGGTCGTCTGGGCCTGATAAGGGGTCGATCCCTTGGAGGTTCGTCTAGGCCTGATGAGGGGTCGGCCCCTTATAGGGTCGCCTGATATATGTTGAGAGGTCATCTTGACCTCGTCCAGGTGCAGGGCTCCCTCAGTCTGGTCGAGGGTATATATGGGTATATCATCGACTATCTGTCGTGAGTTTAAATAATGCATAATGGGATTAAATGATCTTGCATTATTAGAGAAATATAGATTTCCATACCATTCAACAGGGTTGAATATCAATGTTAATTAATAAGCTTTACTGATCATTCGTCGAGGCTTAGAGGGAGAAATCGAGAGAAATAATAAATGCGCCTACCATTTATCGAGGCCTAATATAGATGAGAAATATCGCGACCAACTATTTGTTGGTGGTAAAATATAATAAGTGTGTCGGATCTCCTCGAGACTGAGTATATGATGATAATATTTTGTTGAGCTTTGGCCGAGATGAATATAGAATATGCATAACCCTTTT
The DNA here is from genome assembly GCA_949130495.1 of Sambucus nigra. NCBI lineage: Eukaryota > Viridiplantae > Streptophyta > Magnoliopsida > Dipsacales > Adoxaceae > Sambucus > Sambucus nigra. The sequence continues at coordinate 66,458,584 of OX422209.1, read as the reverse complement.
TCAGGTTGAGAATAATAAATAATGAATCTGAAGAAATATCAGTGTACGATCCTTCGTCGGATATAAGAAATAATTTTGCCCAACCATTTGTTGGGTCTTTAAGTGTTGTAATAAAATTTTCAAGAATAATTTATGTGGTGAGATATTTATATCACCATGCCCCGAAAAACAAAATAAAAAATTAGATGAATTGTGAGTTATCTTCCGGAGAAGTCTGCTCAGCGAGGAGACTTAGTAATCTATGCTCGATCATCTATCAGAGCATAAAAAATAGTGATTGACTGATATGAAATTGTATACTGCCGAGAATAAATATTACTTCCTAGAATATAAGATTGTGGTCGAGTATCTACTCGTGCTCGTGCATATTTGTCGGAGCATTAATAATATTCCCAAGAGTTTAAGGTTTTGGCCGAGCATTCGTCGGGATTGAATCTTGTACTTGTGGAATTTAATAGATTGCCCGACTATCTGTAGAGGCTAGATCAAATAGACATTAACATGAGAATAATTTATTTAGCTAAAATATATGATGTATATCTGCTCTAACATCAATAAATATTATGTCGACTATGTGTCACGAGAGCATATTTTTATCAAATATGTTCCATAAGGCATAATTGTTTAATCTAGAGTTCTTGTAAACTTATTTAAACGCCAACAAATAATCAGGTATAAGTTTGATTTCAAAAATATCCCATTTCACCTGAAATTGTGAAGTATGGGGATTGGGTATAAAAAACCCGAAAATATCTTTAAATAACATGTGGATAAACTAAGAGTCCTCTTTTAAACAAAAATGTTTTATTTTAATGAAATAAAAATGAGTTGGCAACCACTGCGTTTGAAAGTATATGTGAGAAAGTTCAACATGTAGCAATGTCAATGACATCCTTTGATAACGGATGCTGACCAGCCAAAATCCTCACTGCCAGTATTCGCCGACAACCATGAGCGCTTTGGTGGTAACACCGACTAGTAACATATATCAACAAAATGCCACCGACCAACCCATAAAAAGTTATGAAATATGAATGGATCCAATCAGTTGTTGAGACCCAAACATTCCAAACGAGTTTTGTCCTTTGCAACCGATTAGTAATATAGATGCTTCCGACCAGCCATACCTGTTGTCGATCAACAAATAGGAGGTCGGGAATCCCTCAAGATGTATAAGAGTTATCGCCGATCAACAAATGTTCTGACATATATTGTTCCTGTGGTCACCAGCCAGAAATCCAACAGCTATTATCCTCTGACTTTATCATTATAGCGATCTCCGACCAACAATTAGCTGTTGTCGACCAAGAAGTAGTGATCCGATGATTCCTCTGAGGTAAGGTCCCTTTCGATAGACGATTTGGCTTGCCACATTCCTTAGTCGGAGTTGGATTTTAGAGGAAGCTAAAATCAGAAATGTGGTTGGCATTCACTTATGGAATTTGGTCGTGGTCGGCAAAGTCCGTGTAGGGGTGATTGAGATCAGTGTTTCTCAGCAATATTGATGCTTTATTTACCAACTCTTCAAATGTCAAACCCTTAGGCGGTTAAATTCATTTGATGTAGGGTCAATCAAAATATTTGGTGGTGTTTCATAGAAGCAAAAATGGTTACACATTTGATCAAGCAGGTTTGTGGGGAGATTTTGATCTTAAATTTATGTCTGGAACCTCAATTTGAGGTAGTTTCTTCTGATAAGTAGGAGAGAGAAAATTGTCTTTCTGACTTCTTATTTTCCCATTGTGGAGAAAATAAATCAGGAGAGACAAAGTTGTGACCTATATCACTTTCTACTTTTCGTAGGCAATTCCCTCTGATATTCAAGGAATCATTGATCTAATACAGTAAATATATGTTTGGATTTATAAATCGATTTATCTTCACCCATATATATATATATTTTGATGAAGGCTTCAAATCAAGATTTCCGTATGAATCTAATCGGATCTCCATATGTATACAGAAAAGGTTTATGATGAAAGAGAAATTATTTGATGTTTATCTCCTTCAAATATTTCAAAGAGAATTAATATAAACATGCCTGCATACAAACTTGTGGTTATGAAATTTACATTTATGCAGATTTGTAAATAAAAATTGATCCAACTATTTAGGAATGTAAAATCATGATTGAATAAAAAGACGCAGAGATAGAAAAACTTATCTCTTGATGATTATCTTCATCTCTTCTAATAAGAATGGAAAGATCTTTTTGATAGAGAGCGATGCTTATAACACGTTCGCACAGATGACGGACGTAATTCCATTTTTATGATCACAGATAAATAGATAAGAGCAATCCAATCAAACACATAAAAGACAAGGGTTTTTAAGGTGGTTCGTCTATTGAAGAAAGTCTACGTCCACTGTTATTTTATTCCAGGGGGTTTACAATGGCAAAATATGATATGCAGTGAATAATCGGCCTCATTTTCTTGTCTAGAGAGAGAGAGATATGTAGAGATGTCTGTGGTTATTTGTGATTGCCTGCCCTTTGTCTAAGGGAGAGCATGTATTTATTGTGATCAAGGGTTGGAATGCATTTATATGTTCATGCATTTACACCCGTACATAATGAATGTGATGGAAGTCCAAGAGATATAATGTCTTTATATAATCAAACATTTATATCTATATACAATGAGTATAACTGTTGGTATTTCTAGAGTAAAATGACTGTTGACGACTCTACATCAATGGATTTTTATCTTCTTAATGGTTCGTCTTATGTAGGTTGGTCGGGAGATACGCCGACTGACTGTCTTCAGGTGCCGACTAACTATCCTCTGATGCCGACTAACTCTCCTCGGGCGTCGACCATGTAATTAATTGCCATGTAGGATGACAGGTGTCCGTGTCTGATTGGTCCATATAAATGGATAATTTTTGTCCTCAATAGTCATTTCGACCTCTTATCTTTTGGCTCGTCATGCTTCTTTCTGGCATCCTTATTGGAATCATTTCGGGCAAAATACTTCCAGAGTTTCCCTTGCTTCAACATTTTCTCAATCTCATCTTTGAGAGCAAAACATTTATCTGTCGTGTGGTCGTGCTCTTAGTGGAGCTCGCACCACCTGAGAGCTCTGTCATCTTTAATCTCATTCAAGATTAGGTCAGGACTTATTGTCAATGGGTTATAGCTAGAAAATTTTTCATCAACCGACCTTTTTCCCCATCTTTTCCCTTTACTTTATGAGATTTACTCCCACTTGCTTCCTTCTCGTCCTCTTCTTTGGCCTCCATGGCCTCCTCTACATTCATAACTCTCCCGATCGTAGCCAAAAGTTCTTCCATGGACTTACGAGGATCCTCGATCAGCTTTTAGAGAAGCTTGCCTTTCTGCTGTCCACCCAATAGGGTTGTCATGGAAATAATTTCTTCGTAATCCTCCACTTTAAGCTTTTCCTTATTTAATCGAGCAATATAGTCTCTCAGTGTCTCATTTTTCACTTATTTCACATACAAGATATGAGTCCCCTTCTTTTGGGGATTCATGCCAAAGAGAAATTTATGGATGAATTTCCACTACACCAAGAATGAAAATTTATCACTCTAATACCGTTCAGTGTTGTCATGATCAAAAACCATGATAAGAAAATACGTATTTGTTGTCACGGTCATTGATTGGTACACTACCATAACAACTTGTCACAGTCGTGTCACGATCAATGACCGTGATAATAAACTTGTCACGGACTTTGACCGTGACAACTTATAAAGTTTTCAGGATCAAAGTTCGTGACAGGACCGTGACAAGTTTTTTAATTAGAACGAGTTAGTTCCCTCATTTCGTCTTACCCAACGCAACTCTCTCTCTACAAGCAGCGACGACCATCTCTCTCTCTCTCTCTCTCTTTTTCAGTGACCATCTCTCTCTAAACACATTCAGGTACATCTCTCTTTCTCCTTCACACACCACACACACACCATACACACACACACCCCACACCACACACACACACACACACACACACACACACACACACATATACACCCTAGAATGAAAATCCTAAAATGATTTCAAATGAAAACCCTAATTAATTTCAAAGCCCTAAAAAAACCACAATCCACACACCACACACACATACACCCTAGAATGAAAACCCTAAAATAATTTCAAATGAAAAATATAATTAATTTGAAAACCCTAAAAAAATCACAACCCGCACACCACACACACACACACACACATATACACCCTAGAAAGAAAATCCTAAAATGATTTCAAATGAAAACCCTAATTAATCTGAAACCTTAAAAATAATTTCAAACACAAACATAAACACATGAACTTATTTTATTTTTGTAATTTTTTGTGCAAATTTATTATTCATTTATTGTGCTAATATAAAAATGTTGTCACCTTATTGCACTAAAAATGTATCTCATTTATTGAATATTTCACATTATTGGGATGCTTGAATTGTCATTGAGTTGGTTGGCCCTAGGCATTTCTAATATTTTGCATTATTATTTGAATTGTTGTTTGGGATTCTTGAATTATTGTTGATTGGTGGATTTGAATATTTAGATGGCCATTGAGTTTATTGGCCCTAGGTCTTTCTAATATTTCACATTATTATTTGAATTATTGTTTTGGGATTCTTAAATTATTGTTGACTGGTGGATTTGAACATTTAGATGGCCATTGAGTTGGTTGGCTCTAGGCATTTCTAACATTTAGAGTTGTGATTCTACAGAATATAAATAAGATAGATATGAAATATACTATAAATTTTAAAAGCTTGTTGTTAAACAATTAATAATGCGAAATGAAACATAACTATGTATAAATCTTCACTATAAACATTATTACCGAATAAATTAAACATACTTACCATGGTAATTTATAACTACTCTAAATTACATAAAGTGCGAATAGATAATAGCCTTCTAGTTCTTATGCGTACACATTCAATAGCCCTTAGACCCGTTCGAGAATCATTACCCCTGTAGTGAGATCTCTCGAATTTTCCCATTTGGAAAGTTTGGGACAGCATAATTTCTGTATAATAATGTTCTTAGTGGCTTAAACTTGTTACTTTTGGGGGAAGTTATGCGGACATCACTTAATGTTCTATGGGTACATACTAGATGATGCGGTATTAAGTGTTATTTCAATTGATAAATTGAAATAACACTTACACTTGCGAATCTATGTCGTGTACTTGGAGAACTATGGTGATATGCTACCAAATTTTCCTCAAATTGGAACAATGTGCATGAGCAGCTAAGTATATTATAGAAATATGGTCTTAAATGGGATAAGACCATTCACCCTTTAGAAGAGATGGAGTAGATAGGATTCATATTGTTCTAGAATATAACTCCGAAATATGAAATGTCAATCTTGTAGTAAATCATTTATTGGAAACTAGTCCATGAATGTACACTTCTTACTTATAATAGGTGATTGTTTATAGTAGCTATGATGGGATATCCTCTATACAAATAGTGGATGGGTGAGACAAATAGATTAGGTGATATGTTTCACAGAGGTGCTAATGAATTTGTGAAATATGTAAAGAGATATTGCAATGATGAAAAGTTCCCGTGTCCATGTGCTAAGTATAGAATGGTAAGGTGTTTGAGCGGAAAACAGTCAAATTACATTTTTTAAGATGGGGTATACAAGATAGTTATCAATTTTGGATTTTTCACGAGGAACCGGATGTTCCTTTTATCCCCGAGCAACCTTCATAACCTTCAACAAGTAGGATAAATGTACAAGGGAAGGAGGATAATATACTAGAGGATTTAGTTGATGACGTGCATGGAGTTCATGAAGTGAAAGAAAATGAGGTCATTAACGATGTACAAGGTTCTGGTGGTCATAATGATATCGGGATAAACCTTGACGATGACTACTAAAGTTTAAAATTTAAGGTAACTCACCCGTTGTACTCTAGTTGTGATAAAGATCAAACAACTTTACATGACATGGTTGGTTTTTATAGTTGAATGACCCAAAATGGTTTGTCTGGCAATAGCATGATAAGAATTTTAAATTAGGTGAAGGGCTCTCTACCCAAGAAGAATACACTTCCAAATAGTTATCCTACTATGAAGAACGGTTTAAAATGTTTGATAATGAAGTATAAATCAATTCATGCTTGTGTTTATGATTGCATACTATATCGAAAGGAGTATGAAAATCTCGATCGGTGTCCGATATGAGGTAAACCTAGATATGTACAATCTACTGGCAAGGAAGGCACAACCTCAAAAGTGCCTCAAAAAATTTTGAAATATTTTCCCATTGGGCCTAGATTGAATCAGTTTTTCACAGTACCATGTATAGCGGAGGCAATGACTTAACATTTTAGGGCAGAAGTAAGGGATAATTTCATGCGTCATCCTATTGATTCTATAACTTGGAAGAGGATGAGTTATGAGTATCTAGATTTTGCTCGAGAATAGCGTAACATTCGATTAGCAATATCAACATATGGTTTCAATCCATCTTGAAATCTAAGCACTAATCAGAGTGTATGGACAGTGATCCTAGCACCAACAACCTCTCTCATTTATAGTGTATGAGACCTGAATTATCAATGTTGTCTTTATTGATACCTGGGCCAAAGGCACCAAGTGAGGACATCGATGTCTACTTGTCTCCTTTGGTAGAAGAATTAAATGAGTTGTTGGAAGAGGGTGTGCAAGCATTTGAGTCTTTTAAAAAAGAAAAGTTTATGCTGAAAACTATGTTAATGTGGAAAATTCATGATTTTCCATATTATGGGACATTATTCATTAGTGTAATACATGGTTATTTGGGGTGTTCTATTTTTAGAGAGGAGACTAAATCTCTGCATCTCACCGCTAGTGCAAAAAATATATATCATTTCCATAGGATGTTTTTAATACACGCTCATAGTTTTAGATTTGAGAAATGTTTTAATTTTTTATCGGGCGGGGTTAAACATAGGCTACCTCCAAGAAAACTTTCAGGTTCAGAAATTGAAAGTAGGTCTTCCAATTGTGGCCCTAATATTCCAGGTAAGAATCTTAAATTGAAGAATGTCAAGAATAAGAAGACTCCAACAGGGAATGAAATTGAGACAAGAAAGGCATGGTCTAGGAGGTCAATTTTATTTGACTTTCCTTATTGGAAGAATAACATGGTGTGCCATGTATTGGATATGATGCATGCATAGAAGAACATCATTGAACATATTGTGGGCACATGCCTTGGGGGATTTCATTTGAAGGATGGAGAAGATGCATGAAAAAACCATAAATTATTGAAACTTCAATCATAACTATAGTTGAAAGAAGATAGTAGGGGAAGGACAATAATTCCTCATGGTGAATTTACTTTGACGAGTAACGAAGGAAGTTGCTTTTAGACAAAATATATAATTAGAAGGTTCCATCTAATTTTTCATCCAACTTGCAAAAGATTGTGAATTATGCTACCCATGATTTACATAAGTGTCAGTCCCACGATTGACATGTGATCATACAATTGGTTCCTTTATGGTTTAAGCACGGTTTCTCTGAGCACAAGGATTTTAAAGAGGGCTATTATGCAAATTAGCATCTACTTCACACTTTTATGTGAGAATGTAGTCAATCGTGATCACATAGTGGCCGTAAAAGAAGTCGTAACCGAAGAAATTTGAGTATTGGATAAGTACTTTTCCCTATCATTTTTTACATAAGTGTTCACTTGTTGGTACACCTATGCAAGAAGGCACTTCTTTGCAGCCCAATTATTATCAGTGGGTGTATTCGTTTGATAGATTGATGAAAGTTTTTAAAGATTATGTTATGAATACACAATACATTGAAGGATAAATTGTAGATGAATACATCACCATGGAGTCATCAATGTACACTCAGGAATTTATGCCTAACCCGAGCAGCGTGGATTATAGTGATGAGTTCGTCGATGAGGGTGGCCAGGTGAGTGAAATTAATGAGTTTACAACATGATCAAGTAGCTCATTATCTACTTGACACACATGAAGATGTCGAAGAATGGAAAAAGTAAGTTTATATTATTTCAACTTTTATATTATTTTAATTTTTATACATGATCAATTTGGTAATACGTTCATCACGATCAATGCAGAAAACATAATGCGTGTGGGAAAAATAAAATACGAAGAACGATGGCACAATCAGACAACTAATTTAGGTTGTGGGTGTCACGCGAGGTAATTATAATGAGAATGTCCCTTATTAAATGCAACATTACAAGAAAGTTTTAAAACTAACCTAATTAATTTATCAATAATCTCATCTTTTAAACACGGGTGATGCGATATCATGGATTGCTCCTCTAGCCAGTAGACCCTTGTTCATGGCACACGAGTACCAAAAGTATCGATTGAACGGTTACCTATTCGGTGCAAGGGTGTACGAGGAATATAAAAATGTATAGAACTCGAGTATTTCATACAAGGCTCTTACTTATTTATGAGTGAGCACGAAAGATAAAAACCTCGTTGAAGCTAAAATAACTTACTATGGTGTCATTCGAAATATATTTGAATTGGACTATATAAGCTTAAAAAGGTTGTGTTTTACTGTGATTGGGTAAGAGTTGAGGATAAAAAAGCTTGTAAAGTTGATCATGGTACCAATTTGATCGTGGTTGACTTGTACAAGTTGAAGAGTAATGAGCACATGAGCGATGAGCCGTTAGTTTTCACTTTTCAAAAAGTCAAGCAAGTGTTTTACTCAGAGTATATCAACAACGAGTCATGGTTAATCGTCCTACATGCGCTAAAGCATCTAACCAATAGTGTGGATGGCTTGGCAGCTCCTACCAAATATCAATCCTTTTTAGATGATAACCCGAATTTGAAACATTTTTTAGATTTGTAATAAGTATTCCAATTATTTGAAATAATTTTTTGATTTGTAATAAATATTCCAAATATTTGAAACAATTTTGTAACAATAATTTTTCTAGGATTGTTCATAGCATAGATGTAGGCTAGTTTAGCGTATCATGTTACAAATCATCACGCACCCAGAAGACGAACCGAACTCAAACATCTCCGAGTTTCAAAACTTCCCGACATCCCAAAAGGTATAAAATGATTTAGAGTTTGAATTAATTCATGGAATTATATTGGAATGTTTAATTTTTATCAAAAGACGAACAAGGATTTTTGTTTTCGAAAATATGTTTTCTGAGATACCTGTAGGCGGAGTTTTTTAATCTTAAATTTTTTATTTATGTCGTTCAAACGACATTCAATTGTCATCCAATTGACATTCCATTGTCGTTCAAACGACATACTTATGCCGTTCAAATGACATTCCATGCCGCTTCTAACGACATCCTCATGTCATTCAAATGACATCCAGAAATCATTCGAATGACCCACTGACTCAAAGTTTGTATAAATACATGTTTCTTTTACATAATGTTTAAGACTTTTGATAGAACGTTTTCTGTATATTCTTAACAAAAGTTCTTCACTGTTTGTGTTGAAAAACACCTATTTTAATGCACAACAAAGCGTCCTTGAATATTGTTCTTGTGAATTAGTTTAGAACCCTATAAAGTTTTGTATCTTTTCATACACCTTTTATGGAGAGGATATCGATTGCTGACTTGTGATATATGTTGGGATTCATTGCTGAATACGAAGGCTGAGGCTGACAGAGGACTGCAGTCATGTGATTCTTTCTAGGGGCATGGTTGTTGTTCCTTAGATATTTTTTTAATAATAGCGCGTTATACTTATGTGGGATATAAAGTAGTTTGTAAGTTGACTCTCTTAAAATTTTTTAAGTGAATAAAAGGTCTTTCCCTTTAGGTTTTTTTCCCTGAAACTTGGACTTGTCGTATTTGCGTGTTTGATTGATCTGTTTTATCACCATGGATGCATGATTATGATAAAAATATAAACTATGTTTAAAACTATCTTTCCGATATAAAATTGGTATTGTAATTTTTTTTAGTTTCCATCCTTACAATTATTTTGCATTCTCAAATTGGTATCAGAGAAGATTGCACAAATTTATTGTGTTCGATCTTGTTTACTTGCTTTTGGGGTGGTTGTTTATTCATCTCTCTTGTGGTTGTGTTTTTGTCTCTCGATGGATTCTCATTTGAATTTGAAGTTTGTCGAAAGAATTAAATTTCTTGAAAATCATTTTAAAAACTTTTGCAAATTGTTCAAAATAAAAGAGATGTCATTCATAAGAAGTTTGGTGCCCTATATGACGACTTTATATCTTTAAAAGTGCCCAAAAATAAGAGTGATTATAGAGTCCTTGTTTTACAAAAATAATTAGAAGACTTGAAAATTCTAGGGTTTGTGTTTGGGCCAAAGAGGAGAAACATATTTTGATTAATGATTTTAAGGCACGTGAGAAGAGTCTTAGGGATAAGTTTTCTTTTTTTGAGGGAGAGCAAGATAACCTTCGAGGTATGATTGAAAATATGAAGAAGGATTCCTTAAAATTGGAAGAGTCTAATTCTTTGCTTTAGTCAAAAGTTTTGAATTTAAAAGATGATTTAAAATGCTCGAGTAGTTTGAGTAGTAATGGTAATGGCTTGTCTTGTTCTCATGCTTCGAATGTTAAAGCCAAAATCATTGCTTGTTTTAGAGGATCAACCAAAACCAAGGACGTTAGAAAATGTCAACCCATATGTATCATTCCTCCCGTTTACACATGTTCACATTGTGGTAGGAAAGGTCACCTTAGGCATTCTTGTTTTAATCTTGGAAGAGGACCTAGGAAGTTTAAGTGTAGTGTTACGTCGGCTCCCAAAACCCATCGAGTTAAGTTTACACTTGTTTGGGTTAGGAAATCTATTTTGGAGACGTTAAACGTTAGGTTGGATGATTCTCACATACTTGCACGTGATGCGTCACATGTTATTTCATATCGTTGATTGCTTGCATGATTTTTTGTCATACGCTAGTTTTGCTTCATGATATATGTTTGCTAGTGTTATGACATGTGTACTTTTTGTATTATCTTCTTCTTTTATTGAATCATATTTGAAAAATACAAAAGGATTTTTGGTTTTATATATTTTTAAAAATACAAAAAGATTTTCGGTTCTTTGTGTATTTTAGTTTTACACATTTAGTGTGGCGTAATGGTGTGTTTGAATCCAATTCACTACGCAATTTTCATGTGGCTAGGACATTTGGTTATGACTTTATATGCTTAGATTGATCTTAACCATGTTTATGGAGTTGTTTCGAACTTGACTTGCTTTATGGATTCGACTTTGTTTATGCCTCCACACACACACATACACGAGCTTATTGAGTCTTGACTTCATGATGTACATTCGATCTTGGTGAGATGTTCTTCTATCAATTTTGTCATCTATGTGTTTATTTGACTATGGAGGATTTGTTCTTGTGAGAACCGTTGCCCGTGAGAATTAATATTGCATATAAAAAAATGATGAGTGTACACGGGAAAGGGATACGAGAGTATAATAAACTCATCGTGAAAGCCACCATTCGAAAAGAGCCCGAGAAATAATTAAGACATTAAAAAGAAAAATACGCCAAAAGGGGCCAATTAGTTTAGTTTGATATGTTCATTCATTAGAAAAGAAAATAATTATATTTTGAGGGAGTTTGGATGGAAATATCAATGGGTTTGCACAATGAGAATGAATGCTATGCTTATTTTGTCATAACGCTATTGATTTGTAGAATCATTAATATTCTAAACTTGTGTACATTGTGCTTGTTTTGTTCATTAAGTTCAAACTTAATTGTCACTTGACGATAAATCTTAGTTTGATAAAATTTTGCTGTTAATTAGAAATTCATGAATATATTTGAGTGTATGGGTTATAATTCTTTTATTACTAGTCACATCCATTCATTCCGTTCCACATGTTTGGACAATCGATACTATGCTAGTGTGTAAATCTTATATGTTTTGTGTCGTGTTTTGTGATTGTTTATACCTATATATGTATGTCGGATTTAATTTGATATATTTTGCATATATTATATATATATATATATATATATATATATATATATATATATATATATATATATATATATATATATATATATATATATTATTTTGTTGTATTTGTGAAACTTGTTTTTTTTGGGGGAAAAAATGAAAATTTTCAAAAATAGTTGGTGTTTGTTTGCCTTTGAGATGATCATTACACATGCTTGATTTATATCTTTTGTGATGATGTCTTATCTTCATCGCGATGCTTTGTATTTCATGATTTTGTTTATACTTATTTGTATATTTGTCTATATCGGATAAAAAAACAAAGAGAGGGAGCAAATTAAAATGGAGTTTTGATGAGTTTAAATTATGGGGGAGTATTTATTTATGAGTTTTACTTTATTTCCAAATCGATGTGTCAGGATGGTATATGCTTGTTGTCTCATGTGTGTAGGTACTTAAAGATGAATTCAAGACACATGAATGAAGACAAAGTTTGGTAAGAAGAAGCTTGACTACAAAAGACTTGTGCCTTTCCGTTCTAGGGTTGGGAAGGGTATTAATATCTTTGTAATAGTAGATTTTAATTTTAATTTGGTGTTCGGTAATTTTTGTTTGTTTTGTACCGGAATAGCCAACGGGGGATATTTGTAAGAACATTTTTTCTAGGATTGTTCATAGCATAGCAGTAGGCTAGTTTGGCGTATCTCGTTACAAATCATCGCACACCGAGAAGACAACCAAACTCAAGCATCATCAAGTTTGAAGACTTCTCGACATCCTAAAAGGTATAAAATGATTTAGAGTTTGAATTAATTCATGGAATTATAGTTGGGATGTTTAATTTTCATCAAAAGATGAACATGGTTTTTTGTTTTCGGAAATATGTTGTCTGAGAAACGTATAGGCGAAGTTTAGTAATCTCAAAGTTTTCGTTTATGTCGTTAAAATGACAACACACTGCCGTTCAAACAACATACTCATGGCGTTCAAATGACATTTCATGTCTCTTTTAACGACTCGAATGACCTACCAAGTCAAAGTTTTTATAAATACCTGTTTCGTTTACATAATGATTAAGACTTTTGACAAAACATTTCTGCATTTTCTTTACAAAAGTTCTTCACTGTTTGTGTTAAAAAACACCTGTTTTAATTCACAACAAAGCATCCTTGAATATTGTTCTTGTGAATTAGTTTAAAACCCTAAAAAGTTTTGTATCTTTGCATACACCTTTTATGGAGATGATCTCCATTGTTGACTTGTGATACTTGCAGGGATTCACTGCTGAAGACGAAGGCTGAGGCTAACAGAGGACTACGATCATGTGATTCTCTCTAGGAGCATAGTTGTTGTTCCTTAGATATTTTTTAAGAATAGCACTTTATAATTATGGGGGATATCAAGTAGTTTGTAAGTCGACTCTCTTGTAAATTTCTAAGTAAATAAAATGTTTTTCCCTTTTGTTTTTTTTTCCAGAAACTTGGCCTTATCATATTTGCTTGTTTGATTTATCTATTTTATGACCATAGATGCATGAGTAGGATAAAAAGGTAAAATCTGTTTAAAATTAGGTTATGCATATAAAATTGGTATTGCAATTTTTGTTGGTTTCCACCCTCTCAATTATTTTGCATTCTCAAATTTTTAGGTTTGTAATAATCGGTAGCGTGTATTCTTCTAGTGCTTTATTATTATCGGACGATAGTTTAATCCTTTTAATTCATTTAGACTTTATCAGTTTATGTGGATTTGAATCGAAATTGATTTTTTGGTTAGTGAATATGTTAATTTGGATTTTAATCAATTTAAGCATTAATTCAAAGTCCGTGACGTGACCCAAAATTGAAATAACATTTTGATTTATATTGTCGTTAACTTGTATTCCTCTATTGCTTTGTGAACTTGTATTATTCTAGTGCTTTGTTATTATTGGATTTGAATCAAAATTGATTTTTTGCTTAGTGAACATGCTAATTTGGATTTTAATCAATTTAAGCATCAATTCAAAGTCCGTGACATAACCCGAAATTAAAGCAATATTTAGATTTATAATGTTGTTAACATGTACAATATTTTTATTCATTCGGATTTGATCATTTTTTCATGTATATTTTTGTACTAATAATAACAATTTTTGCAGGAAATGTCTTCATCAGGGCGACAGGGTAGCGGAAGCGAGGAAGGCTCGTCTACCAATAGGCCCCCAAAATGGGGTCAATTGGGTTCCCTCGTCGAGAACAAGATGTCCTTACAGGATATGGCCCTAGAGTTGATCAAGACGATCGTCATCCCGGGGTACGCAGATTGGAGGAATGTGCTCATTGAACTGAAGATGGCCATCTGGGGGGCACTACAGGTAGTTACTCACTTTATTTGCATTTTGTATTTATATTTATATTTATATTTATACTTTATAATGTAAATACAACTAACACTTACCTTCTTTTTGGTTTGTATTTATTTGACAGGAACAATTCGGACTGCCCCCACATCTTTGTGAGTCCACGTTCGAACAATTTGAGAGATCAATACAAAACGTGGAAGAAAAACATGTAGGCACAAAACTTTGGCCAGAACTGGGAGTCCGTATTGAGGGTCCGTGACACGGTACTATCGAAGGAGCCGATCTCTTTGGCAAGTTGGCAGTAGTTTGCATACAATGAGATCTCGGATCCCCTCGTCAATCGAGGAGGGAAAATTGGGCCAAAAAGGTCAACATGCAGTACTCCAGGTATACGTCTTACACCGAGGTGGAGCACAAGATGGTAAGTTTTTAATTTTCTTTCATTTTAGTTTTATGTTATTCTAATTTAGCATTACTTACTAATTTTGCATTATTTTGTTTTAGGAGATAGGGAGTGGCCCTGGGGGTAGGCCCCATAGGTTCGATGCCTATGTGGAAATTCGAACGAAGAAGGGCAAGGATAAGGTGTCCGGAGCATGGCAACCACAATTCTAAGTTATAAAAATATCTTACACAATTGTTCCTTTTTTAATTACGTTATAATTTTTTTATTAACGTAACTAATTGTGTACTTTTTGTCATTTTAGGCAAAAGCTTAAGGAAGGGCACAACTCCCAGTCAGATGCCGACAAGGCATCTTTATCTACGGACGCACTAAGCCAAGTGCTAGGGGAGAACACGGGGGTGAGATCTCGAGTGGGGAAGTCTAAGCTCACCGGGACTAAGACGAGCAACACCGGGCTAGTTCGTAAGGTGGACATCCATGGCGATAGGTTAGAAAGGTTGAAGGTGGTGATCCACAATATGTTTGAGTACATGAAGCGTCAGTTGGGGTCCACCTCATGTAAGGGAAAAGGAATATGGTAGATGAGGATGCCACTGCTCCATCTCTCTGACCCTCACTGCCGATACGTACCCCCCAGTCACCTGCATATGATCCATTTGCCACCTTTACCCCCGTCAAAGGGCTTATGTCAACAATTGGTTGGCCGAGTGTGTATATGATATGCACACGGGGTGGAAAGCCCATAGCTAGGGGTTGAGGGATCCGGACACACAATTGGGTAGTGTGGTTCATGGACGTGTGCTATAACCAATTGAGGCAAGGGTTCACGTCATACATATTGTGCCCAAAAAGGATAATGAACCTTTGTGGTTAGACGAACAATACGACATTCGGCTAATTATGGGCTATCTCAATTCATATGTAGTGTGGCTTACCTTCCTCGTCAGACTTACTAAAAACTCAACCTCTTGAAATTATTTGTATTAATTTCATTTGTATTTGTTGGTTGGTTATGAATATTGAATGTTGGATATTATTTTTTTTATTATTGTTTGATAATATGATTGAATTAATGTGTATGGTTTTAGTTTTTATGAATTTTTGAATGTTTCTTGAGATATATACTTTTTGAAAAAGTTTAAATATGTTGTAATAGGTTAAAATATATTGTTGGGCAGTGGCAATGGCAATGGCTATACTGCCCAACAGATTTTTTTTAAATCTGCCCAGAATTGACACGAACTTTGACCGTGACAAGTTGTCAGTTTTGGTGTAATGTTCTCGGATAGCTGTTTGAAGTTCTCGATGGAGTTCTTAGGCAAAGAAATGTACCATATATGAGATGCACCAGTGAGGGTGCCAGAGAAGGCTCGTCATATCATCTCATTCGAGACAGAGTAAATATCGGTTGCCAACTGATACATTTCAATATTATGGATCGGGTTCGAACTGCCATCGTATTTTGGGGTTATAGTAGGAGGCTTGAATTTAGCTGGAGTGGGGAAATCTACTATTTTAGCTACAATGGGAGATCTTTCCACGTAGCCCCTGTGAATGAGGTCTCGACTCTTTAACAGATCGTCGATCTTGTCCTCCAGTCTCTGAATTGAACTGTTCCATGGTTCTTCACTATCGCAAGGTTATTTCCTTTGCCTTCCTTATTGGATGGATCAAGCAATTTCTCTCAGCTAACAGTCCTCTAACAGTTGTTAACTTCCCTCTGTTCTCCCTCTCGAACCTGCTTGGGACCACGATCGCCACGTCCTTCATTCCCTCTGGAGGCCGTAATGCTGTGAGATCGGTAGAATCGGTCTCATAGGTCTCCTACTGGGTGGAGATGATCAAAAGTTGACCCTCTACTAAGTCTGTCAAATGCTAAAGTCCTGGGTTGGCCCTCTCGTGTCAGCCTTTTTCTATTTCCCCTACTAGTTGGTGCTTGACGAATTGTATCACTAGAAATTTCATACGGGTTCCCAACAGTCGTCCTCATCACAATCAAGGTCATTTGGATCTTTTTTAATTATTTTCCAAGGCGAAGTCGCCTGGGGTCGACCATGTCTCTACGCCTCTGATGGTGTTACGCTTCCTTATGTGGGGTCGAGGGTTGTCCCCCTGTCGCCGCATCCACAACATCTCTGGCAGCTGGAGTTATCATCTTCGTCGTAGCGCTGGAAGGCCTGGCCATCTTGGTTTGGCTAAAGGCCATAAATTATTCTTGCATTTTCTACTAGCTTCCCACCAGCGAGCATAGGGTCATCGCCACGTCAACCATTTTCTAGCTGAGGTGGTGTTTGACTATAGCTAAAGCCAACGCCTGGAGGCAGATCAAAATCCATCTCTCCGATGAGAGTATAGATGAACTAGGTGAGCTGGAAAAAGATTAAAAGTCCCAACTAGAACTCTTTTAATGGTGATTCAGGTCCAGAAATAGTGGAGTTGGATCACCATCAGATATTCAAGTGGGAGCTAAGCTATAAAGAAGAGGAAGAATATGAAACTTCGCTTCCCATAAATGGCGCTAAAATGATGATACGAGAAAATATCAACATTTAAAATTATAATGATCTCAAACTAGTAAATCTACAGAAATGGAGATGATGAACAACATAAGTAATATAGAAGGAGATGTGGAAAAGAGGATGAACACTATCATGTAAGTGGTTCCTCCATTGGCCTACTCCATTGTGCATGTGTTTGAGTGTTTTTACACTGAAATAATTTAGCTCTAATGGCTTTAGGTACAATTCAGGCACTTTCTCTCTCTACTGAAGGTTTTACAAAGCGTGGGCTAGAGTTTTGATTTTCTGATCCCCCTCAAGGAAGGAGATGACAAGTATTTATAGTCCTTGGGGTGCACATTGTACCCCTAAGCATGTAATAGTCATGTCCAGGGGGAAACTTCTAATCAGGGCTAGCCACATGTCCCTATCACAAATATGTCATGATGATGTAATATTCCCTCACGTGCTCATAGAGATCTTATTATAACTGCGTGCCCACGTGAACTAGTCATGCTAGAACCCTGAGTCACAAGTGATATATATGTCATCTTGAGAGGTCTCGTCCTAGTCGAGACTGACACGTTCGATGTTCTAGTGAGTAACTACTGAGCTGGATTGAAGTATGGTCTCGGTTGTATTAGTGGTATGATGTCGACTCGAGAATGATGAGGTTATCGAGGTCCAGCTAATAGGTCTGAGCCTAAGATGTTGGTACGAGACCGAGACTGCTGACGTAGGGAAGCTCCAGAGGGACACATGACTGTCTGATTTAATAAGTGAGTAAGGGTCGACTTGGTTGAGGACGAGGCTACACTTATGTGTATCTTGAAGATACCAAATAACTTTTTTATACTTTAGAGACTTTGATTCATTATCTTGCTTTTGAAGATTCGTGTAATAATCATTTTGCAATATTGGAATACGATCAAAGTACTTAAGTATTAATGTCAAATGTATCATGTCTTGTTCCTGTTTTAGATAGGAATCATTGCCTTTGATAAATACCCCCAGATTGATCATAATTCATACAAATTTTCTCACCCTTTCCTATAAAATTTTATTATGGGTTAATGTGCTGAGAATATAACGTATAGACAACAATGCTTCCCTTATAATTTCAAACATAAATTTGAAATTATAAAAAAATATTTCATTTTTTCTCAACCTCAAAAGGCTTTATTTTTCCTTCATATAGTGCAGTAATTTTGACACGTTAAAATTATGTGTTGCAACACTAATATTTATTTTGACCAACATATGTCTCTATTTAGAAGATAAACCATTATTTTCATTTTAAAGAAAAGTTAGCTGAAATAAGTTTCTCTATTTTTTGTCATTTAATGGTGCATTCCTTATCATTCCATATGCCTATGAATGCATTTGTGACAATTTTTAGCATTAGACTCAAGTTGTGTGATACATATTATATGCCTCCAAACTGTTAGAATATAATTCTATAATTATGAACTTTAAAAGGATTGTAAAATAAAATATGTAATTAGGTTACATGCCCTTCTTTGATTTTACTAGTTTATGGAGTCTTGAGACGACACCCAAGTCTCAAATGAAACCATAATTTGATTCTACCTTCAATCGTGAAACCGCTCTGTTTTGAATCCTTTATTATTTTTATGGATTTGAAATTTAATTCTACCATCTTTAAAGCAACCTAGAAACCACTTGGTTCTAAATTTGAAATAATAAATCCAATTAATAAATCTATAATTATACCACACTAGTTCGTTGAAGAGTACATTTAGCAATCACATAAACAAACGCATTTATTGGAAGTATAAAATTGTTCCAAAATAAATTTATTCCTTGCGGAAAAGTATAATTCTTCTTATATCTATTAAAGACACCCATAACTCTTGCAGTTTTGATCGGACACTTCAAACAGTTCAATGCGTAGTCCAATGCATTAAGGATATAACACGTCCATGATGTTCACTGTCTTTCAATTAAATGAAGAAAATTTGTCAATTTAAATTTAGTGAGGTAAACATAACATTTACAGTTTTAAAATTGCACCCACTAATTTTTCCCCACAAATCTTCATTATTAATGGGAACAACAACATTAATTCTCATTTCATTGTTGTCTATTTGTGACACAAATGAGAAGCACAACCTTAAATACAATGACATAAATAATTTAACCATATATAAATAGTCGCATATAGAATGATTATAATAGTGTACACAATGCAATGTATAATCATCAAATTTAACGTAACTAATGGAGTATTAATATTATGTCGCAAATTATTATTAAAATTTACTAACTATATCAAGTACATGTCGTTATAATAAATGTTCAATGATACTTATTATTAAAGATTATATATATATATATATATATATATATATATATATATAGAGAGAGAGAGAGAGAGAGAGAGAGAGAGAGAGAGAGAGTCTCTTACGCAGACTCCCTATAATACATATCTCCACACGCTCTCAAATTGCAGACACACAAATGAAAACCAACCCATTCACCCATACGCTCTCTCTCCTCTCTCCTCTGTCAACAGTCGAAATAGGATACTCTCTCTCTTCTCTCCTCTGTCAACAGTCGAAATAGGATACTCTCTCTCCTCTCTCCTCTGTCGATGAATAGACCTGCCCATCTGCCACATGAAAGCTAGCTATTTCGGCTGTTGCTATCAGACCTAACCCATATTGTGTTGGTAAAAGCCTTTCCTCTCTCAAAGTAAACATAATTTTTGAAGACAAATCTTACAATGGCTTTCGAATCTTTAGGTAAAACCTTCAATGCTTCAACTTTCTGAACATATTTCATATTTTATGATTTTTTTGCATGTTTCGTTTCACAACCTTTGGGTGGAAAATCTTGAAGAGGAAAGCATTTCATTTTACAATTGTTCTAATTTTTTTGCATCACAACTGTTCTAATTATTTTTGGAGGAAAGCATTTCATTTCTTTGGGTCAAAACTATTAAAATCTTAGGGTCACAAGTGTTCTGTTTTTTTAACATAACTATTAATTTCTTTAAAACACAACCGTTCTATTTTTTTAATTTTTTTTAACAAAACTGTTAATTTCTTTAAAACACACTTGACTGTTGTATTACTTTTTCATTTGAGAAATGATATATAGCATTGGGTCAAAAAAATACCTTTTTCGTGCTACTGCAGACACGAAACACTGATTAAGTTGTTAACCACCGTGAAATATACGGGAAAGTGTTTCGTTGCATGTCCAAATTACAAAGTGCGTTCATGTGGCTATCTACTTGAGTTGCAGATTGAGCAGGAGACGAAGAATAAGAAGTTGAGATGGATATTAAAGAAACTGTTTTTTTTGTCGTTGTTGGTGTCGTAGGTGTTGCGACCTTTTTAGTCTAGTTGTTTTGAATGTCATTGTAGTTGTTGCTACTTTTTATTGTCGTTGTTGAAGAAATTATTATGTTTTAATGGTAATGCCTTATTTTCAGTATTCAAATGATTCAAATGATATTGTCTAATAGTTTTCAGTGTGCAAAATTGTGATAGTTAAGGCAGTTAACATACATACAAACTCATTCTTGTGGCAATTAACATACATACAAACTCACGAATGTGAGAGTCAAGGCAGTTAACATACATACAAGATTGACAGTTAACATACATATATACTCACGATGTGGCAGTTAACATAAATGACAAATACAAAAGATGTGGTTGTTAACATAAATGTCAAATACAAAAGATATGGCAGTTAACATACATGTGATCCTCCCATACAAAATTGGTTTGTTTGTATTTAAGTCAAATTGGAGAGTATTAAAAAGATACAAAACATAGTATTCAAATGCCAATATCATCTCTAGAGGCTTCATCCATGGCTTCATCTTTCGAATAGTCACCGCCTTCCAAACTCACGAATTTGTTTGTGTCTACATTAGCATGTGCGCTGCATCAAAGACCGAAGCATAATTTAATAAATACAATATAAAACATTTATTATTGAAACAGATAATTTAAATAAAATAAAAAGATAATGCATACACATTTGCAACAAGACAATTCCTCTTATCGTGTGATTGGCCAACTAAACCACAACTGTCACAATCACGAGATTTGTTTTATTTTGACATTTGAAATGAGTTTTCCTTTCCTCCTTTAAGTCTTTTGCCACAAACATTTGCCCGTACATAATTTGGCTCATTGTAACTTTCCCTTATCCACGCACTTGGCCTTACTCTCCCATCACTAACACCACATCTAACAACACCAACAATTTGATTGATTTTATCATTTGCTACATCTAAAGCATCCGTATAAGCTCTCAACGTGCCTTCGTTTATAAAATCCTTATCAACCAAATTCAAAGAAATTTGAATCAATCGAGCCCAGTTTGATAAATATGATTTCTCATCATTAATAATTCCCCCCCCCGACAACATCCCCAACTTTTGCCAATTTTTTCCACCGTTTCAAAATATAAGGGCTCGGTAATTCTTCGAAGTCATGAAACTTTTGTAAGTATGATAAAATATATGTACATGGGATCCCGACGCTTTCAAACTTATGACAAATAGATGTAACAAAGTTGGACATCTTGTCAAATGTAATAGTTAGATATGTGTACACCTCTATTTTTTTTCGAGTAACCTTGTACACACTTTTATTACACTCGTCATCCACTTGTTCAAATTTATTATTCAAAAAGTCACGCATCCCATCTTGAATTTCTCAAACGCTTCACGTGTACATAAGTCAACCATTTGCAACAACACTTCATTTTCCATAACTAATTTCGGTTTCTCCGTTATATCTTTATGGTTCGAAATTTTTTCTTCATGGCGTTGCCGAAGAAGGCCTCTAACAAAGTGGATTATAAAGTCTACTAATGATTTTTTTTGGATACATACCCTTTGAAGAATGAAGGAGAACTTTTTGCTCGTTGGCTACTCGACATGCCGACGGATAAAACGTGATTCACAAAACAGGAACCCAAGTCGAATGGATGTCAAATATATTACGTAGCCATTTATTTTCATTCAAGTCACTCCTCTCGATAAGATCAATCCACTTAATATCGTAGTCTTCCATCAACTCCGTATTCCAAATGCTATCCGAAAACTAACTATAATAAGCATTGTATGTGATGGAGTCTATCTTTTCAGAAAACTTTGTCAATATATGCCAACTACAAGATCTATGAAACGTATTAGGAAGGTCTTGTGATATTTCTTTTGTCATTTTAGGATCTTGATCAGTGATAATCATTTTAGAGGCTCCATCTGGCATAACATCGAGAAAATGGTTGAATAGCCATATGAATGAATCGACCATCTCATCAACCAAGAAAACACAACCAAATACAATAGTCTGACCGTGATTATTAACACCCAACAATGTTACAAATATCAAACTGTACCTATTAGTTTTGTACGTTGTATCAAATATTATAACATCAACATAAAAGTTGTATGAACGTCTTGAAGTGGCATCATCCCCAAAACAATGTGTTATTTTTTATCTTCATCGAACTTTATTCGAACGCTAATGAATGATTATTATTTTTCTCATGCTTCAAATACTCAAAAAACACACTTCCGTCATGCCCCTTTATCTCTCTCCGCAAATCCCTCTCGTAATTATATAAATCCTTTTGTGTAGATCTAATGTTCTCAAAACATCTCGCCCGCAACCCAAGAAAATTAAATTGTTGATGTATTGGGATGTTAATAGCACTAAGTTGTTGGACCAAACACTTTTGGAATTCTGAAAGTCTCTGGTGAGATTGAAAAATGTGTGTTTTTCCAGGTGTAGACAATGGGCGATTTTGGCCCTAAAAAAATTAACTAACTATGAATGACCCAGTTGTCCCCTTCATAATAGCGAGTCTAGCATGATAACCTTCTCGAACTACCCCTTTTTTTTAGCATTTGGGTTTGCAATCGCCATACTATTCCCTTCTTTGAAACATACGTATTCCTTCCTAATAATCTCATCAGTTCCACATTTTTTTCTCGCTCCACTTTCGAACACTAAAGCCTGCAAATTTGGAATACACATTATAAAAATCATGGACTTATTTTAAGGATTGAAACTCCTAGCCCAGTTTGGGAGTGATATCCTTCGGGACTTGAGGATCATATTCTAAAGAAGATTCATCCAAATTCGAATCAACATGGACGTCTCCACCTTCACCCACAATAGCTAATTCCAAATTATGCTGACCCTCTAAATCGTCTCCACCTTTATTCCCTATACTCCCACATCATCATAATCATTCTCCATATAACTGTAAAAAAATAACCAATAGCATTTTTTACAGTTGAATTCACCTTATTTTTTAACCAATAGCATTTTAACAATTGAATTCTGCTTATTTTTTAACCAATAGCATTTTTAACATTTGAATTCAGTAAAAATATTAATCACTAATTTCTTAAAAAGGATTACAACTAATTTCAGCAAAAAAATATGATGGGTCATTTTTTAAAAAATGATAACATTTGAATTCGGCAAAAAGATGATAACAGCTAACGTGTTAAAAATTATGGGTAATTTTTTTATTTGAAACAAAAAAACGGTTTAAGAGCTATTTTTTAACAATGATTTATAATAACTAATTTTTTGACAATCCTTACAGCCAATTTTTTTTATATATTATCATCTAAAAACAATTTCTTAACAGCTACTTCTTTTTATATTATCGTACCTAATAAATGATAATCAGTACATAATATTGAAAGTTAAAAAATGAAGCATACCTACAAAACAACGGTAGGTAAGAAATGTAGTAGAAAACCTGTTTGCAAATGTTTAGTAAAGGTTAAAAATTAGTGGTTTGTAAAGTTTTGTCTGTAAAGGTTTGTTTTGTAAAAGTTTGGTTTGCCAAGTTTTGGTATCTTGGGTTATGTGGGTGTGTTGTAGCAGCAACAATTTAAAAGAAGAACGAAATTACCCAATGACGAGTAGAAAAACGGTGATACAAAATAAGAATTTCAGACACATGGTCGAGTCGCGGACAATGTCGCTCTCTTTAAGGTGTTTCGCGGCTCTGCCCAATGTGTGCTGATCGTCAGAAAGCCTAGCCACCCCCAAAGGTAAAACATCCTCCAATAATCAGAAAATATTGATTGATAAAGCATAAGAATCAATCTGATTTATCTACATCCATTTGTATTGATTTCTTGAGTCTAATAATAAATCTGGGGAGGATTTATTATTTCTGTGTGGAAGAAAAAAATTCATACGGAAAGAAATTTTTATATTCTATGATTATAAAATTTGTTGTTTTGGTGTGTTAAAAAATGGAGGTTCAAGACCTCTTGTATTGAGCAAAAAATAATTATGTTGGGGGCACACAACATGGAGAGAAAACTGAAAAAACGTCGATAAGTGGGTGGAAAAATTCAACAAATAAAAAACCACATTTTTTCAGAATTAATTAACGTTAATAATAATTTTTAGCCCCAAAAAATAATAATTTATTTGTCTAAAAAATTATTTCTTAATGAGCCCAAGCCCAAGACCCGGGCACGGGCCGGACGACAGCGATGGCGATGCGCATGTCTGACTCCCAATAAGTCTCCCACCCATACACACAAAACATCAAATGTCCAAAGGGCTTGCCCTTAAGACCGAAAATAAGAGTATATTAACTCTTGCAAAAATCATCATTCCACCGATGTGGGACAAGGAGCAGTTTCTTTTTTTTTTCAAACTTTTCACTTTAAAAGCTATGAGTTGTTTCCAACAATCCCCCAGTTGCAAAATTTGAAAACATTTTATCGAGCAATAATTCATATAATTGTGCATAAGCAAAGGTGTCTTTCGACTTGAACCTTTACGTAGTAAAGATGACTCATAATATACTAGAGTCATCGTAGTTTTGAACTCTATCTCTGACAATATCCCACACACAACCCTACTTGGATGTAATTCTAATAGCTAGCACGTTAAGGCCATGTGCTTATATCCCAGTATAGTGAATGCTTTAGGAATTTGCCAAAAATATCCATTGGAAGCGGCCACACATCTACATTCACATAGGTGAGTCTATCAAGGATACTCCTATAGCTAGGTACACCACTCAAAATACAACTATAGATCTCAATGAGAGTTATAATCACTCATCATTTACTCGTTTCAGGATATCATGATCCATAGGGATAGACTTGGCGTAAAACCCTGTTTTATATTAATTAATAATAGCATGATTTAACCTATATCACTGGTGACTTTTTATTACCCTTTGAACATATTTTTTGGGATCTCCAATCTAAATGTTGGGTTGCCATCACAAATGATTCATGTATCCAAGGACTTTAGTCCCATCCCTTTCGAGGTGTTCCACATCTTTTCCCGAGCTAGTCCTTTCGTCAAAGGATCCGCTAAGTTCTGGTTAGACCGAATATGATCCACCCTCATAGCACCCATAGAAATAAACTCTCTAACAATACTATGTTTATGACATATTTATCGTATCTGACCATTATAATAACGGTTCTCTACTTTTGTAATAGCCACTGTACTATCACAGTGAATCAAAAGGGTTGGTATCGATCTTTCCCACAACGGGATATCTGAGAGGAGGTTTCTTAACCAACCTACCTCTTCACTAGCATCAACTAGTGCTATCATCTCAGAGTCCATAGTTGATTGAGCTAAAATAATTTTTTTCTTAGATTTTTAAGAAACTGCATGACCAGCGATGCTAAATATATATCCACTAGTATCCTTAGAATCATCAAATAGGGTGTTCTAATCAGCAACACTAAATCCTTCAAGGATAGTGGGATACTGATTATAGTGTAATCTGAGGTTCATCGACCTTTTAAGGTACCACATGACCCTCTCAATAGCATGACAATTCTCCATACTAGGTCTACTAGTAAATTTACATAGTACTTCCACAACATAAGCTTTATCAGGTCCAGCGCAATCTGTAGCATAACGTAAGCTACCAATGATGTTTGCATAAGCATTTTGGTTTACACTGTCGCCAATGTTCTTAAACAACTTTACACTAGGATCAAATGGAGTATTGGCAGGTTTACAGTCAAACTAATTGTATTTCTCTATAACTTTCTCAATATAATGAAACTGGTCCAAAGAAAGTCCCTTTTCTGACCTAGTAATTTTAATTCCCAATATTACACTAGCTTCACCCAAATACTTCATATCAAAATTGGCACACAACAATGATTCAACATTTTCTACGACATGAATATTAGAACCAAATGTAATCAACTCATAAAGTCATGAATATTAGGACCAAATTCTGATCATAAAGATACAATTTAAAAGGATTTAAATAATCTATACTCTCTATCCTAATTTAAAGAGTTTGAACAACGGATCGACCACATATTTGACATTTTTACCCCTGAATTCCCCTAAAATTTCACTACGCCTTTGTAAGTCGTTTATGTTATTTTTATGCATAACATTTGTTTTTGTTTTATGTTAAATAAAGAGTATTGAATATTTTGTTATGTATGCATAAGGCCTGAGTTTGGGTGCCCGTGGGTACTTTTTCTCTACCGATAATAGATAAAAGATAATGGTATTATGTTGGAGTTCTTCTTTATTTAATTTATTTTCACTAATGTGTTGTATATTAAAAAAAAGGTTATACCCAGTGCACAAGTCTCCCACTTAACATTATCTGGAAGAGGTAGATGTCGGTTGACCTTACTCCCATATGTGGAGAGGTTATTCTCATGTCTCTAACTCGAGTCCAACGAATAATAATAAAAAAGAATAGGAAGTTTGCTAATTCGGAAAGAAGAACATTAACAAGAATTTTTTTTTACTTCTCTGTTTTTCTTGGTGTTAAGGGTTTTGTATATGTTTTTACATTTATCATTTCTTGGTGTTAAGGACATAGATTCCAAATATTCTTTTTCAATATACATGGATTTTGGGGGGAAAGCATTCTACATGCATTTGCCAAGTTTCATATGTTTCTCGCTCCTCCACAATAAACATTAAATAGCAAGAAATTTTTAAATCCATCAAGTTAATGATGATAAACACATTGGTTTAAAAATAAGAAAACATATCTTTAAAGATGACTCTAAAAATCGTACCCAGTGCATAAGGCTCCCGCTTAACTACAGGGTTTGGAAGAGGCAAATGTTGGCTAGCCTTATCCCCATATATGAATATGGAAAGGATGCTCCCATGTCTTGAACCCGAGACCAACCGTAGCTTGGGCGAGGGCACTTGTCATCGCACCAAGGTACGACCTCTTTAGAGATGACTCTATAGTGATATTTATCAGAAAAATATGACTCTTTAGTGTTGGGGGAATATAAAAACTATGCGTTTAATGAATACACAACTGGTGGCAAACAGACTTTTGTACTCTGTTTGGATGAGTAGGGAAGGGATAATTATTTTTTGCTTTGTGGTGGGAGAGGAAAAAATCTATTTAAGTTGCATTATAACTTTGAGCTTCTTTCCTCATAATGAAAACATTTTAGTTTACCTCTAAAGTGTTGGCATAATTATTTCTTTGAAGGTGTTAGGTAATAGGTTCTTCTCTAAGAAAATGAGAAGATGGTCATTAATCACTTGCTTGGGTTAATCTGAGCCAAGAATATGTGATAGAAATAAGAGAAATTTTCAAAGAATATGTGATAGAAAAAGAGTTTTATAGGAGTTTTCTGGTTTTCTCTTTTCTTTTCTTCAGTTACCTTTAGGGTCATGCTACTATATCCTCCTTTTCTGATTAAATATACTATTGTGTCTCTGCTAAGAAAAAAATAACTATTTTCTCCCAAAAACCGTGATATAATTTTTATTTTTATTTATGTTGGTTGTTATATTTACTTTGCTTGCCATGATAATAGTTATATGCACATTTGAGTGATCCCCCCTTGGTATTAAACATGTTGAACAATCGGCCCAATTCTAAAACATTCTTAGTGAGAGCCCCCTAACCATTCTAAATCGTTTTAGGGACAATTTTTCTCTTATCTTTACTTTGCCTTTTTCTGCTCAAACTTTAAAATTAAATATCTCCCAAAATATAATTCCGTTTGAGACAAAATTTATATGTTTGAATGAGATCTATCAAAAGAGATCCTAGAAGGATATTTAAATTTGAAGTTTGAAATTTGAAAATTCGTAGTGAAATTTTTGACGTGTTTTCCTTCATGTCATCAGAGCATAACCGAAGTCACCTACATGTCATCGGCTATTCGCCAGAGTCACGTGGATGCCTCCGGTGAGTCACCAGAGCTATAAAGATGTTGACATGGAGACGCAACGTCAGATGTTTTCCATAGATTCATTAGAGACATGGAGTAGGTTAAGGTATAGAGAGAAAGAGGATTAACAGTGAGTTTATTACGATGAAGAGTATTTTGGTCTACTCTAGGGGGGGTCTGTTGATGTCAAAAAATGGACTAGATTCAATTTTCTAATCACAGATAAAATATAAAATTATAAAGAAATAATTTTAAGAAAATATAAGGAGTTTTAAAGTGGTTCAGTTGTGTAAGAAATCCTACGTCCACTGTTATTGTATTGATCTGAGTGATTACAGAAAGGTAGGTGTTAAGTAACCCATAATCTATTTTATCTTACCCTTTGTGAAAGGGATATAATGTATTTATAGTGACCCAGAGACCAAGGGTTGGAATGAATTTATACATTCAATCATTTACACCCGTACATAATGAGTGTGATGGTTAACAGTCTAGCTCACGTGTGGGAAAACCTTTGGATGTTCCCCTCAAATGGAGACTGTTCATTTATCTTGATGGTCTGAATTCTGGATGTTGGTCGGCATGCATGCCGAGCGACTGTCTTTGTTGTCGACTAAGTGTCTCCTGACTAGGATTGTTACCACGTATGGAGATAAATGTCTTTTTTTATTGGTCCACGTGGACAGATATTTTTCGATATCAACAAAAACCCCTAATACTTCATTCTTGATGCTTTCACTGAAGGTATGAAGTATATTCTCTTAAGATTTGGTCGGCATAGGACTTGTAATAATTTTCCAAGATTGGAATTTGTAATGGCATTTTTGTAAATAATTTGAAAATTAGCGAACCGCTAAAGGGTACGTTGGTAAATTACCACCCTTATAGATGTGGTACCGTTGGAAGATCAATCGTTGATACAGCTTAATCATTACTTGAACTACTTTCATTGAAAGCTATGAAGTACAAGTTTTTTTGCTGGTTTCTTCACCAGACATTTTCAAACTATCAAGCCTTTTCCCTCATTTCCAAGATTTCCTTCTGAACCCATCTCTCTTCTCGCTTTCTGCCATTATTTTCCCTGTAAGCTTTCTTCTTCCCTTTTCTTTGATTTATATCTTTGCTGTAACCATAGTTTACTTCGTTCTATATGTAGATGACTTTAGGCGGGAAAGAAATATTCCTGACTGGGTAGACCTAGAAATGCCTAACCCCCCACTAGATGTTTTCTCCCTTCGAGAGGGTCATTGAATTCCCTCTTTATTTATTGTTGAATGGAGTTTTAGTTTTCCCCTAAATCATTTGTGTCTAGAGTTTTGCCAGCATTTTGACGTCATCCCTGCTAGGGTATCCCCCAACACTTAGAGGATAGTAAATGGGATTCATATGCTTAACTAAATATACGAAACCCATATTGGAATTCTTAAACTGATGTTTTGCTATAAATGGGTCACTAGTGACAGTACCTATTATTTAAAAACTAGGTTTGCCAATAGAGCCCTAGTAGTTAACTTGCCTAACTCCAACAAGGATTATTTTGACTATGGGGTTATTGCTAAGAATTGGCAATTTGTCCTCTTTAAGGTGGAATGGTATATGATGGACGTAGATGCCCACAAGAGGGTCATGGCATAGGTTATTGAATTTGATTACTGTTTTTCCTTTTTACTGTCCAACTGTTTGTTGATCTACTGACAAATGTTTTTTGTTTTTGTCTTGTACATTTGAGAGCAAGAAAAAGTGTCCCAAAGAAAATGAAGTGAACATTCGTGAATTGAAGTTCCTTTGGGGCATTCATTAGAGAATTGGCGAGGAACATCCTAGAGACTTCTCTTTTCTACTACAGTATAAGATCTCTATAACTTCATTTGTTGCTCGACCTTCTACTTCCACAGTCTCAGCCCTCATAAATCTTGAGGAGGAACCAACTCCCACCTCCTCTGTTGAAGAGTCTACTGGTGTCGAAAAGGATCTTGGAAGATCTTCCTCTTTTGAATTGTTGGATATTTCAACCATCACCCCTTCTTCATTTCCTGTTATAGGAAAGAGAAAAATCTTTGACTTAATTTTTGGAGCTCTATCTCCACCTACCAAGAAAGTTGCCAAGAAGGGTAACAAAGGTGGAGATGCCTAAAAGTAGGATAAGGCATCCAAGACTGCTGGTATAGAGAAAGTCCCTCAGGTCATCATTATCGAGAAAATGAATGTTACTGCTCCTCAATATAAGAGGTTGAAGAAAGTCTTGTCTGAGAAACGAGTTGAGAAAATTTGTGCTCCCGACCAAGAATTGGTCTTAGAAGATCCAAGAGGATTCGACTATTTTTGAATCGTCTTCTATTGCCATTCATCCCAGTATTTCCAAGAAGTTAATAAGGATCGATACTCGCTCTGTTGATAGAGCAGCCCTTCTCCTCTACCCAGGTTAAAATTGGCAGAAAATGCTTGCCAAAGTTTGTCCATGGTAATCCTTTCTACTTTATTAATTATCTCTTAATGTCTTTTTCTTTTAATGTTTCTCCTACTACGCTATTGTTCTTGATGCATTTTTTGGCAAACTTTATTCAGTTGTTGGAGAAGGACGAGCAGATTCGTTCTTCTGGAAGAGATATGGAAGAGGCCTTTGAGTGTCTGAGGACATCTTTGGCTACTGGTCAAAAAGCTCTGGAGTCCAAGCAGAAGTTATGGGAAAAAGAACTTCTAAAAGCTAATGATAGAGGCACTATTGTTGAAAGAAAACTAGCAACTGCTGATGCTAGTTTGACGGTTGCTGGGGAGAAGTTGGTCGTTGCTGAGACTAAATTATTTTTTTATGAGAGTAGGGTCGAGCTGGCCGAAGAAAAAATGGTGGCAGTTGAAGCTCTTCTGAAGTCTGCCAATGAGAAAGTTATCAGCCTGTCCTCTGATTTGGTCGTTGAAAAGGCCAAAAATAAGAAAATAAAGGAGGACTCCTTTAACAAGGGCTGGGATCATGCATTTTCGGCAGCCTCCCCCCAAATTGAGTTTGTGAGGAAAAAATATTTTAAGGACGGTTAGTCGGAAGCCCTTAAGGAGGTTGGCACTGCAGATAACTCTGAACTATTCCTGTGGCATAACCTAGGTTCTCCTCCTAACTTGGAGGAAGAATTTGAGGACGAGGAAGGTTCTGGGGAATCCTCATTTCCACCTGTTGAGTCCTCAAAACTCATTGTTGAAGCCACTCCTTCTGCCGACCTGCCCTGTGGGAGCAATGTCCAAGATAAGGAGAAGGTTTAACTCCTTTCTTTTTCTTATTCTGATTATCTGGATATCTGCTTTGTAATAGGACCAACAATTTGTAACACCTTTTTGGGTTTTTAATGGAAAATTTTCTTTTTTTCTGCCACATGAGTTATACTTATCATACTGTTTGCTTCTATTGCTTGGTTGGATGAATTCTTATATTTTGTGCCTATTACCCAATAATTTACTTACAATTATAATCTTCAGTTTGATGTTAGGAAAGAAGCCATATTTTCTGTTGAGTCTAACCTGGTTAGGTGAAGTAGAAGACTTTTAGAGGCTGACCATGTTGATTTGTCCGAAGAGGACTTAATCGGCTTCCTTGGTCCAAATGCATCTGACCAAGTTAAGGAACCATAAACTCATGTATATGGCTTGCTGAACAGAGAAGTAGCTAATAATGATGCTTATTATGAAATGATTAAAGACTTGCAGGCATAATGAGAGCAAAACTTTACTGCATGCCGACTATGAAGCTAAGTACAAGGCCTTGAGTGAAGGATGGGGCTTTGAAGAGAAGCTTGAAAAATATGCCTCTGCCTACAAAAGAAAGGAGTTTTTGCTGAGCCGAGAAATAGTTGAGGCCAGGGAAATAACCAAGCTTCTTAGAGAAGAAAATAAGAAGTTCAGTGAGGAGTTGGATGTCTTGAAAAAGTTATATATTGTTAGTACTGATGAGGGTGCTTCCTTCTTAGAGGTTTAAAATGCCAGGCTCGCAGAAGAACTTGAAGCCTTGAAGAAAATTAATCCTGGGTAAACTTCCAAAAAATAAAAAACTATTCGACCAACAATGGATGAGGTAAGAACTAGCAAGACATTGGCCGACCAAGCTTACCAACTAAAAGGAAAGACTCAAGCTATTGCTGACTTATCTGTGAAGCTATAAGCTAAGGCCCAACCATTTCCAACTAAGTTGTTCAATTAAAGCTGAAAGGTGATGTATTGAATAAATTGCAACACCAAGTTGAAAGGCTGCCATTTCAATTTCATAAACAACCTAGAGAGGTGTGGATGGAGGGCTATAATGAGGCCCTTGGCCATATTGATGATCACCTTTCTCAGAGCCATAGTGAAGGTTATAGATAGAGATGAACCAATTGCCCGACTTTTCTAAAGCATGATCAAAACAGTGAGCTATGGCATTAGAATGAGCTTGGTCTGTTAAATTGTGATGATCCTGCTTTTAAGATGGATAAAAACATAGATCCCTCCTAATAAAATTTCTCAATTCCTGATCACTAAATATTTAAGGGATTACGAGCTTCATGATGAACTTGAGATAGTTTGTCCTCCATATTTGATCAATTAGTCGAGCAGTATTAATAGGCGAATGTTGGAGGACTTTAATTTTCTCAACTCCCCTTATGCTTTGGATGATCCTCTAGCTGGTACGGAAAGAGTACAACCTACTTCCAAGGCTCAAGGAAAATGGCCAGTTGAATGATTTTTTTGTATTTAGTACTCAAGTATTTTGAATGTAATATAATTAGTATTTTAATAAAAGTTCACACTTTTGGTTTGCAACTCTTGATTATTTAACCAATCAGTCGACTAAATTATTGCCTAATAATAAATTATTAAACGGTGATTGTAGGACCATTGATTCTATTAATGCGTTTAGATTTATTGATCCAAATTTAGCATTAATTATCATTGGTATAATGTTCTTGTAAAACCATATATTATTCTAATGCACTTAGATTTATCGATCCAAGTTTAGCACTAGTTATGAGTGGTGGCCATAGGTTCTACTAATGCACTTAGATTTATTGATCCAAATTTAGCA
The DNA here is from genome assembly GCA_949130495.1 of Sambucus nigra. Classification (NCBI taxonomy): domain Eukaryota; kingdom Viridiplantae; phylum Streptophyta; class Magnoliopsida; order Dipsacales; family Adoxaceae; genus Sambucus; species Sambucus nigra. The sequence continues at coordinate 66,425,194 of OX422209.1, read as the reverse complement.
TTAGTAACCAGTGGTGACTAAGTGTATGAGTAATATATGTGCATGTTCCAATAGTTAGGAATGTTTACATGCCTTCCTGCATTTAACCTAGTCGGGTAAAACTCATTTGTAACTTCTTAAGTTGTATACGAAGTTTTACAAACTTCTTGTTATTGACTTGTCAAAGATGAAGTCATACACGAAGTAAATAACTTATTATTCTTGACTTATTTATACAAAGTCATACATGAAGTAAGGACTTGGTCGGGCAAAGCATGACCGTGCATTAAGCTGTTAGTGCATCTCGAATTTAATAGAGCCGATCGGCAGCTGTTGATGACAAGTCCAACCTAATTAAGTATGCTTGTGTTGTTGATCGACATACAAGTTCAACCTAATTAAGTATGCTTTGTGCTGTTAAGCGACAAGGGCTAAAGACTAGGAGGTCTTATTTATGTTGTGGTGTCTCAGGGATGTACATCACCATACTCAGAAAAAAATCAAAAAAATTGAAGGTACGAAAAACAAAATTTATTAAACTTTAACATAAAAGAAAAGAATAGAAATATGATAATCATTGGTAATACTTTCGGAGGTGTTCGACATTCTACGAATTTTTAAATTCTTCCCCTTCAAGTGTTTTGATGTGATAGGTCCCTGGTCGGATAACATGAAAATGCGATATGGTTCATGCCAATTAGCTTCAAGTGTGTTGTTCTTTTGGATGACCTTCTTAAGCACATAGTCGCCTTCTTTTAAGTTATTCAGATTGACCATTTTGTCATAAAAGCGAGTTGCGCTATGTTGGTATGCATCATTCCTTAGAGAAGAATCTTCTTTAACTTCTTCTAATATGTCTAATCCAAACGTCTCATCAAGTCACTAGTTAGAGAATTGAAATTCAATACCCTGTAGGTCGGTAAGCCTATCTCGATAGGCACAATTGCTTCTGTCCCAAATGCCATCATATAAGGTGTTTCTCCAGTCACTATCCTCGGCGTTGTTCTATAGGACCAAAGAATAAAATGTAATTCATTAATCCAGTTTTCCTTGGTAGCATCAAACCTCTTTTTCAATCCATTGAGCAAAGTTCTATTTGTTACTTCTGTTTGAACATTGCTTTGTGGGTGGTCGGGTGCAAAATGGAGTTTCTAGATCTTTGACTGAACACAATATGCTTCAAATTCCTCGTTGTCAAATTGTGTTCCATGATCTGTAATAAAGGCATAGGGCATCCCATACCTACATGTGATGCTCTTCCAGATGAACTGATACACCTTCTCATAGAGCATCTCAATCAACGAATTTGCTTCAACCCATTTTGTAAAGTAATCAATCGCAACGACGAGGTATTTGAACCTGCCTCTCGTGGTCGGCAGTGGGTTGACTAAGTCAATTTTCCATATAGAAATGGCCAAGGAGACGTAATTGGGGCTAAAGCTACATGGGGTATTCTACGAATGGTAGATAACCTCTGACAATTATCACACTTTCTAGCAAAAGCTGCATAATTTGCCCTCATGGTTGGCCAATAGTATCCCTGAGTGGTAATTCACTGAAATAGAGTCCGACCAGCTGAGTGTGCACCACATGAACCTTCATGCACTTCTTTGACTCATTTGTCCATCTACATTGGATGAACACAATGCAATAAGGAGATTGTGAACCCCCTTCTATAGAGAACTCCTTTGTATAATACATATCTGGCTACTTTGTATCCAAGCTTCTTAGCCTCTTTAGGATTAGCTGTTAGGGTTCCTTCTTTAATGTAGGCCCTAATTGGATCCATCCAAGAAATTCCCAGATATGTAGCAATGAAACTGATCATTAAATCCTCATCAATGCTCCGGCTTACCAAGACTTTAATCGAAATGCTTCTCCGGAGTTCAATTCTTATTGTTGAAGCTAACTGAGCAAGTGCATCATCTCGGGCATTTGCTAATCTTTTGATCCTATTCATTTGCATATCTAGAAACTTGGAAATAATTTCTATGGCTTTATCCAAGTACCTAATCATTAACTTTCCCTTGATTCCATATACAGAGAGTATTTGGTTGACCACTAACGATGAATTACTATGCACCATTACTTGCTCGGCGCCTAATGATTGAGCTAAATCCAATCCAACTCTCAAGGATTCATACTCGTCTTCATTGTTCGATGCCTTAAATTGAAACTTAAGAGCATACTTAACATCAATATTGTTAGAAGGAGTAAGTATGATACCTGCTCCACTACCAGCCGTGTATGAGGATCCATCAACATATAAATTCCACAACGGAATATCACCATTGAAACTTTCTTTCGATAAAACTCTATGATGGAATATCTTTTTTCTTTCCTTTGTATATTTTTGAGCCATTTCGCCCGTTCTGCATGATTTAGGTTACTCAAACACGACTTTAGCTTGCTTTTGAGTTGAGATCTCTTCCATAGAAGTCTTCTTAGAAGACAAGTTTTATTAGTCAGGAACCTCTGGATAAGTGAACTAAGTAATAAAATCTGCTAAAACTTAGCCTTTTCGCGAAGACCTTGGTTCATAGACAATGTCGTATCCCCCCAGTTCTACCACCCATTACATCAATCTACCTGACTTCTCAAGCTTGTGGAGCGCTTGCTGAAGAGGTAAATCAGCATACACAACTATAGTGTGTGCTTAAAAATAAGGCTTCATACATCTGGATGCTTCAATGAGGGCTAAGGATAACTTTTCCAAACATGGATACATGATCTCAGCTCCCCTGAATAGCTTGATTTTTCTCTATACTGGAAACCCTGTGCCTCTTCCTGATTGGCTTGGCATCCTTATTGATATTGAGGTCAAGGAAGAGGAAATTAGGGTCAATCCCAAGCATATCCTCGTGACTATAAGTAAACACCATCTTTCACCATATCAGGAACATAATCAACTCATGTTTAAGGATTGGATCCAATGTTGAGACAATTTGGGTAGTTCTTTCTGGCTTGTCGTCGTCCAGGATAATACTTTCAGTAACTTCCTCAATCTTCCCATTGACTAGCTCTGTTTTATCTCAGGTATCCATGGTTTCAACTTCTAATTCATTATTGGGCTCAATTGTATCTACCTGATAAGTGGTGTTCTTCTTCTTTAATTCATTCAGATCTTCTTGCTCGACTGAGGAGTAATAACACTCTCCGGACATCTTCTGGTCACCTTTCACAACACCTACTCCAAAATGAGTTGGAAACTTCAAGCATTGATGGACTATGGATGACATAACTTCAAACTTCTTCAAACCTACCCTACCGAGGATCACATTATATGTCGATTGGACATTTTTATCCATGAAAAAGAAGCGTATCTTTTCGGTGCAACTAGGTGGCCAGGTGTCGAATAATACTTCCAGTTTGATTTTCTCGAGAGGATAAACTTTTTCACCTAAAAAACTATTAATGGCATGTGATAAGGTTCCAATTGGCTGAGTTTCAAATCCAAGCTTTGAAAACAAGGGTAAAACGTAATATTTGTCGAGCTCCCATTGTCAATCAAAATCCTGGCGATGACGACATCTTGTATTCTGAACTTGACAACCAATGGATCATCATGGCGATAAAGTATCCCAAAAAGATCGTTCTTGGAAAAGTCGATCACCAGTTTGTCCTTGTTGACCTTTCTGGTCCGATCATCTTCATTCAGATTAATTCTCTAGATATAAGAACATACCTGTGCTTCATTGAGGTAAGCCTTTCTTTCTGCAGTTTGATCTCCTCCTCCTGCATCGCCACCTGTAATTACATAACAAAAATAGTCAAAACTTATCATAGCTACCTCACGTTATGGTTGATTAGGTTTCTTCGGCAGGTCAGGATCATCTTTATAACCACATTCATAGTTTCTCTTCTTGTCATCTCCGAGTTTGTTAGGAGAATTTGACCTTCCTCTTACTTCTCTACCCTCTCGTCGATTAATAAACTTATTTAGTTTTCCTCATCAGATAAGGGATAAGGGATTCTACTTTAATCTTCAAAGCTATACAATTATCTATTGTATGGCCATGATCTTTATGGAATTCATAATATTTAGATTTGTCCCTTCGGTTAGGAGGTGCCCTCACTCTTTCAAGCCATCAAAAATCCTTATTGTGTTTGATTTCTTCTAGGATATGGTTAATGCTAACACTCAATGGAGTATAGGTTCCATATTTTTTTAGCTTGTCCTCCTTTTTTAACTTTAGCTCCTTATGCTTCTTTTTTTCGGACTTAGTGGCTGGACTCTTCTTTGCAGCCATCACTTCCTCGGCATTCATTATATTTCCTGCCTTAGCCATGAGCTCAATCATAGTTTTAGGAGGATCTTTGACCAGAGTATAGTACAGTTTCTTAGGAAGCAGTTCACTCATTAGAGTGGTGATGGTTATCTTCTCTTCATAGTCAACTGCCTCCAACCTCTCGTTATTATAACAAGTGATGTACTCCCTAGTATTTTCCCCTTCTCGTTGCCTTACACTCAAGAGATGGGCTACTCGTTTCATTGTCTTGGCCCCAAAATAGAAATTACTAATAAATAACTCGGTAAGCTGGTTAAAGTTAGGAATTTGCCCTCAGGGCAAGTTATTGTACCATATTTGAGCAGATCCTGTAATGGTTCTTAAGAACGCCCTACATATCATCTCATCGGGGACTGAATAAATATCTATCGCAACTTGATATCACTCAATGTGTAGAACTGGATCAGTTTTTCCATCATATTTGGGAGTGACCACAGTAGCTTTAAACTCAGATGGGGTAGGAAAATCCATAATCATCTGAATAAAAGGGGATCATTTAATGAAACTCCACTATAAAGGATTCTTTACTTTTGCCATCTTTCCAAGCCGATCTTCCAATAGCTGGATTGACCCTTTTCATGAAGGTTGCATGCATTTGATCTATGTGAAGCTGCGTGGAAGCTCCAACCATGTGTTTATGTTGATCTCTTTTCATATGAAGTCTGCTAGGCATGTACAGATCGTCGAATGCTTGACCTTAATCGGACTAAGGATTCATGATGGTCGGCTAGATGTTAAGTGTTCTTGGATAATGCTCTAAGAGAGTTTCTGTTTGCTCTGGGGCCCAAACAGTCAACAGGCAAAGCTCATCTCAATCCTTCCAAAACACTTGGTCTCTTAGGAGAAAAAGAGCGGTCATCATAGGATTCAATAGGTCTGAGCGATGAACTTACTCCTGGGCGATAAAATGTATAACGCGAGGACCTAGAATAGCTATGCCGACTATGCCAATGAGGCAGAGGTGGCATTTTTCTCCTTTACGATGGAACCGTTTGTTGCCTAGAAGGGACAAAAGATCTGGTTTGTAGTGATTGGGCCAATTGCCTCATTGTCTCTTGCATGGCATCTTGATCCCTGGCAAGGCTAGCAAGAATTCCATTCAAGTCTGCAGTTATCAATGGAGCAGTTGCATTGCCTTCATTTTTGGTACTAGACTCATAATCATTCATTTTTCCTTGAAAAATGAGGTACTAGATAGAGAACAAAAATTAGATACATTCCCACAAACGGCGCCAATCTTTTGATGTCAAAAAATGGACTAGATTCAATTTTCTAATCACATATAAAATATAAAATTACAAAGAAATAATTTTAAGAAAAAACAAAGAGTTTTAAAGTAGTTCAGCTGTTTAAGAAAGCCTACGTCCACTGTTATTGTATTGATCTGAGTGATTACATAAAGGTATGTGTTATGTAACCCAGAATTCGTTCTATCTTGCCCTTTATGAAAGGGATACAATGTACATTCAAGCATTTACACCCGTACATAATGAATGTGATGATTAACAGTCTAGCTCACGTGTGGGAAAACCTTTGATTCTTCCCCTCGAATGGAGACTGTTCATTTATCTTGATGGTCTATATTCTGGATATTGGTCGGCATGCCTACCAAGCTACTATCTTCATTGACGACTAATTGTATGATGACTAGGATTATTGCCACATATGGAGATAAGTGTCTTTTTCTGATTGGTCCACGTGGACGGATAATTTTTGGTATCAACAATCTTATTAAGAATGTTTGAGTATTGGATTTTATGTTCCAAACATTTGGCACAAGGGGGTTTATGAGTGTACGCCCCTATTTATATCTTGATATCAAAATTTTATTTTCCAGATATTGGAGAGTGTCTAAAATTTTTGAACCAAGTGTTTGAAATTAAGAATTTGTGGATTAAATTATTAACACGTCAAATGTGGATTTTACACATATATGATATTTGAAGAAAACGAGTTAAAAGTTAATATAATATCTTATAATAGATAAGTTGGGTTGGATGTTAAGAGTTTAGGTGATGTAATCAAGGCCCCGAGCTGTAAATTGCAGTGGTGATTCAAACAAAAAAGTCTCTCTAGGAAGATTTTTTAGCACTTAATGTAAAAATCAACATGCTTCTACTGTCAAACTCCAAAACAACGCTTCTCATAATTGGAAGAGGCTCTTAGAAGGTAGAGAGGAAATTGAGAAAGAGTTTATATTGATTGTTAAATAAGGGGATGTAAATTTTTGGAAAGAACAATGTCTTGATATTTATAGCCTATGTAGTGTAGGTATGCATGGTAATGTCTTATAGTTCTCTCCGTACGTTTCTTCAACCTGTGTTTTGCTTCCTCTGGCCCGATACATGTTGATAAATATCCCACAATGTTTATGTAATACGGGATTCCTTGGCTTGCAAAGTATTATGCCAACTCTCTCAGTTCCACCTTTCCTTCTCCAGACTCTAACTGCTTCCTGATCTCACCACTCCAATCTAAATCATCTTCCATCGATAAGATCGAATGTACAACCGAGGGTGTTGTCCACTATGGAATCATTATAGTATTTGTACCACTATCCATGTCTACCTTCTGGGAAATGGTGGCATAAGAGTTAGCATTCCTATTCATTATTCTAGGATGCCTCCTTAATTTAACTTGATAGAACTGGTTGATCAGCCTTTGGATGATTGTTCTATACCAGACTAAGATGCTTCAACGCGTATTCTTCATTCACTTATTTAACCACTAAGTTAGAATCACCTTTGATATATAGTGAATGGAAGCCTCTTCGAAGAGACTCTAGCAATCCCAGCACTAATGCCTCATACTTTTCTTGATTATTGGAATAAGGGAAATCTAGCTGGTAGAAAAGTCAAAATTCCTCCTTCCCCGTCGAAAGGATAACCCATGCTCCCCCTTTTCGTTGTACTGATGAACCATTAAACTCCATAGTCCATTATTCCAAGTTCGCATCTAAAAAATTAGGTTGTAAATCATCTCCTAGAATGCTCTCGCGAGGTGGCTCAAATACTCCTGATGGAAAGATCGCCAATAGGTCTGCATATGGTTTGCTCTTAATCACGCGAGGCACCACACACTTCAAATCACATATGAGAGAATGAGGAACCACCTAGATGCTCTTTCGATCAAAATAGTTTTTCCAATATAAACTTAATAGGATCGCATCTCTTTATAATATGAATTATGAAAGACAACATATAATGCCTAAGTTTTTTAGCTACAAACACTAAGGCTAAATAATGCCTCTCTATGCTAGTGTACCTTACTTCGGGTCCATGTATGATACTACTCAGATAGTAGACTGGTCTTTCTTTCCCATAAATCTCCTAGGCTAAGAGATCCTTGATAGACCTGATGGTAGACGTAAGGTAGAGATGCAACGGTAACCATGCGCTAGGAGGAATCATAGTTTGGGGAGAGGTGAGCAACTTCTTTAGCTTTTTAAAGGCTTCTTATTAAGGTTCCTCCCACCTGAACTTCATCACCTTTCATAACAGATCCATTAGTATATGAGTTATCTCAGCCAATCTAGCATAAACCTCCTCAAGTGGGAGAATTTATCGAGGAAACTATTAATCTCCTTCGCAGTTCTTGGACATGGAATCTCTAGAATTGCTCTATGTTTATCTTAGTCCATTTGCACTCTTTATTGATCCACCACGAAGCCCAAAAACTTCCCACTTGTTACCCCAAATGCACGTTTCAATGGATTCATCCTTAGCTTGAACTTTTTGAATCTATTGAATACTTTCCTCAAATCATCTAGATGAAGATTTTCTTTCTTCGACTTGATGACCAAATCATCCACATAAAATTCTAGGATATCATGAAAAAAGTCATGGAAGATTTCTATCATTGTTCTCTGGTACGTTTCTCCGGCATTCTTCAACCCAAGTGACATCACATCTTGATTTGATTATAACCCATATACCCATCCATGAAGTTGTAAACTTTATGCCCATCAGTTTCATCGATTAAACTATCAATAAAGAGTAGAGGGAACTCATCTTTTAGGCAGGCTTTGTTCAAGTCCCTGAAGTCTACGCATATCCATATTTGATTCTTTTCCTTTTTACCACTGGGATAATGCTAGACAACCAGATGGGATATGGATCGGCTTGATAAACCCTACCATCAACTGTCATTGCACCTCTTTCTTGATCTTTATATCCATCTTTGACTTGTAAGTCCTCGTGGATTACTTCACTGGTATGGCTAAAGGCATAACATTCAACTTGTGGCAACTTAATTCTTCATCCAATCCCTCAATCTCAGTGTATTTCCATAAAAAATGTCCCCGTGTTCTCGAATTAGCTCAAATAAGCCCCTCTTTTCTCTCTACTCAGATCTTTTGATATAAATACGGGTCTTGGATCTTCTCCCTGTTTGGAGAGATAAATCTGCTCCAATTCTTATACTTGTGATTTTGGGTGATCAGCCATGAACTCTGGCTCATCTTCCACTTCCTCCACAAACTCATGTATGTTGGAATTGTCAATGATCATGTATTACCCCAGATTATCCACCAAAAACACTCATACTCCGGGTCAGTCTCCTCGCTATCCTCTTTTATAGAGTCTTCGACTAACCGCTCATGTTTTTAGAGGTGATAAACCACCATTCCATCATTCAATTTCACCTTCTTGCATTAATGGTTGACCAGTGCAACTGCCTTTCATTTCTCCTCTCGCGAAGCTTCCTCTAGTCTTCCTCATGAAAACCTGCTCAATGTACTCTGTCGTTTGACCTCATGTTCAATGGGATAAATCATGGGCCTCATCCTATCTCTCAATTTCTTAGAGGTAGTTTGAGGTTTGGGGTTTACATCATTAACTCCCTTAGCTCTTCTACTCTCGCTTTCTCCTTCATCGTTGCGATTATTCACAGGCCCCATTCTTTCACTGATAGAGGGAACCCTGGCACCCTCCATGCGCCTTGTCAAAACTCGCGCATCTTCCTCTAACTTTGTGTATAACGCAACATCCACCAAATGGTCCTCCTCTTGAGCAAATAACTTTTTGGTTGCTCATATGACAATCTTTGTTCCTTTTACATTTTCCTTGGCGCACTGGTGGTATATCGAAGGGACCAATCCATAATTGTGCATCCACCCCCTCCCTATCAATAGATGGTAGTAAGTAGCACTCTCAATAATGTGGAACTTAATGTGTGAGGTAAGATTTGCCATCACAATCCCCACGTTCACATACCCAATTGACTTTGAAGACTGATTATCATAACCAGAAATTACCAAAAGCAATTGTATTAACCTAGATTCAAAGATGTTGGAAGCATAAAAAGCACTAATAGGCATAATGTTTATGGAAGCTCCCCCATCCATTAATGCTCTCGCAAAGCTTACCCCATTGCACTTGTAGTCATAAACATCGACTTGTTATGAGGGAAACTGACTGCTCTGTCGGCGTTCGAGAAATTTACCTCAGGCATAAACCTTCTTATTATCCTAGACATAGGCCCTCTCCATCTTAACGATGGAACTTCATTCTTCTTGCCAATATCTAAGATAGTCTAAGTGATCTCCGACCTATTTTCTTGGGGCATCCCCACCTGATCGAAGAACCATGAGAACTTAGGTGACTGCGATACAACTTGGTATTCCAGTCTTGGATCCACCTCTTGGTTGTCAACATTGTACACTTCCTCAACGTCCCTTGTGCTTGCCTTATCGTAAGCTATCATGACGTTTTCTATGCCATTTATACAGTCTTCCAAAGCTTCTTGTAACTCTTCCCTTTATACTACCCACTTTCTTGTTTCACCTTCAGCTTCATCTTCGTATGCCACTACCAAGTTTGCCATATGCACTGTCAATGAATAATCGTTGACATTTCCTTGTGGGATCTACAAAGTTCCAACCTTTAAATGCTTGTTAATATTTTTTCTCAAGGTAAAACATGACGTCGTTGGATGACCAATCTTCCAATATATTTGATAATATTTGGGGATTGCTCTAACTTCGGACCTAGCTCCGTAGCTAGAGTATCCTTAGGTGCAAAAACTTCCCCTCATAGCAGCATAACATTATAGCAACTTACAACCTCCTCAATGGTGCAAGGTAATGGTGGCGTGTCTTCATTTTCTCTATCGAACTTTCTCTTGTTATATTTCCTTGGATCTTTATCTCATTCTTCTCCCCATCGGCGCAGCCCACTCGCGGTGGCTGGCCACATCCTATAAGGGGTTGTGCTTGCTGCTTGAACATCATTGGCACCACAATGGTACTTAGGCTCACCACTAAAGAGAAACTCCTTCCATCTTTTAGGAACGCCGCGAAGTTCCTTCGCGCGTCTCATTTATCAAATGACAGATGTACTCCGGGAGAAAACCTTCAGCGCAAATTTGGAGTAACTTGGACTCTTTGGCCTCCTTTCTCACATCGAGGGACCTTTCCCTGAACCTTGGAATGTATGCCACAACCTCCTCTCACTACACCAAAATACTGATTTTATGATTGCCTTCTTGTAAGTGCTAATGGGGGTGACGAACTTTGTCACTGTCAGGTGCAGTAATAAAATTATTTGTAACTGCCATTAGGAGTGATAAAAATTTTGAGCAATGAAAAATTATTTTTAACTGCCATTAGCTGTGCCACATGATTAATTTATCACTGCTAGGAGCAAATTAGTAACTGCCACGAGGAGTTACTAATGTTAGCATTAACCGGTATGAGTAGTCACAAAATTGTAATCGCCACTAACATTCACAAATTTTAGCATTAGGCTTAATTTGTAACTTCTACTAGGAGTCACAAATTTGTAACTTCCAGGGGAGACACAAATTTTGGCATTGGACTTAATATGTGAGTGGCAAGAGTGATCACTAATTTGTAAGTGGTACTAGCGATCACAAATTTGTAATCACAAATTCATTTCGCTCATCTCTCTCTGTCTCACATTCTCCCACAAAAAAAAAAAAAATCCCTCCTATTGAAAACTCTTTCTCTCTCTCTCTCTCTCTCTCTCTTACACACACCTAAATTGTTTTCACGGAATTGATTTAGGGCTTTTGGAAGGAAAAACAATGGTTTCTATCTTTAACCTCTCGTTACTCAACGGACACCTTGCGATGATGGTGTTAACAAACTCACCCAAATGGTTTTCACGGTATCTCTCTCTATCTTCATTCTTTTTATCTTTATAAATTTTTAATGGTAGGTCTGTATGTTGTTTATGGTGTTAACAAACTAAAGGTCACTTATTTAATTTCTTGTTAGATCTATGTTTGTATTCTGGTTTAATAGAGATTAGGGTTTTGATTTTTGCTTCAAAGATTATTGCTCATGAATTTGGGTTCTTCTCATGGATCAAAATCACTAATATGCACACACACACACACACACACACACACACATATATATATATATATATATATATATATATATATATATATATATATATATATATATATATACACACACTTGTGTGTGTGTTTATGATTAACTGAATTTGATTCATTTTGTATGATCTGCATTATTTGTTGTGATACGGTAGTTGGCATTTCTTGTGTAAATTTATGATCTAAAGTATGGACGTCAATGATTTTGAATTTACAATGTGGATTGTTTCCATGAAGATGGTTATTCAACTTGATTTTTCATGATAATGGAAATATAAGTATAAATTTCTTAAGAGGGGTTACTTATTAACGTAAGAGAATTTTGTAGTTACTCAAGCATAATTTAGTTTCTTGGCATGTATTTAACACTTTTTGGATAAGGTGACCTATGTAGTTGCTTGATTGTTTCCAATATGGAAACGAACTTGACGAATAGAGGGGCAGTATGGTTTTCTAAATATTTTTTTCTTTTTTAGTCTTTTGTAGGTAATAGCTACATGTTCTTTGGTTGATATTTTTTTAACATATTATTTATTCTGATTAATTGAGTTATGATTGTTCCTAGCAGTGGTTCGTAATGATATATTATCTGGTATGTATATTTCATTCTTTGTCTCTGGGCATATTGTGACACATTGTGTGTACCCATTTAAGTGTTCATCGAATTTATATCACTTGTTCTATATTGGTTTACATAACCATTATTACTTGTATATCGAATTTATACCTCCTTGATTTTTCTCTGCAAGATACATTGAAGAGTTTGAGTATGTTGACGACCCTTGGTCTGGGAAAAAATGGATGAACTGAACGGAAGGTTGAATAAATGTGTGGACATTATCTGCAATTCCAATAGGTTAATCATGATTTTTATTGCACTGGTTGTGTTTTAATAGTTAGTGGACTTCAAACACTGACCAATTTTGACATGTCAGCGAGTAAAAATGATTTAGTGTTGGATGGACTATTAAGTGTGAGATCTCATTCGTGTTATATAAATATAAATGTGAGAGAATGTTTTTCCTTGGTTTGATCACCTTTTTAAATTTTGTTGTTTAGGTTTTTGTGTTGAACACTAGATTTTGTTTTATAAGGAATATTTTAGGCGTTAATTCTACGCTGACTTAGGATTACGACTACATTGGTTATGTTTTAAATGGTAGTTAGTGGACCCCAAAAGACCACGTCAGTGAGTTGTAAAAAAAGAGTCAGAATCCTGGGTTAACCTAGAATTATAATTTTGAGTCACAAAAAAATGACTTAGTATTGGATGGGAGTGTCGGGATTGGTTTTATCACTTTTTTAATTTTTGGTTTGATCACCTTTTTAATTTTTGGTGTTTGGGTGTTTGGTGGGTTTTTAGGTGTAGGTGTAGGTGTGTTGACCACTAGATTTTGGTTTATGGGGAATTTTGTATGCGTCAATTATAGGTCGACTTAGGATTATTTGGTTGGTTGTGTTAAATTTTTTAAATGGTAGTTAGTGGACCCTAAACACTAACATGCCAGTGACTCTCGAGAAATGAGTTAGAATTTTGAGTCACAAAAAAGGATTTAGTGTTGGATGAACTTTTAAGTGTGTGAAGTCACGTTCATGTTATATGTCTATAAATGTAAGATAATGTTTGATCACCATTTAAAAATATTGGAATATGGGTTTTTGGTTATTTTCAACTGTGGTTAGGTTGAACCCTAGATTTGTATAGTAGGTAATTTAGGGGCTTGCATGCTGAACATGTGTAGAATGCTTAATGCACAGTTTTTTTAACTATTTAAACTTATTTGGTTTAGAAGGTTGAATATAGGTAATTTGTCTATTTTATCGTTTGTAATCAATTGCTAAACTATTTTATATGAGTGCCCTTTAGCAAATATGCCATTCAGCATTCAATGAGGAACTCGACTCTGAATGGTGAATTTGAAATACTTTTCAGCATTAAGAGCTAAAAAAATAATAAATATTACCTCAACATAACTTAATTTAGCATAAAGTGGTGAAAACAAACCCCCTCTTAGAGTTAGATGGATTTTTTTAGTGTGAGGTCCCTGTGGTGTTATATAACATAATGTAACTACAAAATTTTTTGTTATATTCAACTCTTTCATATTATAATATAAATCTATTACATTATTATACTGCTTTTGTCCCAAATTAAGATTCGTACTTTCTTTTTCTCAAATTTAGAGTCTACTTTCCCAGATATGTATGTACATACACTTAATATATGCATGTGTTTATGTACATTGTGGATATGCCCTCTAATATTATGCTAAAACTCGTGTAGCATCATATTAGCAGTTTTGAGGGTTTTCACATGTAGTTGCGTTGAAGCCTAAATTTGCCTTACTCGTGACTCAAGTTCAGTCATATGGTCTTATTACCAGGCTTACTCTAACAATTTTTATTCTTTTAGTGAACCTTGAATTTTAAGCGCTAGAGAATCTCTACTTTTGGTACTCGCTCGCTTCTAGTTTTTATTATTTTCGGGAATCTAAATTGGTAATTTTCCATGGGAAATTTAAGCATTAGGACATGAATCGACATTTTGTTATTTAAGCTCTTAGCATAGATTAGGAGACTTCATGTATGAATTTACTAATTCGGGATTGCCAGAAACCATAGAAGTGAGAACCAAATGAGCACTTGTTTAAATTCCATATGCATGCACTCTCCTTGTCTGTTAAAGCAGTGTTTAAAACATTTGTCCCCTTCTAATATCATGATAAACCTCATGGAGGAAACCTTCTAAAATGAATGATTGTATTACTTAGAGTTTTTGTGTATTGGAAATGTTTCCTTTTGAAAAATATTTTATAATCCATTAGGTTGTATTTGATCACAGGGTTAGTAGGAGCCACAACTGATGTGCACTGCTATGACGTGTTAACAAATATATGGTCTAGGTAAGCTTGGGTTGCTGATCACTTATCAGCTAGCATTGACGATCTTAATTTTATGATATTTCCATCAAATGGTCTCTTTGTTTAATCTGACTGTTGTATATAGTTCTGAGACATCGACAATTTTTTTACAGAATCACTCCCTTTGGGTACTATGGTCGTTATTCAGGTTGGTTGAAAACTTGCTATATCAGTTTAACTTCTTGACTAAATCGATATGTGAACGATCTTATTATGGATACTTGATTCATATCTAACACAGGGTGGAATTGGTTCAGTTGGTTTGTCTACTGAGGATTTCCATGTTCTTGACCTTACTCAGCAATGACCCCGATGGCATAGGTTGTAATCTTGAAGGACGTATTAATTGATTTACGTATATCTTTACACACAGGCACAATGTATAAGCCCATTGATATATATATATATGTGTGTGTGTGTGTGTGTGTGTGTGTGTGTGTTTGCTTAGCTTGTGGAATATATATACTTGTATTGTAGCCAATGTTATATATATATATATATATATATATGTGTGTGTGTGTGTGTGTGTGTGTGTGTGTGTGTTTGCTTATCTTGTGGAATATATATACTTGTATTGTAGCCAATGTTAATATTATGTACAGGGTGGTGGTCCAAGGCCTCAAACCAAGCCCGCGTTATGGACATGTCATGGCTCTGGTGGGGCAGAGATATCTCATGGAAATTAGTGGAAATTATGGTTAGTATGTTCACCTTTTCTTTCACTAATGTTGATTAAAAGTGAAGTCATTTTGTAATTCTAGAATATAATAATTTAATGTGTGATTTTTAGGAAAATGACATCTTACTGATGTATGGGCCCTAGATACAACTGCTAAGCCATATGAATGGCGAAAACTGGAATGAGAAGGGGAAGGTCCAGCTTCGTGTATAACTTTGACCCATGTCGTTCTTTAGCTCTTGTTTTTGCCTTCCACGTGTAAATTTCAAAATTTTCAAATTGTGTAAACATTCTTATTTTCATCATTATTTTATACAAACTTTAGCATTATTAGCATTCATGCAAAGTATATTGGATGGATGAACTTTCTAGCCAAGCAATATTTGTTTGTACTTCCTATTACCTGGTTATGATATGAAGATTTCTATGCCATGTGCATAAGCTGATTTCGTGTTAATACATTTTCTTGATTATTTGTATATCCTTATATTTGAATGTTGTGGGTATTTGTGATCTTCATTTTCATCAATGTTCAATCATTGTGCAATTGATCATCTGTATTTCATTTTATTTGAATGTTGTGACATATGACATGGAACTGTCTTTACAGGCTCGATGAGGACGTTCTTCGTAGATTTTATGTTGCTTCAAATTTAGAGTTTCCAAGGTTATTGTCATCAATCAAGAATACAATCCATTTGAGACAAACTTACACTATGCTTTCCTTTAATGAGCTTGAGGATTGGTTGGGTTGGGTATTTTGACATGGATATGATGTGAGGCAAAGGCCTTACCTCATTATTCGCATTGGACTCTCTTGCTCCAACTTGAGATCCAATGGAAGAACTCTCTTTACTAGAGTAGTAGGTATTCTTGATATCTTTATATTTGTACATATATCTGATTTACTTTCCAAACCGCAATTATAAAGTATTCTTAAAAGCGGGATATGATCTCAGAAACCTGTATAAGTTGGATATGATCTCAGAAACCAATTGTACAAGTATAGTTCCCATTGTTGCATAACTGGAAAATTTAGTAAGTTTGGACTTTGTAAATGTTCAGAAGAGCCATCTTCTTTATGATAAAAATTCAAAAAATATCGTCCAGGTTAGTGGCAAGCCGGAGCGGAGTCTGGGCTATATTAAAGTTAAAAAAATACATTTTTTTTTGCAAAACACCTATAAAACGGCCCAAAGCATTCACATTATGGTGTGACATTAAGTATACATTTAACAGTACACAAAAGAGTGACACTTTGTTTTATATATAGTCGAGTGTGACATAACTATGTACGAAAAATATAGTTACCTATTTAAGTTGATTTTATGATCCTTTAGAGAATTGAAATCATCTACAATCAAATCTAAATCAATAGTTGTCGTTATTTATGTTTGATTTCATCCCCAATAGGTTCCAATTGATTATTGTTACAGATTCGCTATATCCTTTGTCTTCATTAGTAGGCCCACCACTGTTTTGGGTTTATCTTGATTTTTTTTATTTTGGGACTAATTTCACTTTTAAGTAGGGTGTTTCTAATGAGAGTTTTACATGTTTTTGCCTCATATCCTTGTCTTCCTCATTGAGAGTTTTACATTATTGTACGATCAGTATTAGTAATTTCTTGCATTGAAGTGATTACTAATGAGTTTCAGCGTATTGGGCTAATAACCACATCTTCAATCCTTAAAAATATACAAACAATTATATAACTATTATATGTTATATAACAGTGTTATATAACTGTTATGTGTTATGTTATATAACAGTTATATAACACACTTATATAACATAAATGTTATATAAGGACTGCAAAGGAAGTGCTCACCTCTTTACCATGGAGGTTGCATTGTTAATTGGCTCATACATCAAGGGAATTACGAATCTGTTTTTATATCTAGTGTCCATATTCTTATACTAATAAACTAAAGCCCCATTCTAAATTCTAAATATCTAATTTCCCCAAAAATGACTTCTGTTTGCAGCAACGAATTTGTGTAAACCTATCGAATGATGTGCGAATTTGTTCTTTAATTTATTTCTTATGTTCGAACTTAGTTTGATTATATCTTTTGATACCGATTAATTTTCAATTTTTTCTTCTCAAGTCAGAACCACTTTTTTGTTGCGCATAATGATTCATTTTGTTATGTTACATAAATGTTATAACAGTTAGTGTTACATAATGCATTGGTGGCGTCTAGCATTCGTTCATTAATTTTTAGGCAATTACAAAATATAGAAAAGACAAGTTAGTGTACCACACAAAATATTGCTCAAGTAAACTAGGCTAGTTCATGAAAACATGTTTATGTCTTAAAAGATGTTGATGGCAATAATTATGAATCCAATTATATTTTATTGTTTGCAGGTTTACACATCGCATACCCGACATACGTAGTATTCAAAGGCCTAAATCCAGGTGTTTACACTTCATGGCAAGCAACACAAGCACAAGTCAATGGATACCTTCAAAATATTTGAGTCCATTAAACTTGCTCAGCAGGCGTAATCCGAATACATGAGGGAGGATGTCACCGCATTAATGCCCCCCACGGTTGATATACCCAGACTTCACGAAGCATATCCACCGCGTGGTGACCCCTGGTCTAGGTTTAGAATGCTTTGTTACATGTTCATGACATTTTATGTCATCAAAGTGTTGTGTCATTATTTTGTTTTAGTTTATTTTTTATTCTATGTTCATTTTGTACTTAGCGCTCAAGAAGGGGCTGTTTGATGTTAAATTAAGTTTAAATAAGTTTTATGTGTACTGGATATTTGGAATATCAAAAATATAAATGATATGTTGTCAAATTTTTTAGACTTGTTACATGTTCATGATATTTAGTCTACTCTCATTATTTCATCATTTTGTGAAAATCTAAAGATATTTGTTACAGCTCTTACCATATTTAACAAATTCAACTTTTGTAACTGCTAATAGCTGTGACAAATTTGTCACTGCTGTCAATTTTTTAACTGCTAATAGCAGTTACAAATATAAGATTCGTAACCGTTGACAGTAGTTATAAATATTATATTCAAAACTTCTAACAGCAGTTACAAATATTATATTCGTAACTACTGACAACAACTACAAATAGCAGTTACAAATTGGAGTCACCAATCATAAACCCCATAGGGGTTATAAAAATTTGTGGTTGTTGTTAAAAGTTACAATATTTCTTTTGTCACCCCCTAAATTATAACGGTAAATAGCAGTTATAAAGGTCATTTGTGACTACTAACATCACTCATAAACCACCCATTTTGGAGTAGTGTCTCTTGCTTGTTGCTTCTCTCTAGCCAACTACGTCCAAGTGAACTCATCTTCTGCAAGAAAGAACTTATTTACGAATAATATGGGAATTTCCTCCCACGTGGAAACACTCCTTGGAGCTAAATGAGAGTATATTGACAACCCGCCTAATTAAATACCGGGTGATCAGGCCTTTATTAAATTAAAACACGATTCTAATTTGGTTCATTCTTAACATCACTGTCAAAAACATTTTAAACTTTTAACTAACCACCTAGTATTCAAAACGTTGGTGGTAACTTTTATCTTTTATTTAACTAATAACAACAACATGCGGAACATTATTACCATAATTCACATTCCATGCAATAGTAATATAAATCCATCCACAAGATCAATGACTGATATAAAAATAATACCAAATAAACCATCGGCTAAAAACCGATATGAATAAAACTCTCTAAGTATAAAGTCTAATTGATATAACAGAAAATAACTGAGGGCAACATGCCTGAATGAAATACCAAACTGCACCCTACACTAGGAATGAAGTAACTGAAGCGTCTAAGTTAAAATCCTGCAAGCATTCACAAGTGCTGCAATTACGCATCCCTGAAATGGATCATCCTTCTTGGCGTCCTTGTGGCTGGACACCTAAATGGTTTTGGAAAAGGTTTTGCAAGTAAGGGTTAGATCCTAAGTAGAAATCATTTAAAAATATTTAGCAAGCATTTAAATTGCAATTTAAATGAATAGTTATTAGATACACATGTTAGGTTCCGAACACTCCCTTGAGTTCCTCACTTCTCCTCTGTAGTGAGAACCTAACGTTTCCTACTCAATACCACCTAGTCATTCTATCCAAACTAACTAGGTCTCAAGTATCTAATAAAATCCAAATTAATCTAGCTCACCCGTACCACCCATACTGTACGCTACCGAATACCCTTAATTACCATTAAGTCCTAAGTTAAGTTTCCCCTTAACTTACTTGTACCACCAATACAATACTCTATCGAATTAATTAATAATTAACATCTCTTTTATGTTATTATCTACCTAATGTTAACATTTCATATATATTATTATTCATCCTTTCCATTAAGTTTATCTACTTAAACTTTATCTTAGCTATTCATTATCTATCTTCCTACTGTTTATACATTAGTAGATTCGTCATTTATTAGATGTCCACTATCTAATCTCCCTACTATTTACTCCTTAGTAGATTAATCGTTTTTTAAATACACATTATCTCATATCACTACAATACGTTAACAAAATAATTTATACCAGTAAGCCAAATTATATATATATATATATATCAAGACCTTTTGGTGCAATGCATACTCTGTTATCGTATCCAGGTACATCTCGCACTGAATGGGGATAAAGGGTTCGGATAATCTCCCACGAACCATCAAAATACAAATCACACATATTGGAGGCGAACATAGTCCCTAGCCTGATGGGTCACGAACATACCTACGCTCCCATTTTACCGTCGAACTATCATATATCGGATAACATCTTTCCAAGGTTCTATGTTCTATGGTACGAGTCTAAAAATCCCCCCGAAGTCTCATCAGGATAAGACTGCCCACGCACGCAAACTCCATCCGATAGTGAGCAGCGTAGATATGTCATACACATAATCAATCAATCCATAGGTATACATGCAGCCTATAATAGTCTTACGTATTCACACAACCTATCATCATTTTTTACGTATTCGTACAACCCATAATAAATCTTAGGTATTCACACAACCCATAATAAATCTTAGGCATTCACGCAACCCATAATAAACCTTAAGTATTCACGCAACCCAATATAAACCTTAGGTATTTACCCAACTCAATTCTTTTAGTTAAAAATGTAGTATATTTCTCTCTACTACTCATGGTACATTGTCCCATTACGACTATCCTCTCTCTCAGGTTAATTTCATAAAATCCTACTCGTTCGGAGAATATTTCAATTTTCTCGAATCTCGTTAGAAAGGCCAAAATCTCATTTTAACAATTAAGCCCAACTAACCTTAGTCTTAACTCTCGCATACATGACTAAGTTTCAAACCTATCAAGGCCTAATGTCACCCAATATATCCCTCAAAATATTCTAAGGATGTACCAAAAATTCCCCCGATTGTTTATCCGCATGTTACGGGCTTAAATAAGGGAATTTTCCAAAATCTAACAAACCAAATCGAGTCATAAATTTTCTGGCAGATTAAACACGTTGTACTAAAATGTTGATTAATCCCTCTACAGAACTCCAATTGACCTGATTTAAATCTCATTAGAAAGATAAGAGATAGAACTTTCTATGAATGTAAGGTATCACTCTAATTCGAACTACAATTGAAATGGCTTACGTTTAAAGTTACATCAAAAATTCTGGCAGATTACTATGTCGGCAGATCAAACACTCTATAGTAAAACATCGATTACTCCATCTACAGAACTCCGATTTACCTGATTCCAAGCTAATTAGAAAGATAAGAGATAGAAATTTATAGGAACGTAAGAATACCACTCTAATCATAAGTAAAATCAGGAACGTAAGAATATCACTCTAATTATAAGTAAAATTAAAATGGCATACGTTTAAAGTTACGTCAAAAATTCTAGCAGATTGACATCTTGTGTTCATTAAGTAAACTCTAAGTCATTTAAGATTCATGTTCTTCAACCAAGAACCCATCAAGATTCAATTTTAATCATAAAATTTATTCTAATATCATTTTATCTTCACATATGGATAATTTCCAATGAAACGTTCACACAAAAACATCAAAGATTCAATCCAAGAATCAAATTCTCCTTTGATAAACATAGAATACTAGTTTTCTCTTGTTCATTATCTTTATTAATCAAGAACTCAGATTTCTATCCTATTAATCGACCCAAACTCATTTATTTCATATTATCATCATTAAGAAACATCTCCACATGCATTCGTACTTTAGTTTATGAATTAAATCCTCCCAAATTCATATAAAACTTCCAAAAGCATTAAATAAAACCCTAATCTACATGGATATTATAACATGATTAATATAAATTGTCATTTAAATACTTGCCTCTCAATAGAAGGTCTGAATTTCGTTAATATGATGGTGTGGTTTTTCTCCCCTCGCTCCAATCTTGATTCCGTTGCGTTCGGGAATGAAAAACTGTGTAGGAAGCTTTGGCTTTCTCTTCCTCTTCCTCTCCAATGGCCTCTCTTCTATTGTGATTGTTTTAACTCTAGCCCCTTCTCTCTATTGGCCGATATACACTTAATATTTTTGGAGCTTTCTATACCTCCAACTCTCGAATGATCGAAATACCCTTAAACGATGCCGGGTTAGTCTAAAATCATCCTGGGACCCAAACTGTACACCTGAGTACATTTTTTTGACTATTTTGATCCTTTCAAAACCAATCGTGACCTCAAAATCACCATCCGAGTCACTTTATAAAATCATCGTAATTCCACCTCAAAATACGACACGCGTGAAACTAAACTTAAATTGAATTGATTTAATCTCAATCACCGAATTAAATAATTTCTCCAAATCAAATAAATTCCAAATCATTGAATCAAATAAATTCCAAATCATCGATTTAATTAAATCCTAGTTCACCAATTTAATTAAATTCAATATACTCAGAAATACAGAGTATTACAAGTACCACGATTATGCTTTCTCGGTGAAGGATTTAGAAAATTCCCTCAAGTACAACTTCTTGTTGTTGCAATAGCCCCCCAAATGTTCCACGAACCTCTTGATATGTTCCTTTGGATTTCCTCCTTTCCCAATGTATTTGTCAAAGATTGGTGGTATATAATCTTTGGGGTAAGGTTCCTAGTTGTACTCCTCTGGATAAGGAGTACAAAAATTGTTATAAACTGAAGTTACCTCGCTAGATGACTACGAGGAATATCTTCTTCAACATCTCCTTTTGCATCTCCTTTCTCATTTCTTCTAAGTGTATAAACGAGCCTTCTCTACCATTACAACACTTGGCATAGGTGCCATAGGTGTAACGCTAGCAACATTAGGGATCACCCCCACTGGTGTCACGATATGGGTGACAATTGTTGGAACTGAACCGAAAGGAGCTGCCGGACCTGCTACGGGGGTGATAAATGAGTTAGGGTCCAATGATGCCCCAAAATCTGCAGCTTCCATTGGAGTTTGCAGAAACTCCATAAACTTTCCCATCAGAAGGGCCACTTGAGTTGGCCATATCATTATGCTCGTGGAGGCATGGGTAATCGTTGGAACTCCTGATGTCGTTTGATCTTGGGGGACATCCCCCGAGGTACCCCCTCTCTGGAGGTTTCAAGCTCCCTCGCTGCTTATTCCTCCCTCTATTGAATCTCATCAAAGTCTAGAACACGGTTAACATTATCTTGCACCATATGTTTTAAAATAATACCTCCCTAATGAAGTCGTCAAATGTAAGAGGATAGTTATCTTAATAACTGGGGTATTATAATACAAATAGAGGCGTAACCCCTATAGATATGATGATAAATTACTAAACTAAATATTCTTAGTGATCACCCAATAGACACAAAATATTTAATATAATAAATGCTCAGACTGAACTCACAAATCCCTCATGTATAACTCAAACAATAGTAAAAGAACCTCATAATCAACTTATCCAAAGGGAGAGAAAATTAAGCACCCTAGATACACCTTAGCAGGCAACCAACACACCAATAGTAATCAATGTTCTTGGTAGCTAATAAAATCTTCGTAATAAATATCAATGGTAAGTGGGTCAGGCTCTAGTTTCGCAATAACTCTTTTGTTCTCTTCCTTTCAAAAATGACAACTCTCTTGCCCTAAAGGAATTATGACCCCTTCTCAGATGTGGTTGGGCTCAATAAATAGCCACCACCCCATTCCCAAGCTGTCTCAGTTTCCATTCATGTGAAAGAAATTCCCTCAAACCTTATGTCACGAACATTCAATGCTCTAATGAGTCAGTATGGCCTGTGTCCTAGGCATTAAATACCAACTCTTACCTTTTGGCTACCAACTATGTCAGGCGGTTGTCAAGTTAGTGATTTGTCTACCAAACCACCTGACAACTGCATATACTATTTATGTATACTTAAGTTATGGATTAGACAGGTTGGTGGCGTGTGACATCCTTCAAATAAAATGCGACTTCTAATAAAGGACTATTTGGCACAAGGCTTAATATAAGATGGAACTTAAGGTTACTCAGGATAAGCTGTCTCGGGATAAGGTCTCTTTGTGTTTTACCAGGTGCATCTAAAGTGGTTAAGACAAGCCTTAACATTGTCTTACTTCTCAATCCTCTAAACCAGGTCCCTCTGAGGTTCCCACGACGAGGTCATTTGATAGAGCATGTAAGCTCTCCCAAGTCCTGCCAGACTTGGTCCCTCACATGTACCGTTTGAACTTACACTCCAAAGTCATAATCGTTACAACTTACAATTAATATGATCCAAAAATACACTTTGACTAGGTCATGAAAACGAAAATAAAAGGAAGCTTCCTTAGTAGGCTTCTTAGCTTGTATCCTTAAGCTTCCTCACTGAGCATTTTAACTACTTTCTTGCTTCTTCCTTCAGTCCTTCTCTTGAGTTTATCCTGTTATGAGGGTGAGTTATTTCTAATCATGAGATTACTTTCAAGCCCCCTACAACATTACTAACATATCATTTATACATGTTTCTATAAATACTTAAAAAAAAGATTATATATATTCAAGTTAAAAATAAATGATACCATTTTTGGTAATTCAAGAGATAAGAAAGAAATGGTTTCAACCCAAAAAGCTCAAAACCTAAAAGATGCAACGGTTAGAAATTATCAAATCTAAGGAGGCATATTAAAAACTCTCATGTACAAATGTTCGCATACATATTAAACACATAATGCTAAGTCAAGATGACCATTAATTATACCAATTATTTACGTAAAGTACATATAATCTTGAATAACATGCCAATGAATCAGGCACAAGGCTAATGTTTGCCCCCACCCATTCTATAGAAAGCGACAACGACTTTGCTAGGAGTTGATTTTTTTAATCCACACATACGACATATTTTACTGCCTTTATCTAACTCTTTGGAAATAATGTTACACCAATTAATCTCTTGCCCACCTCATTCTCGGTTTGGTTTATGCAAATTATAGATCTTTTTTAATTTATTTGAGATAGAACATGAAAAATAAATAAGAACCACTTAAAAATGATAAACCCAGCTGTATATTTGAGTTGAGTTGTCGGATTGGGGAAGACAACAAAACATCAAATTTTATTTTCTGTTATTTCCCAGAGTTGTCTCATCAAATCAAGATCATATACCAAATCAAGGTTTCTGATGTGAAAAGGCATGAATAAACTGTGACCAAAACAATTTCCTAACATACACAATATCCAAGTATAAAAATCAACAAATGACCTATTTTAAATTCGAGAGATTCCAGAGAAAAAACAATCGTATCATTACACTACACCAAAAACAACAATCTGGCATGGTTTAAAACTATTCCAGATCAAATCTAGCATGGTTTTGAACTGTGCTAGAATCATGTGTTCCAAAATGACCATTTTTTCTCGCACGGTTTAAAAATGTGCCAGATTTTTCCAAGCAGGAACACTTCTGGCACATTTTTTAACCGTACCAGAATTTGATATTTCAGGCACACTTTTGGCACAGTTTTGAACTGCGCCAAATGTTGGGATCAAAGAAAAAAAATTATAAATAATATTACCCCAAAAAATCAGCAACATTTCCACTATTTTTCGTACCAGTTTTACCAAAACAAAAATTCAATAATAATAATAATAATACAAAGTCTCTACGACAAAAAACAATACAAATAGTGTGCAATAACATAAATACACATCGAGATAATAAGCCCAATAAAAATTAATGCCTCAAATTCCATTAATAGAAAATTCATCTTAAGACATATGAAATTCATCGCAATACATGATGTAATTTGGGAAATCTATATCAAATACATATTAAATACAACAAGCATGTTCAAATACATCAATTAAATGGTCATTGATTAGGCATGTGGTGTGCATGAAGTGTATGCCGGTGGTGCCCGCAAAGTGAAAACCCCTCCTCACCACGCAACGTCCGAGTAATTATCCTACAAAAAACAAATAAGAAAAGATATTAGTATCAAACCCAAAAATCAAGTTATTTAACCTTGTATCTATTCTAAAACCCATTTTTCCATTAATAACTAGAGAAATGGCAATAAACCATCATCATTATTGCATGTTAAATGTAATTAAAGAAGAAATGTATAAATCATCATCATTATGAAAAAAACCAAAAAATAATGTAGGAATACTTTGTGAATTATGTTATATTACATGCAATTATGGCCTAAAATTTCATATAAACATAATAAAGGTTGTCCTACTTTTTCTTTCAAAACTTAATTAAGTATAAAATGAGAGATATGCAAAGAAATTATGGAGTTTGCATAATTTGTACACACTTACAGCTTGTTGAGCTCTGGTGAGATAAATGGCTAGTGAACACTCACGGCTATGGAAAATTGTCCTCATTTAGTATCCTCATGTTCCTAAGACACTCTGAATCTTCTTATTTAATCAAGAATTCTAATAGTGATCTGGTTTGGTCTCGATTGATCTCATCTATTTATTTTATATGGTTCCTAATTCCTAGGTTGACTTGGGCCATTGATTCCCTTGTGCATAAGAAGGTCATACCATTAAAAAATGGAGAGAGACTTGATTGCCTAGGCACAAGACTTAAGGAAAGGCCCAAGCTCAATTGATATTCTTTAAATAGTGTCCAGCAACAATGGACCAATTAATTTGTTGACATTAATTACCCTCACAATGAAATGTGGGGTACAAGATAATTCAGACCATGAAGCTGTCAAAATGGGCTACATAACAGTGAAATGTGGGTTACAGAATTACTCTCAATGAAATATGGGTTACATAATAGTTATATAACAATTTATGTAACTGTTATATAACAATTTTTATAATGCCAGTCTAATTGCATGAATTGGAAAACGTCCGTTATTTGTAGGCAAGTCTGAAATAGACATTATATGCTCAGTGTTTTGCTTAGCCTCTTAGTTCACAACCATTGGTGCCTCGTAGTTTACAACCATAGGTCTGTTCTGAAAAGTCGTTGAAGGGATAATAAATGATTATGCTAAAGAAGAACATGTGAGAGACGTTACATTAAGATTTCATACATATAAATTGACTGCCACTGAAAAATATTTATATTTTTTTGTTGTTGAAAGTATCTTAAAACATGATTCTCAATCATTGCAATACCAAGTAGTATATCTCAATATAGCACCTTTCATGAAAGAATCCATAAAGGTGTCATATACTCATTGATTATAAGAGAAAACTACATAAAACATTGAGTATAATAGTATTGATATGGAAAAAAAAGGAGTAGAATAATAATGATAGTAGTAGTAGTGCTTGTTTAAGAATTAAGACTTGTTCTTGAAAATGGAGTCGAAGTAGGTGTCCACGCAAACACGATCCGAAAGAATCTCCTTCTGGTGATTGAGAAAGGCAAAGTTACAGAAGTAGTTGGCGAAATTCACCCCTTTATCCACGGTTCCATTACTATAGCACACTAATCATCTATCTATTTCCTATGTAAGTATGCGATTATATTAGTAAGACTACAAATATTATCACATATGGGAAACAAATATATCAACTAGATAATCATAAATATCAAAACCCATTTACAACACTAAAGTGCTTACCTAGATTCAGCAGTTGAAATGTCATTCCAGTATCTCCTATCATCAATGCCTGTAATCATCAACGCATTCAAATAAATTGCTAAGCAAACCCCTCCCATGCTCTTGTCCAGTCAAATTTCCTAAACACCCACAAAAACAAACACACATACAAATAAACATAATCTAGAATACACACACATACAAATAAAGAGTACAAAGTACAACCCTTTTTCCCACCATCAAACGAAACAGATCGGGATATGAAGTGTAGCAGATATTTGTTAACTCGTGTTCAAAGTTAGATACATTAAAACTGTATTAGTTATAAGGGCTTGTTAAAACATGCTATACTAATTGAGGCAAACTCATGAAACAAAGTCGATTGTCTGAGAATAAAAACACAAAGACATATATCATAATTTACAAAGAATGTCAATTGGGCATGAATAACCACTGCAACCCATAATTGTAATTTTTCAAGTTACATTACAAATGATGCTCTATCACAAGGTTCAACATGAAAATTTACACAAACTAATGTTTCCAGTATCGAGTGATGTGTGATTCGATACATATACAATACATTTCGTGAGTAAGAAAAGATGATGCACAATGTATCGCTTTTTAAGTAATACCGTGCGATACACAATACTAAATATATGATACCTGATGAAATCGATACATTCAATATGATACGTTGCTTTTAGAAGATGCTTATCTTTAAGTGAACTTGTTCTTGTTAACCTCATAATACTCTTTTTATTAAAATAAAAATATGTAAACTTTTACTTGGATATGTCTAAGTCCAACAGGGGTCATGACCCAATACATGATCATTATAGACACATAAAAGATGAGAAGATAAAAGGTGAAAAGGGTATGGCTATTAGAACTCCACTTTGATACACTAGCACTCCAAAATTACTTCCTCTAACACTTCGTAAAGGGCTTTTAGTACACGTATGTGATATTTTCAATTATACATGTGGAGTGCTATAGTACTAAAGTGGAGTGTAAATAACTATACCCTGTTAAAATTGAGATATAGTTATTCTGAAAATCAACATAGGTGATGCACAACTAAACTAAACATCACATTATGCAAGAAATTGTTGGAAGGGATGTCTAACAATATTTTATGATGAGATTGATGCCATTGTTATTATATTTGAGGATTGAGATGAAGATATCTCCCTGTGATTAATCTTATCACCATCAAAGAAAGTGATTTCGATTAAAGCCCATTAAATGCTTTATATTATGAGATGAATAATATATTATTACTAAGAAAACCATAAAATCTCCCATGAATAGAAATGAATATCTTGAGTTGAAAATAAATGATTACCAACTTTCAAATAAAGTAAGAACTAAGTGCTTGTTTAGTAAAGATTGTGGGCTATTATCCAGATTATGTTTTTCTATTATGAATGGACACAAATCCGCATGACCAACTCAATAACATGGACTCAATTCTTTAATTTAATTTAGAAATTATCAATGAACTGAATAATATTTTGAAATGATAACTCAGAGTATAGGTGATACAAACTTATAGAAAAACAAATCAACTAAAAAAATACAAAAAAAAAAATCTATGCAAAAAAAGACATTAAGAAAGTGAAAATTCTAAGTTAGAGATTACATCAAACACTTGTTAAGCAAATACTAATAAACCCAAATTCTATTTTGAAACCAAATGAAATATCATAAAAGCAAATCTGAACAACATAAGTTGAAAAATAAAACTCAAATAAAAATGATTTCAAAATTTCAACCTAAAAGCACTAATCAAAATATAACTTAAAATGCAAATATTCTTGATTTTACATAACCAAACACACAGGGGGTGAGAGAAGAAAATCACACCTGGGAGAAAAGCACAAAACCCCTAAAATTTAAACACGAAATAAGTTCATGAAAAACAAAATAAATTTACCAAATAAAAATAAAAAATAAAAATTTAAAATAAACATGTATAGATGTGGGGTAATCTACTTTTAACTCCCAATTTGAGATGAAAGCCAATTGGAAACCTAATATGAAACAAAATAAAATCTCCACCTGAAACTTAAACCTAAACCACACACATATATAAACATAAATGATAAATGCAACAAAGAATCAAAAATTTGAAACCTAATCTGAAACATAAATGTAAATTTATTAACCTCAAAATGCTTGTTTCTGGATATAATCTCGGTCACTTGATCATTTAAAACCCACAAAAATAGAACTCTATTGCATCTGCAGTAAATAAGAACACATTATGATACAATTAATTCAACAAAACGTGAGATATAAAGGAAAAGAAATCTGAAACAATAAAAGGGAAGTCGACGAAAGA
Organism: Sambucus nigra; assembly: GCA_949130495.1. Classification (NCBI taxonomy): domain Eukaryota; kingdom Viridiplantae; phylum Streptophyta; class Magnoliopsida; order Dipsacales; family Adoxaceae; genus Sambucus; species Sambucus nigra. Next base: position 66,395,597 of record OX422209.1, on the reverse strand, counting down.
GCATACTTACAGGAAGAAGAGAGAGCGTGTGTGAGAGAGAGATAAAGATAGATAGATAGATAGATAGAGAGAGAGAGAGAGAGAGAGAGAGAGAGAGAGAGAGAGAGAAATTCCAAGTTGATGAATGGAGTAGCGTACTTTTGAGGCTGAATGGTTCTCTTTCAGTCGATGAATTGGAGAGAGAGGGAGAGAGAGAGAGAGAGAGATCTGATAATGCGAGAGGGGAGAGAGAGCGGGATATCAAAATATTTGGGAGCAAATTATTTTTTAAGGTATTTATATTTTAGTTAATTATGATCAATTTTGGCACACTTTTAAATATTGCCAAAGTTTGGCATGGTTTTAATGTGTGACATATTGTCATTAAATCATGCTAGAATTTGGCACGATTTTAAAGTCTTCCAGATTTTTAATATCAAGGTATGCCAAATTGCTATTTTTTCTGTAGTGTTATTATAAGCAGTATTGCATTAGAAAACTAATTATGTAAAAAAACATCTTTAATGGCAATAAGAAATGGGTCAGATACATTTTGATATGCAAAATTAGAAATTGTCTTAAGATTGTTGAAAATATATATGGACTTTTGTGTTTGTGGGAAATCAAGTATGAAATATATTCACATGAATGAAAATTCAAATAATAATAAAACAGATACAACAAAACTTACAGACCATACGAAGAAAATTGATGTCGAGCCTTGTGTTTCACACAATTTCCTTTAAGACAGATTCGTCCCCTCATTGATGTCTAACATTTGATGAACATCTGTCTCCCAAGATAAAACGTTGTTTTTCTGTTAGAATTATTTTATATAATTCTCCATTATGTGCTCCATAATTATATTAATTCTAAGAGTCACTTTGGTCAATGAAAGAGTACTCCAAAAACTAAGAGTCAAAAGGACTTTTGGGCATCTACCTTGATGGACGGTTGATATTAAATGACTGTTGAGATTTAGGTCTTGTCCCTACCTATAAATAAGTGACTGATTTCCATCATTCAGACACTCTAGAAAGATAACCTAATGAAATTATAGGAAAGGGAGAGAAATTTAAATTCTCAAGAAGAGTAAATTTCAAAATAGCGTTTTGGCCATAATGGGAGATCTAATTGTTGGAATGCGTTGAAATTGGAGTATGTTCTTGCCATATAAAAGATGAAGCCGTTTTTTGAAATTTACCCTGATCGGACATCATTAAAGTTCATTGCTCCATCAATCTTTCTAGTTGCGAAAATTATGGAGGTATGTTATTTTAAAACCAATTTATGTTCCACATAGTGATTAAATGTGATAATCATTAAGATCCAAGATCCTTTTATTAAGAACATTTGTATGTGAAAATTTAATCAAATTAATGTTTTCATGGTTAATATTATGGTGTTCTTAAAAATGGTTTTACATTATCTTCTTTATATAAGTGACACTTCAATATATAAAGCTCGAGCGAATTCAAATTATATGTTATACTCTCTCATGGATTGACTCAAGAAGAGAAAGAAAAATGATTATTGAGAACGAAGGAGGGATGTACTATTTATAGAAAGGTAGACACCCTTTCATAAATAGTCACAACCTTTAATGAATGGACACGATTTTTTATAAACCATTGTGTCTATCAAAAATAATTTTAAATTTAATTTTCACTCAATTAAAATTATTACTATACTATAATAAAATAATTTCCAACAATTATTGCATGTTTTATTTATCCTAACAATAATGAAGAATATTGTTTTAGTTTTTACTTTATTTTTTTTGCAATACGGACTTATTATGTTTAGATCATTATTATTTATTTGTTTCATAATTTCTATTTACAATGGGTGAAAGTTTACCAAGTAAGAGTAAGTAAAAATGAAAGACGTGGGGTTTCATAGTGGTAAAAGAGTGCACATTAATATAACTTAACAAAGAGGAGTTTTTCAAAATAAAATAAAATAAAGAGGACTTTTACATGAAAGTGTGAAAGTTGACCTTAAAATTAAAAAAAAAACAAGATTAATGAGATTCTAAATTGATGTGTAGACTTTATCATGTGTGGAATTTATGATGTAACATATATATATCACAACCTATATGATATCTATCCATGCCACACACACACACACACACACACACACACACACACACACACACACACACATATATATATATATATATATATATATATATATATATGTGTGTGTGTGTGTGTGTGTGTGTGTGTGTGTGTGTGTAACCTCTATGCCACAGAGGTTACCCATAAATATAGCTCATCAAACCTTGTCTTTAAGAGGTCCACTTTCATCTCACCTTAGCCGCTCTTTCCCTCCTCCTCTCCTCTCCGCCGCAATCCAGTAGGAGCAGACCTCTCCGCCGCCCGCAAACCAGCAGTAGGAGCTGGGTAGCAGCAATCAAACTAGTCCTCTCGACTGAACTCTGAACCCAACCCAACTTCCAAGCAGAGCAAGTCGTAAGTTTCAATTTTTCTATCTCTTTTTTGTATTTTTTTTTCAATTCTATATTCTAATCTCTTCAACTTCCAAGTAGAGCAGGAGTTTTTTTTTATAATGTTCAATGATAATTATTTTTTCAATTTAATATTCAAGTTTCAAGACTAAATATTTCATTTTTTTCCAATTCAGTGATAAACTTTATACTACTAATGTTCAATGAGCTAAACATTTTTTTCCACTGAAATTATTAGAATTGTGGAATTAGTTTATTGTAAAAATTAGTACATTTTTATATGGTTAAAATTATTAAATTAGTATATAGTTAAAATTGTTAAATTAGTTGATTGTATTTTAAGATTTGACCATAGTTATAAAAATTTGATCAATAGTATATGTAAGAAGTTCATGTATTTATAGAAGCATTTTTGTATTAAAATTTTTCCCTTAATTTCTACAGGTGTTGCGGTAAAACGGTTTGTACCCATTGTATATTAGTATTCCAGTAGTGTTCTAGTATATAAAGATGGCAGACGAATTCCTAGGAGGGGCTACCGTGGGAGTGGTATTTGGAGAATTATTAAATGTAGTTATAGATGCGGGAAAGAAAATGGCTATGTTCGAGTTCAGGCTCTAGTACATTGAGAGCAGTCTAGTTTCTATAAAGATAGTGGTTGAAGATATAGAAAAATCAAATAGGTTGTTTGGGCATCCAGAGGAAGAGCCAGCCATGTTCATGGATCGATTGAGAGAGGCCAAAAAGATGGTTTAAAAATGCTCCACAATTGATACATGGAATCCTTGCAAAAGGATAAAATATACTAAGAAGTTTATCAAGTTGGAAAAATCTCTAATGAGGTTCTTTCGGATGGAAGTACAAGGGCAATTGATTTGTGATAGCAAGAATATCCCTATGGAGCTGAGAGCTAATAACTACAAATGAGATCAAATGCTTCCTATATTGAAGAATAGGGGTGGGTTTCCAGGGTTGTGTGTCGTTCTCAAACTACGGGATAATATTGTTGGACTTGATAAATGAGTTCGAGAATTGAAGGAGATGTTGGTGCAAAAGGAGGGAAGCTTAAGCAGCAGAATAGTCATGTGCCTAATGTAATGGTCAAAGGAGATGGAAAGAAGAAATTTGGCAAGGGCATTAAGCGTGGAACCGACCTTTCCATTCATGCTGAACCCGCCCCACCTCTTACTAAAAAGGAAAATAATGATACATGTCACTTCAATAAAAAGAAATGGGGAACTATCATAAATATTGCAATAAACGTAAAACTTGGTTCGAAAAGAAAGGTAATCCTCGTGTTTTAGTATGTTTCGAATCAAATTTAATTAAGGTTCCTTCTAACACTTGGTGGATTGATTCTGGTTCAACTTGTCATGTTTCAAATTCAATGCAGGGATACCTTTCAATCCAGAAAATGAAACAAAATGAAGGCTTTCTTTACATGATGAACCTGGCGAAAGCTAGAGTCGAAGCCATTGGAGTTTTTAGCTTAGTTTTAGATGGAAGGAACCATGTTCTTGAATTAGAGTGGAACTGCGATGACTCGCTTTTATGGAGTATTTAATTAAGCTGAATAATTGTTAATGACTATGTTAAAAATTAGTGCATGCCTTCCTTTAATCAAATAAGTATATGAATTCTTATTAGGACCAAGTGGGAGACTGTACGAGAAATGATTGATTGTAGTAGAGGTTCTTATTGTGAGGTGAGAATGTAGAAAGATAGAGAGTTGGTTTGTGTTTGTTTGTAAAATTATGCTTTCGATAAGTTTTATTTTCAGTAGGTAGTCATTTGAGGATTGGGCTTATACCACCACTTTTACCTGTAAACATTTGATTCAGTGCCTTAATCTTCATGCGTTAAATCATTTAACTTAAATTATATTTTTATCTTTGTAGCTATTGTTTTGTCGTTGGATGACTCTGTGCAAGCATTTATGGATTTAAATCAAACCACCTTTTGTATTTTATTATTGGTTGCAGTAACACACTAATATGTATGTTGATTATAGTGTACGGGTTATATTGGGTTTATAATAAAATTGGTCAGCTTCCTTCTCTTTCCACCGTCATTATCTGTCTTTTTTTTTCTCTAAAAATCGTTTTGTAAATTAGTGTTTTTTGGTTCTAAAAAAATCAAATCCTAAGTAACTACGACAAGTCTTGTTCCTATCACATTAGACATTTATTCGTGAAATTTGTGCATACCATGTATATTGTTTAGTAATGAAATAGTTAATTTGCAATTTTGTTGCCATTTAGTAAGTATTAATAATGAAAGTACTTTTTTTTTTAGAATACTTTCCAAATACGCGTTCTTTTATTTATTCATATTGACTCATTTTTTTGATTAGTTTCTCCAATTCAATTATGAATGTTCCACATATGATTCAATATAAAAAAAATGTCCCCAATGCAACCTTCGGCAACAATGATTATTCACCATATGTGAATGTGAAGGAATGACACATTGGATCCGTAAATACTATATAAGATCCTATAAGATCCTAAGATCTTTCCAATCATTTCCAATTTATTTTGGATTCGATGCTCCAATATTTATCATGATATCAGGCTAAACATGACCCAATTGCTCCGCATCACCCGATATAAAGAGTATATAAGATCTTTGGCTCAAGTCACGCCGCACGTGAGAGTGCGCGTTGAAACTAGTATATGAGATTTTAGAACCCTCCATCCATTGCAAATTGGTTTTGGGTTGGATGCTCCAATATTTAACGGATACGAAACCCAAAATCACCTCCCTAATGCAACTGTGAATGTGTTTCTTTCATTCCACGCATGATAAAAGTTAATAATTAGACATTTGCATCGGGAAATAATTTATATGTACAATGTGTAAGCTAAGTTTTTGTCACATAAAATCTACATTGTTTTATTAGATATTCACAACATTTGCAATGGATATGATCTAGGTCACGGATGAATCAATGAATTAACCGGATTAAATTGATACCAATTGATTGCTTATAAAACCTATGCTAGAAAACATTCAGTGAACCCCTCTCATTGAGTATGTTTGTTTTTCTTTCTCTGATTACTATTTTTGTTGTTGTTTTCATTTAATAATTGTAGTTTAAGATCCTGGGTATTTTAGTTTTTATATCCAACAAACAAGATATTGTTGTTAGTTCTTGCTATCCATTTTACAGAGATAATTATTTCCTCATTTGTCCCTTCTGTTCCAGTTTCATTATTTACCATGCTTGACACTGTTATCAATATACAAGTATATTTGGGGATATATTCTTTGCAACTGCTTCTAAGACAGCGAATCTCATGTGCATCGTATCCAAATTATTTCAACTTAAAGGTATTCAGCCACATGATGAGTTTAAAACGGATGAAGATGCAATCAGACAACTAGAATAATTAATGAGTACCTCATACAAGGAAACGGTCCTGTAGTGTTGGTCTTGGCTGATGTGTGGTCCGAATGAGAGTTTTTTCTTCAATGCTTCAGGTTCAGTATACATGAATATAAATTTTTGGTTGTCTCCTAATTTTTATTTCAAACATTTGATTGTACATATAAATTGGATATCTTTAATGAAAGAAGATGCCATGACTCTTTTTCGCAACTCAGCGTTTCACCAAGATAGGAATTCTGTGGGTACCCGGATTTTCTATCATGGGCCCGGAAGAGTAGCGTAATAAGAGTTACCCAAAGTCCAAACCCTTCGCACCATAATTGAAATCAGCTATGACTTAGTCTTCTCCTACAATCTCGTATAGAGATATTCCAGGAGAGAAAGGGGGACGTGGGGGAGTCCAACACCCCCACTCCCCGAAGATAAACATGTATATAATAAACCCTAAGCCTGGGGCAAAAGGCACACACTGTATTCTCTGTAAACGCTCCCCGGAGTACATAGAAATAATACTGACTGCACCACCGTGGACGTAGGCATTCTTGCTGAACCACATACATCTTCTGTTGTGTGATTGGCATTTTATATTCTTTGTTTTACTTGGTGATTGTGCTTCTCTTATCTATTTGTGTTGAATATAATTGTCACCACAATTGGCACCGTCTGTGGGAATCGTTAGTCTTCCTTGAAAAAGCCTTCGCCAGCAAAGAATCTAGAATGTCTTGTCACAACAGTAACGCCTCCCAAGCAGGAGATATTCAAGAGTAGCCCGCTCCTCATAGGATCAGATCTGAAGTTCATCGTTTAAATCAGAGGAGCCTCGGAAGAGAGTCAGGGACCAGCGAAGTTCACATAAATCTCCAGATTGATCGATGCCTATGAGGCAAGACTCCAAGAGCAAGGAGAGTCTGCTCACAAGCAAGAGGCTGAGAATGCTCGCCTCAAGAGAAGGTTGGACAAAATGGGGAGAGAATTCCACCATAGCACCAGGAGACGTCCATACCGCACTCTTAGCCCTCAGGCGAGCAAGTCTCGCAGCCGAGGAAGGAGCCCTATATGCGAATCCCAAAGATTTGAAGGATACGAGTTAGATGATGATCTTCTCGAGCAACTACGACTAGCTCACCCCAACAGGAGCCCAACTCGCAGTAACGAAAACATACGAAATTTGGTCCGGAGGGAGATGGACCAACACCCAGCGCATCGAGGTGCTAGATTGACTAGGGAGCTCGCTAGATGATCTCTCAAGACTCAGATGAAATCCCCTTTCTCAAGGGAGATAGAAGAAGAGGAAGCCCCCAAGAAATTTACTATTTTGAGATTCAAGATCTATGACAGAAAAACTGATCCTATTGATCACGTTAGGCAGTTCAGGCAAGCTATGACTCTTTGGAATCATCGGGATGCCCTGATGTGCCGGATCTTCCCCTCGAGTCTACATGATGTGGCACATAAGTGATTCGAGAGGATCCCTCACAGGTCCATCCGAAGCTTTGAGTCCCTTGCCGAACTTTTCATGACTCGCTTCATCACTAGTAGCTCCCATCCGAAGAGGATGGATGCTTTGCTAGCAATGAAGAAGACGTCACACGAGAGCCTCTGGGACTACGCAAAGCGGTACTGGGATTTTTTAATGAGGTCGAGGACTGCTCGGAGCAAGTAGCATTGGCCTCCTTCAAGATCGGCCTACAAACTCTTTCCTTCTGTACCAATCCTTGACAAAGAAGGAGGTTGCGACCATTGATGAGCTGATGGACCGCATCGAGAAATACGCCAAGGTGGAGGATGTGACACGCCTCAATACAGGGGAAAATGCTCGGACTAAGCTCGCTGCCAAGAGCAACGACAAGAATGAGAACCAGAAGAAAGGAGGCAAGAATGGAGGAAAGAATTGCCCCAAGAACGGAGGCAAGAATGATGTTTCAAAAGAATTTCAGGCAGTAAACACTGTCTTCAGACAACCAATCTACAAGATCTTGGCCAAAATCAAAGACGAGCCATTTGTAAAGTGGCCTAGAAATATGGGAAGAGATCCCTCGAAGAGAAACAACGTGCTAAGATGCGCATTTAATAAAGAGGGAGGACATAAGAATGAGCACTGTAAAGCTCTTAAGTCTCACCTTAAAGAACTGGACCAGTCTTGGCACCTAAATGAGTTTGTGGAGAAGAAGCCAAAGAAAGTCCCTGCCAATGGAGATGCAATACCTGACAACGTACTCGATGATGATGCTGGCAATGAATTCGTAATAATTCATGGGGCATATGATATGAAGAATATTCAAGGAAATTCAGCTAGGATTGAGGTAAAAAAGGTTACAGTGGTAATGCAAGCTTTTCAGATCGATCCGGCAAAGACACAGTCAGGAAAGCATTAGCGAGCAGATGACTTCGACTATAACAAACATACCGTGTTCACAGATGAAGATATGATGGGAGTAAGAACCCCACATCATGATGCTTTGATCATTACTCTCAGAATAGCTAACTACGATATCGACAAGTTGCTTGTCGACCAAGGAAGCTCGTCCAAGGTAATGTATCCCGACCTGTTCAAAAAATTGAAGTTAAGCGTCGCCGACCTAAAGGAAGCCACTGTCCCTTTAGTTGGCTTTACTGGAAAAGTGACTATGCCCTTGGGAAAGATCGTGCTGCCAGTAAGGGCAGGGAATGTCTCCAAGATGATTGAGTTTCTGGTAGTCGACATCGACTCGCCATACCAATCTATCCTTAGCAGAGGGTGACTGCATGCGATGAAGGCGGTCCCCTCGACCTACCATCAGAAACTCAAATATGTGACCGAGCGAGGAGTAATGGATATCCATGGTGATCAGGCGATGGTAAGAAGGTGCTTCATAGCGGCCATCCGCCCTAGACTACAGAAGAAGTCCGAAAAGCCCAGAGAGAAAGTTGAGGAACAAGAAAGTATGATACCTTCAAAATAAAAATTAAAGTACGGAAGACCCGGAGTGGAAGAGACTAGGATCCTCCCCTCTGAACGAGTTGTTGAGAACCTGGAAAAGATTACAACTGGTGGTAGCGAGGATGACAGGACTTTCTAGATTGGAGCTTCTCTCACGGATCAAGAAAAGAAGGAATTGACGATTCTGCTGAGAAGCAATGTAGATGTTTTTGCATGGGAGCCACACGAGTTTCCTGGAATTGATCCCAGTGTGGTTTGTCATCGGTTGTACGTCGACCCCACCTTCAAACCTATCACACAGAAGGCACAATCTAATTCCCTAAATGGTTGTCTAACCTAGTAGTAGTTCCAAAGAGTAATGGAAAATGGAGAGTCTGCATTAACTTCACTGGCCTTAATAGGGCATGCCCTAAGGACAGTTTCCCTCTCCCAAAAATCGATCAATTAGTGGACGCCACAGCAGCTCATGAAAAGATGAGTTTCCTGGACGCATATTCGGGGTATCATCAGATCCCTTTGTATGCACCAGACCAGGATAAGAAAGCATTCATCACCACCGTTGGATTATAATGTTATAAAGTCATGCCCTTCGGGATAAAAAACGCAGGGGCAACCTACCAGCGACTGGTCACCAAGATGTTCAAAGACCAAATGGGAGACGCCATGGAAGTCTACATCGACGATATGCTCGTCAAAAGCAGAAACAAAGAAGACCATCTCTCAGACCTATCTAGAACCTTCGAAATCCTCGGGAAGTATCGAATGAAACTCAACGCGAGCAAGTGTTGTTTCAGTATCCAGTCTGGAAAATTTATTGGGTACTTGGTCAGTAAGAGAGGCATCGAGGCTAATTCAGACCAGATCGATGCAGTCAAAAGGGTATAGCCCCCTCGCACAGTACATGACGTACAGAAGCTCACCAGCATGCTTCCTGCCTTGAACCGTTTCATCTCAAAGTCCTCTGAGAAGTGCAAACCATTCTTCCAGTTCTCGAAGGGAAACAAGATAGTAGAATGGAATTAAGATTGCTCGCGGGAATTGGACGAGGTCAAGGCTTACCTTAGCTCACCACGACTACTCGTCATACCCCAGGAAAGAGATTTCTTATACTTATACCTCGTCGTTTCCAACCATACTGTCAGTTCTGCACTGGTGTGTGAAAAAGCTAGAATCCAGCACCCCGTCTATTACGCGAGAAAGACCTTATTAGATGCTGAGCAGCGGTACCTACCACTAGAAAAGCTCAACTTTACATTTATGATATACCAATACATAGGGCGTCCTCCACCTGGACGAGGCCAAGGAAATCTCTTAACTAATATCATATGACCCTCCAAGGGACCGACCCCTCATCAGGGCTAGACGACCCTTCAAGGGGCCGACCCCTCATCAGGACCAGACGACCCTTCAAGGGGCCGACCCATCATCATGGCTCAAACGACCCTCCAAGGGGTCGACCCATCATCAGGCCCAGATGACCCTTCGAGGGGCCGATCCCTCATCATGGTCTAGATGACCCTCAGAGGGTACGACAGTACAAGGCCCAAATTAGGCCAGACTCACTACCAGAAGGAAATTTTCCCTCGGCCTTATATCATAGGCCGAGGGTGACATCGTCACAGCGCGTGGTTTAGGAAATGCGTGGAACAGTGCGCGTGAGGCTCACATGGCACGTGGAAGACCGTTATAACACTATCACCCCCTCACGTGAGGGAATATTATGTCATCATTAATTACAGGTGGCATCGAAAGGTGTCAGCAGGGGATTGGATAGATCATGATTCACATGCACCATGCATGCTTGGGGGGTACATTACACCCCCAAGACCTATATATACTTGTCACCTACAACCCTTCAAAGGGATCTATAATTAAAACCCTAGCTAAAACTCTGCTTGTACACATAGTAGAGAGAGAAAGTGAGCTTATGTGCATTGTATCCAAGGCCATTAGTGCCCATACTTAGTGGATCACACACTCATAGTGGATGTAAGCCTAATTGGATGAACCACTATACATCATTGTCTTATTACTCTTATACTCACCTCCTTCTATATACTTATACATACATATCTCTATGGCTTCCATGGTTACTACTGTTTGAGATCATCATCACTTATCTGGTGGTGCTGAATCTAAGAATCATCAGTTTGGCACCATCTGTGGGAACGAGAAGACATCTCTTCCTTTGTACAGATTGACCTCACTAGGCACTCTGGTGGTGAGCCAGTTCTCCCCCTTTTGTGGAGTTGTTTCACCATTGAAAGAGACTCATTAAGGTTCTCAAGCTCCTCAGTATTTTTATCATTCAGCTCTCTACAGCTTAAACACATGGCACCGGAGATGCCACCACCACCACTTCCTCCACCGAATACTGGGGTGGGACCCAGTTCCAGTCAACCACTACCTCAGTCTGAGATGGCTGATGTGGAGGCCGCTTTGATGTCTCTGGCAGCAAGCCAGCGGATCATGCAGGAGGAGTTCACAGCTCTAAGCCAAAAATATTAAGACCCCCAGGGGTTTCACCTGAGATGATTACACCGGCAGTGGATCCAGGGCAGCATGAGGCCAGGGGACCACGCCAGTCACCATGCAAAGACCTGCCACCTCCACAGCGATGGAGGGATGTTGCTAACCCCCGACGTCTACGCCTGTGGAGGCAAGAAAACCCTTGCCCTTAGGACATGTATGATGATTTGCATGGGGAGGAGGCCCCCATAGAATACTGGGAGCCGTATGAGGTCTCCAACAATACTGTACAACCTCTCCAGCAAAGTAGAGGGAAGTGTTGAAGGAAAAATCCTAACGATCACCCGCGCAGCTCTGCTTTTGATCGCTTGAGCAGGGGGTCGGCCTTTGAGAGGTTAGACCCAGTAAATGACCTGTGGGAAAAATTATCCAGATCAAGGAGTGATGCAAGGTCCAAAAGGGAGGCAACAGATGGCTGACCCCACGGGGGAAGACCCCAAGGACGGGACGACGGTCAGGGGGAAGTAAACAGCCGATACAGGCCTACCGCAGCAGAACCCTCCATCCACCTCAAAGAGGCGGCAGGGGATAACATCGGCCAAGCCGACCCTACAAGGCCCTGGAATGACTCGATCCAGTAACTAGAGGATAAGATCGGTGATATTCTGAAGAGCCGGGACCCTCTTCAGAGAGGATACTCCATAGGCTCACCCTTTATGGCGAAGATAGTTAACTTCCCAATGCCATCCAAGTTTAAGCCACCTGTGGTCACCCTAAGGTATGACGAGATTACCAACCCTGTCCATCATATTAAGATGTATCAATCAACGGTAAACATATACTCTATCTCAGATGAGATGAGGTGTCGTGCCTTTTTTGGCACTCTGATTGGGGCTGCACATGTCTGGTACATGTCTCTTCCAAAAAACTCCATCGAAAGATTCAAGAAGTTGGAAGACCGGTGTATCCATAACTTTTTCTTTGGGGTGAGGCCACATAAGAAGACCACGTACCTGCTCTATGTTAAGCAGGGGAAGAATGGTTGTCTAAGAGACTACATCGCCAGATTCAATAAAGAAAAGTTAGAGGTTGAAGACTATGAGGAGAGCATAACCATGATCGCTCTCATTGGAGGACTCCAGAAGGGAAAGCTACTATGAAATATTACTGAAGACCCTCCGAGGACGATGGCTGAATTGCTATCGACAACAGGAAAGGTGATGAACATCGAAGAGGCGATGGACGCAAAATAAGAAGATGAAAAAGGAGGCACTAGTGGGGGTAAGTACCATAAGAAGAATAAAGAGGGGAAGAAGAGGTCTACAGACGATAAGTTCGCTGGTTACACCCCTCTAACGGTCAGCTGTGAACATATTCTCAATGAGATAAAGAGTGACCGATCCCTGAAGTGGCCTGAGAAGTTGAGGGCATCCCCCCACAAGAGGAATAAAAACTTGTGGTGTGAATTCCACCAAGACCATGGCCATGTGACAGACAAATGCTTTGCTCTAAAAGATGAGATTGAAAAAATATTAAAAGAATGGAAGTTAAGGAAGTACATTGATAAGAGTGCCTTCAAGAGGGGATGAGGGTACGACCCCAGAAAAAAGAGAGGTGATGCATGTAGAGAAGGTCCTGCGAAAAGAGGGGACAACCCTTCTGATGATGAGGACGACCCTGAACTCCCTCCAAGAGACGAACACGACCATGTTAATAGACTTAATATGATCTCTCTAGATGTGGGGATGATCTCCGGGGGACTAGCAGGAGGAGGTTTGGAGGTCGCAGATAGGAAGGCCCACGTAGCTGAAGCCAAGGCAGTGATGAAAGCTATACACTCAACCTCTTTGGAATAAAAGTCAGAAAAGAGTAAGAAATTTGACATGGACACCCTGATAGTGGGATTCTCAAGAATGGACTTCAAAGGCCTCTTAGCCCCGCATGATGACCCTCTCGTCATCACTACCAGGGTTCACGGATGCGAGGTGCCAAGGATCTTGCTAGACGGGGGTAGCTCTGCAGATGTGATGTTTTGGTCGTGTTTCAAAGCCTTAGGTCTCAACCGTGCTAAACTCGTCCCATACCATCACCCATTGATTGGGTTCAGTGGGGAAAAGGTTCATCCCCTTGGAGTGTATGAGGCCGATGTCAGGATAGGGGATGAGTGGACGAGATGGCTCACCAAGAAGGTCAACTTCTTTGTGATGGATGAACATGTCTTCTCGGCCTATAACATTATGCTGGGGTGAGTAGCCCTCAAGGGGTTTGAAGATGTGCCATCTACAGTTCATCAGATGATTAAAATTCCAACCCCTTATGGGGTAGGGGAAGTTCAGGGAGACTAGACGACATCACGGGAATGTTATTTCAACTCCGCTGAAGAAAGAGAAGCACACAAGAAGGCAACAACCACTTACAATATTGATACCCTCGACCCTAGGGACGAGACAAAGCTGAAGAAAGGAAAATCCGCAGAAGAGGTAGAATCCATCATCCTCAATAAGGATGAACCAGAAAAAATTGTTCAAGTTGGCAAAACTCTGAAGCCAAACATCAAGGAAGACCTCATCAAGCTGTTGAGGAGAAGACATGATGTTTTTTCATGGAGTTATGCAGATATGTCGGGGATCGACCCCAAAATCATGTGCCACAAGCTCAACGTGGTAGAGGGTGTAAAGCCGGTAAAGCAAAAGACGAGAATTTACTCTCGAGAAAAATATGAGGTCATAAGGGATGAGGTCACGAAGTTAAAAGATACCGAGTTTATCAGAGAGTTCATCTACCCCGAATGGTTGTCTAACGTAGTCATTGTCCCAAAAGCCAATGGGAAGTGGAGAATGTGTGTAGACTTCACCGACCTCAAAAAGCATTGTCCTAAAGACAGCTTCCCTCTCCCCCGCATTGATCAGATGGTAGATGCCACCGCAGGCCATAAACTAATGAGTTTTATAGATGCCTATTCAGGTTATAACCAGATCTTTATGAGCCATGGGGAAATGGCTTTTATCACCGACAAGGGGACATACTGTTATAGGGTCATGCCCTTTGGCCTGAAGAATGTAGGGGCAACATATCAGCACCTTGTAAATAAAATGTTTGAAGACCAAATTGGGAAGTCTATGGAGGTCTATTTAGATGACATGCTGACTAAGAGTTTGAAGGTAGAGGATCATGTGGCTGACCTTGAGAGGTCCTTTAATACGATGGATAAGTACCGGATGAAGCTCAACCCGACCAAGAGTGTCTTCGGGGTGGGAGCAGGGAAATTCCTGGGGTTCATCGTGAATCAAAGAGGCATTGGGGCCAATCCTAAGAAAATAAAGTCCCTCCTAGAAATAAAGACCCCCAAGACCATTAAAGACGTTCAAAGGCTCACGGGGCGAGTGGCTACTTTGAATAGGTTCGTGTCCAGGGCCACAGACTAGTGTTTACCATTCTTCAAAATTCTCAGAAAGGCCTTCGAATAGAGTGAGGAGTGTGATGAGGCTTTCAGGGAACTAAAGTCATACCTAGGGTCTCCCTTACTATTGTCGCGACCAGTGCAGGGTGAAAGGCTACATGTATACTTAGCCATCTCAGAATCAGCCATCAGCGTATTAATTGTGAGTGAAGAGGATGGAGTGTAGAAGCCAGTGTATTTCAACAGTAAGACACTCCAGGGGCAGAGCAAAGATACCCAAGGATGGAGAAATTAGCCTATGCCTTGATCCATGCATCAAGAAAGATGAAGCCATACTTCCAGTCCCATAAAATGGTCATCCTCACTGACTCTCCTATTAGGCAGGTCTTACACAAGCCAGAAAAATTAGGTAGGGTAATGGCCTGGGATATAGAGTTGGGGGAGTTTGACATTGTGTATTTACTTGGGAAGATGATGAAGCCGAAGATGAGAGCCTCGGGAAAACAGATACCCTACAAGGCAGACTCGTCGACACACCCGCAGATAAGGCTGAGACAGGCACCGCTAGAGGAAAAGTGGTCAAAAATGAAGAGGGAAGATACCTCTTTGGACAGGGGTCCCTCACCGAGGGAAAATTTTTAGAAGAACAGACTGTGTGGAGCCTCTTCGTCGATGGGTCCTCTTGCGACAGCAGAAGTGGAGCTAGACTGATAGTATCAGCACCCGATGGCACAGACATTGAGTACGCCCTGAGGTTCAACTTTAAATCCTCCAACAATGAGTCTGAATATGAGGCCTTGATAGCAGGACTCTCCTTGGCCAAGTCTCTTAGTGTCGGTCAGATTTTGATCCATAGTGATTCAAGGCTAGTAGTGAATCAGATACTAGGAGCCTACGAGGCCAAGGATGAGCAGATGGCCAAGTACCTTGGAAAAGTGAAGTCACTATTGAAGAGCTTCAGAGAAGTAAAATTAAAGAGGGTACCTAGGCTCGATAATGGCCGAGCTGATGGGTTGGCCTCGGCAACTAGGACAGATATTAGGAGGACAGTCCCAGTGGAAATTTTACTTCGACCAACTATTGAAGATGCTGAGGGAAAACTTGGCACTTGCTTAAATATTTCTAAGGAAGCTTCATGGATGGACCCTCTGATCATATACATTAAAGAGGGGGAGATGCCAGAAGCAAGGCAAGAAAGGAAGAAGCTGAGATACAAAGCTGCGAAATTCACTATCATCGGAGACACCCTGTACAAAAAGGGGATTTTGCTCCCCTTACTTAGGTGTGTACACCCATCTGAAGTCCCACACATTTTGCAAGACGTGCACAAGGGGTCATGTTCAAGCCACATTGGGGGCAGGTCTTTAGTGAAGAGGGTGGTCACCCAGGGATACTGGTGGCCGACCTCGGGGAAAGATGTCGCGGCATATGTAAAAAAGTGTGATAAATGTAAAAGATTTGTCACCATCCATCACCAACCCCATCAACCTCTTACCTCCATTACATCCCCATGGCCATTTGCAGTGTGGGGGATCGACCTAGTAGGACCTTTGCCAAGGGTCGTCAACAACTATCGGTTCCTCATCATAGCAATTGAATATTTTTCAAAATGGGTGGAGGCGGAGCCGATGGTCGCGATTACCGAGAAGAAGACCTTCCAGTTCATCTAGAAAAATATTATATGCAGATATGGTCTCCCTAGCACCCTTATCTCAGATAATGGGACTCAATTCAAGAATACATCTCTAGAGAAGTACTGTGAAAGGGTGAGTATCAAACAATTCTTCTCTACCCCAGGTCGACCTTAGGCTAATGGGAAAACAGAAGTTACAAATAGGACAATCTTAGACAGGATCAAAAAGAGACTTAAGGAGGCAAAAGGAAGATGGGTTGAGGAGTTATATGCTGTACTGTGGGCCTACAGGACGACGACAAAGACCTCTACCGGATAAATCCCGTTCATGCTAGCTTAAGGCTCAGAAGCCGTTATCCCCACCAAGATTGGGTTTCCTACTCACAGGGTTCAAATGTATGACCCCCAGAGAAATACGGAAGAGAGGAGAGTTGACTTAGACCTGATTAAGGAAAGGAGGGAAGATGACGAGATAAGGCAAGCCGCCTCCCAGCTGAGGACTGTAAGGTTTTTCAACTCGAGGGTGAAGGAGAGGCCAATCGCAGTGGGGGACTTAGTCCTAAAAAAGACTTAGCAAAAGCCTAACAAGCTCCACCCAAATTGGCATGGTCCATACAGGGTCATCGATGAAGTTGTCCCTGGGACCATAAGACTAGAAAACCTAGAAGGGGAACCCTTTTCCAACCCCTGGATGCAGATCATTTGAAGAAATACTATAAATAATTTTGTAAAGTCCTATCGGACCACAGTTGTAATGAATGTGTTGCTCCAACAGAACACTTGGAATGTTAATGAGAATGTTACATTGGTCCCTCATTTTGTGTTTGATTAATTCTAGTGTGTTTGGGGTTTTACTCTTTAAAACCACCCTCGGCTATGATGGGGGCAAATGGTGGGGACGACCCCTCATTTACCCTCAAGAAAGACGAGGGGGGCTTAGAATTTAAAACATTATTAAGTTGGTGGAAACCACCCTCAGCTATGATGAGGGTCAATGGTGGGGACGACCCCTCATTCACCCTCAAGAAAGACGAGGGGGGACTTGGAATTTAAAACATTATTAAGTTGGTGAAAAACCACCCTCGGCTATGATGAGGGTCAATTTTTGGGATGACCCCTCATTCACCCTCAAGAAAGATGGGGGGGGGGGGGGGGACTTGAAATTTAAAACATCATTAAGTTGGTGGGAACCACCCTCGGCTATGATGAGGGCAAATGGTGGGGACGACCCCTCATTTACCCTCAAGAAAGACGAGGGGGACTTAGAATTTAAAACAACATTAAGTTGGTGGAAACCGCCCTCGGCTATGATGAGGGTCAATGGTGGGGACGACCCCTCATTCACCCTCAAGAAAGATGAGGGGAGACTTGAAATTTAAAACATCATTAAATTGGTGAAAAACCACCCTCGGCTATGATGAGGGTCAATGGTGGGGACGACCCCTCATTCACCTTCAAGAAAGACGAGGGGGGACTTGAAATTTAAAACATCATTAAGTTTTTGGGAACCACCCTCGGCTATAATGAGGGCAAATGGTGGGGACGACCCCTCATTTACCCTCAAGAAAGACGAGGGGGGACTTAGAATTTAAAACATCATTAAGTTGGTGGAAACCACCCTCGGCTATGATGAGGGTCAATGGTGGGGACGACCCCTCATTCACCCTCAAGAAAGACGAGGGGGGACTTGAAATTCAAAACATCATTAAGTTGGTGAAAAACCACCCTCGGCTATTATGAGGGTCAATGGTGTGGACGACCCCTCATTCACCCTCAAGAAAGACGAGGGGGACTTGAAATTTAAAACATCATTAAGTTGGTGGGAACCACCCTCGGCTATGATGAGGGCAAATGGTGGGGACGACCCCTCATTCACCCTCAAGAAAGACGAGGGAGGACTTAAAATTTAAAACATCATTAAGTTGGTGGGAACCACCCTCGGCTATGATGAGGGCAAATGGTGGGGACGACCCCTCATTTACCCTCAAGAAAGATGAGGGGGGACTTAAAATTAAAAAAAAAATAATTAAGTTGGTGGGAAACCACCCTCGGCTATGATGAGGGTCAATAGTGGGGACGTCCCCTCGTTCACCCTCAAGAAAGACGAGGGAGGGGTTAGTGAGATTGTTAATTTAAAAAAAACACCACAAGGCAAATCATACAAGAGACAAGAACATAAGACAAAAAGAGGAATTATATTACAAAGTGTTATAGATGTTTTTCCAATAAGAGTAAAGTACAAAAATGTGTTATATAAAGAGGGTATGGGCTACAAACAGCCACCCTATTGAGTGGCATCAGAGGGCAAGGCTTCGACATCAATGGGAGTTTCTTCTACGACCAAGACAGGCTGAGCCTCAGACATGCCAGTACCTTCTACATGCACTTGAGATTCCACTTGAGCTAAGGCCTCAGTAATAAGAGGATCGTCAAATTGAACTGCCTCAAGAGAGGGGCGGACAGACGATACTGCATCAACGAACTTAAGGACGACCCACCGATAGGCCGTCCTAATCCCCCTCTTCAAGTATTTGAGACCGAATCCTTGAAACTCATCTGAGAGTTTGTAGGCCTCCACAGCATCGGCCCCATCCTTCTTAACTGCCTCGGCTAGCTCACTCTTAAACTGGGCGTTCAAGTCTTCTTCCTTCGCCTTGAAGAGGTCATCCCTCGTCTTCAGATCAGCATCATGCTACTTCGTCATCTCGTCCAGGACCCTTGCATGTTCGGTCCTCGCACTCTCCAACTCGGCCCTTGCAGTCTCGAGCTTGGTCTGTAGGTCAGCCTCGTGCTGAATAGCCCTCTCGGCTTCATGGAATTTCTATTGGTTCTCGGCCATCCACTTGGTAGCTGACGTGAAGGCACAAACAGACTGCACAGAAAAAGACACTTGTTAAGGGGGTGAGGAAACAGTTAGTGAAAAATTCAACTAAGGAAATGAGGTAAAAACAAATACCTGGGCTAGTGTGTGCAGACCATAGTCATACACCTTTGTCGGGGGAATCTTTGACAAGAAGTCATAGTTAGCGGCTGAGGGGGCAGAGAACATAAAAGCCTTGACCGCCCTCAAGGGTATAAGGGAAGACGACTCAGCTTTCAAGAATGTTAAGTTCTGGGACCAAAAGGACCCCATGCTGGAAGAGGAGCCAGTCCCCTCAGACGCCTCCACCCTCGCCCTCATCCTAGAATCCGGCTGAGGGTTAATGGGAACTTCTGGGCCCTTTCTTTTGTGGTTGTCTGTAGATGGTTCAACAGGTGTCGGCCATATGGACTTTGACTTCCTCGGAGCTTGCTGAGGCTCTTTCCCTTTCTTGTTGCCCAGACCAGATAGTAGACATAGGGCAGTCATTTCCCAAAGTTGGTCAGAGATACCTGCAGGACGACCTGAAAAGGAGACGACACATCAGAAAGATACAGAGGCAAAGATGAAACAATTGGAAAAAATAAAAGATTGAGAAAAAAAAAATATAACTCACATAGCTCTGTCAAGGGGCCGACCCTCAGACTAGCTTCTTTGAGGAAGTGAGGGGCCATCAAATCTTCAAACCTTGCAAGTCCACCCTCTTTCCCTCGTTCTCTCAGATACTCGACTATGTCTTTTCATCCAAGCTAAGTCCGGGGTATGACCTAGCCTTCATAGAAGGGTTAGACCATCTCCTTGGGACTCTCGGATCGTCGTCCGAAAGCTGAACCCCGTCGACAAATTCCCAATCCCCGAAAATAAAGAAAAATCTCTTCTTCTATTCGTGGTTAGAGGTTTGTGCCACTTGGAGAAGTTTTTTATCAAGCTTCCTCGCCCCCAGATGATAGTACCCAGGCTGTTTGGACGAGGAAGTGATGTTGTAACAAGCCAAGAACACATCGGCCGAGGGCTCATCGGTGAAGGTATTTTTCCACAAGGAGACATAACCGAGGATAGTCCTCCAGGAGTTGCGAGGAAGTTGAGAGGGGGCAACACCGAGGGCTGACAATATATTGACTATAGCAGGGTGCAGAGGGAACCTAACGCCGACCATTAACATCTACTCATAAACAACAGTCTCTCCCTTGTCACCCTCGAAGACTTTCTCAGATTCAGCGGGAACCCTCATACTTATGTTGGGTCGTATGTCAAAGAGATGCCTCCATACTAAGAGATCACGGTCTTTGACTGATGATACATAACTGGAAGCAGTTGAAGTGTCAACTTGACTATCATCATCATCATCAAAAGAACCCTCACAGTCGTCCTCATCACTCTCGTCCCCAGATACCCAACCTCTGGAGGACCATCTGGAAAGGCTACTTGAAACTCAAAAGGGGACAACGCTATTACATGAACAACCTCAGAAGATGCTGTGCGCTCGGCCTGTTGGCTTGGGCTGAGAGTGGATGTCTCCCCCCTCCCAGAAGGGCCAGCACCTGCCAGTGATAATGCTCTATGATCCATTTCTCCCTCGTACGATTGTCTCTCGGTTGGACGACCTGACGACCCACAGGACTCAGGGGGTACGATAGTGGATAATGGAATGGGAAAAATGGGTCATACCCAATTAGGGTTGGCCCCTCGTCTTCTCTCCTCCTCTTCCTCTACTCGTCTAATCTCTACGAAGAACTTCTCTCTCAAGGATGGGAATTCCTCAGCTAAATCGTAAAGCCTCCTAAGCATTAAGGGGAAGACCCTACACTTGGAAGAATTTAGCTAAGCTAACTATAAACAATCTCACAGTTGACTAAGTTGGACTTTTGGATTAAAACCAAAAAATAAAGGACTTCGATCAGGAACACTCAAGAACAACTCGCCGAGGAAGAACGCGGAAAAGATATAAAATAGCCAAAGGAAAATCGAAGTCCTACAAGCCTAAATCAAGAAAGCAGACAACAATAGAAGAAAAAGAGGGCACTAGGGTAGAGGGATTACCTGAGAAGGAACAACGAGACTGCCAAGCTCGAAATGTTAAAATTGCAGAAATGGTGGTTTTTTTGTTAAGAAACTAGAGAGAGAAGCTTGGGCGCGAAGAAGAAGAAGAAGGTAAATAACTTGGAAAAATTATTTAAATACCTTGCTAATAATTGGGCCCGTTAATCAAGGCAAAACACGACCCACTAGGAGAGCATCATTAAGGCACAAAGTCCCAGGCCAAGTGTGCAACTTCCATGCCTGGGAAACTGGAATGACAGTGGATATCTGCGTATGCATCACATCAGCTTGACAGGTGTCACTTATCAAACTGACCATACACTAATCTCAAAAACAGCACTATCCCTCAGCCATCTCAACAACATTGATGGCTAAGGGCTGGGGTGGTGATTAATATACCCATACATACCCTCGCCCAGGTAGAGGGCATCCTCCACCTAGACGAGGCCAAGGATATCTCTTAACCAATATCAGACGACCCTTCAAGGGGCCGACCCCTCATCAGGCCCAGACGACCCTCCAAGGGGCCGACCCCTCATCAGGTCTAGATGACCCTTCAAGGGGACGACCCCTCATCAGGCCCAATCGACCCTTTAAGGGGCCGACCCATCATCATGGCTCAGGCGACCCGCTAAGGGGCCAACCCCTCATCAGGCTCAGATAACCCTTCGAGGGGAAGATCCCTCATCATGATCCAGATGACCCTTAGAGGGTACGACAGTACGAGGCCCAAATTAAGCCAGACTCACTACCAGAAGGAACTTTACCCTCGACCTCATATCATAGGCCGAGGTTGACATCATCATAGCGCATGGTTTGGGAGACTCGTGGAACAATGCACGTGAGGTTCACATGGCACGTGGAAGATCATTATAACAATATCACCCCCTCACGTGAGGGAATATTATGTCATCATTAATTACAGGTGGCATCTACAGGTGTCATCATGGGATTGGCTAGATCATGATTCACATGCACCATGTATGCCTAGGGGGTACATTACACCCCCAAGACCTATATATACTTAATGATGCCGGAATCAGCACCACCAGATAAGGTGTTTCCAAGCTCAATTCAAGTATAACAATAGTAGCACAACTATGTAAAGAAGATAAGAGAATAAGGTGAGAAGAAGAGGATAATACACCGGTATATAAGTGGTTCAGCCAATTCTGACCTACGTCCACTGTGAGTGTGCGAATAATATCACTGGAAGATGGCACTAATGTCCATGGATACAATCTCTCAAGCTTTCTCTCTCTACTGTGAATTTAGACAGATTTTCAGCTAGGGTTTAATAGCTGGGATCCCCCTACAAGGTAGGGGATGATCCCTATATATAGTATCTAGGGGTGTAATGTACCCCCCATGCATGCAATGTGCATGTGTGTGGTAGCCTCACCAATGTGGGAGTGCCATCTGTCACTGTCACATGTAGGGAATGATGATGAAATATTCTCCCCACGTGTGGAGAATAATCTTATTACAACTGATTTGTGCCCATGTGTCCTTATCCAAATGTCAACAGATGCTCGACCGCCATGTTGGTGATTGACCTCGGCCTGGGAGAGGCCGAGCTATAAAGGCTTGATGTTCGTTCAATCTGAGATGTGTCATTGGGAGTCTCGACCTGATCTCACCCGAGACATTATACTGGGGTCGGCCCCAGCCGAGGTAGGAGTGATTCCATGCTGACGATTACTGAGGCTTCTTGTGAACTCGGCCCAAGCCGAGGTTGAACTGGTTCCATGTTGAAGGTTATCAAGGCTCCCTGTCACCTCGGCCTACCCTAGGCCGAGGTTGTGATACCCCGGTATATGAGAATGCTGTTGATGCCTGTGATGCGCGCAGTGCCCATTGGAAGTGTAGATGGTAGTGTCAGCCTGGGCCGACCCTGGTCTGGCCGAGGGATGATATCGTGGGCCCATGGCCTATCTAGGGTCGATCAATATCTCGGCCATTATCTCGGCCGAGGTTGGTATCTATGGGTCGAGGTAACACTTCGAGTATATCAATCACCCCCCAGCCCTTAGTCATATGTGAGAGCAAGTGGCTAGGGGATTACTTCACCTCCGAGGCCTGTTCGTCCCAAGCTAATACCTGCATGACACCTGTCCCAAGCTAGAGCGTGCAAACTTGGCTGGCGTGTGCTGTCAGCCGTCCCTTGCGTTTCCCATGGCAATGATGGGCCTTGGGAAGCGTGCCCAAGTACTTAAGGGTTTGAACCCTTTTCTTTTCTCTTTCTTCTCCATTTCATTCCCACGCACAAACAGCTCTTGTGATTTCTCTCTCTCCAAAGCTTCTTCAATCAGCGCTCTTCTGCAGAGTTTTCTTGCGAGTTTTCTTTGCTTCATTCATCGATTCATTTCCAGGTACCTCTTCCTTTCCATTCCCTTTCTTTCTGGTTTTTGGTTTGCATTTTCCGGCGTGTTTTTGAGTTTTTCGGTGAGTTTTTAAGTTTTCCGGTGAGTTTTTATGTTTTCCGACGAGCTGGGTTTGCTTCAAACTTCCAAGTTTGATCCTTAAATCCCTTTACCCTATAAGCAAATCCTGTTTGTATCTTAGGAAGTAATCCCAAGTTTAGGGTCGTCCTCTGATGCTCAGACCTTTATACCAACTCCTTGAGGATTTCCCCTCTCTTAGAGAGAAGACCCTAGAAAAGATTAGGCAAATAGAGAGAGCTCAGGAGGAAGCTCGTAGGTCACAAGAGTTTCCTGTCAGACCTATCTTTCCCCCACCTCTCAAGGTGGTGTATCCTGATCCCCCTGAGAACTTCTATCAGACAGAGGTCTCATCCAACCGTTTACCGATGTCTGAGTCTGAGTCTTCTACCTCAGACCCCATGTCCGTGGACTCTTTCCAAGAATCCATGGATTTCACACCTCGGCCTGATCAGGCCCCTGACCAGGACGAGGTCTCCAGCCGAGCTTCATCCCAAAATGGCTCAAGCACCCCAGACTCTTCTTCGGAGGTAGAACTTGTTATGCCGAGTATGGCTGTGCCACCCATTCTTGATGCCATCCCTCTGTCGGCCGTCACAGGGGCAGAGTTCGCTCAGAGATTCCCTAGTCACCCATCCACATCTGCTCCAGCCGACGTTGAGCTTGATGATGATGATGAGGATGCTAAAAGTGATGTTGACATCTCTGAGGCAGCCGAGTACGAGAGCACAGTCACTGAGGTGGATCTTTTACACTTCAGATATTTATACTCCATTAGTCCCTCCATCAAATTAAGGAGACCTCTGAGGGAAGAGAGGGCCTATCATGGCCGAGATGGAGAAATCTGCCTGTATGAGCAGATGTTTAAATTAGGGTTTCGCCTACCCATTCACCCCATCAGAAAATCCATTCTCTCTTACATCAACTTGGCCCCCTCACAGCTATCTCCCAATGCCTGGAGAGTCATCATAGGGGCCATTATCTTGTGGAGGGCAGTCCACCACTCTGACCTCCCCGTTAAGGTCTTTGTTGGTTTTTATGTCCCAACCTCGGCTAAGAAGCATCCGAGCTATTATCATTTCGTGGCTCGGAGGCCTGAGAAGAAGATGCTCCAGGTGACTCAGACCTCAAATCATAATTGGAAGCCCCGATATTTTTTCGCCTCTGGATCATGGGAGTTTGGCTCATCGATTCCCTCTTCCACTCTTGGGCCGAGGATACCCCTCATATGGGGTAAGTTCACCATGTCTTCAAGGGCCGATCCTGGTCTGAGTCTTCAAAATATGCAAAAGGTGAAGGCCCTGCAAGACCAAGGGGCACACGGTCTATTTGTCAAGTTCGAGCATTTGATGACCCCCCAGTATCTCTCGGGGACGAGCCTGGGTGGAAGTCCCCTTGTTGACTTTGGTAAGGATTTTTTATTTGAAGTCTAACCCCTGATCATTCATGTCTGATTTCTGACCCTTAACTTTAACTTTTGCAGAGCGACCTCTAGGTATCACATACGAAGTGTGAGAGATGGCTGCTCCGAGCTTGGCAAGGCTTGTAAAGAAGGATGGTCTGAACGCTCCTCCCCCAGCTCCCACTACATCCAAATCCCAGGCCTCAAAGAAGAGGCCCCCAGAGGCCCCTGCCTCTGAGGATCAGAGGCCGACCTCGAGATAAAAGAAGGCCTCAGACGCTGCGATCCCAATCTCGGCTGACACCCTGACGGCTCGTCTGGATCAGCTGAAGCTAACTGACAGCGTGGTCGGCAACGGCAGACAGGCCATGGACGCACTCGCCTCTGTGATGACCGAGGCAGACAAGCATTTCTACAGAGCCCTGGACACCTCCGTGCTGGTTGAGTTCGGCCTTCACAAGGCCGTCCAGGTATGATTTGTTCCTTTGTCATCATTTTATAAGTTCAACATCTGACTTTTCTCCCACTTAACCTCTTCATTAAATGTGTAGGGAGTGACTTCCATGTATCAATTGTCTAACTGGGCTATGAGGAAATTGCCCCTCATCCAGAAGGGTAAGGAGGCTGAGAAGGTTGAGAGTGCCCTACATGCTGAGGTTGACCGTCTGAAGTCAGAGCTGAAGAACTCTGAGAGTAAGGCCAAGGGGTTGGAAAAGGATATCTCTGCGCTCGCCAAGGACCATGCCAAAGCCTTGAAGGCAAAAGATGATGCTCTGCAGTAGAAGGTCAGCGCTGCTGTGAAGGCTGCCCTTGAAGATGCCTCGAGCAAGATAATTTTTGACTACAAGGGCTTAGAGGAGTTCATGGGTTTTGGCTTTGAATACCTCGAAAGAGGTGTCAAGGCTACTACCAAATGGGCTGAAGTCCGAGAGAAGGAGGTTGGCACTCTAAAAGCCTCTGACTTCGTGGGTCTCAGCTTTGCCGACCCTCAGTTCGCACAGGCTCTTCAAGAGGTGGAGGACGAGGCTGCTGCTCCAACCGAGACTGCAACTCTGGGAGGGACCGAGCTCGGAGGGACGGACCATGCTGATGATGTGGCCGAGGTGACTAATGATGATCAAGTCAACCCAGTCGAGACTACTAATGTTCCCCCCTCAGACCTTTAGTCCTTTTTAACTTGTGACTTTTCACTTGACTTGTAATTTGTAATTTGTAACATCAGTATTTTGTAATGAATATTTGTAATTGATGCCTCTGAATGCTATATTATCTCTTCCTTTTACTGAATGCCAATCTCTTCTCTTATTTTGATCTCTGAACGCTATTAGGCTCTGAAGTCATCACCTAATATGTTGTTCTCATAACCAACTTCACCAAATTAATGATGTTAAGGGTCTGAGGTCATCAAGGAAGGTGTCTGAGCTCAGACCTCGTCACCACCGAGTGATGTTATGAGTGTCTGAGGTCATCGCCTATGATGTTAGCCCCATATTAATTTTCCACCAAATTAATGATGTTAAGGGTCTGAGGTCATCTAGGAAGGTGTCTGATCTCAGACCTCGTCACCACCTAGTGATGTTATGAGGGTCTGAGGTCATCACCTATGATGTTAGCCTCATAATAACTTTCACCAAATTAATGATGTTAAGGGTCTGAGGTCATCAAGGAAGGTGTCTGAGCTCAGACCTCGTCACCACCGAGTGATGTTATGAGGGTCTGAGGTTATCACCTATGATGTTAGCCTCATAATAACTTTCACCAAATTAATGATGTTAAGGGTATGAGGTCATCAAGGAAGGTGTCTGAGCTCAGACCTAGTCACCACCGAGTGATGTTATGAGGGTCTGAGGTCATCACCTATGATGTTATCCTCATAATAATTTTCACCAAATTAATGATGTTAGGGTCTGAGGTCATCAAGGAAGGTGTCTGAGCTCAGACCTAGTCACCACCGAGTGATGTTATGAGGGTCTGAGGTCATCACCTATGATGTTATCCTCATAATAATTTTCACCAAATTAATTATGTTAAGGGTCTGAGGTCATTAAGGAAGGTGTCTGAGCTCAGACCTAGTCACCACCGAGTGATGTTATGAGGGTCTGAGGTCATCACCTCTGATGTTATCCTCATAATAACTTTCACCAAATTAATGATGTTAAGGGTCTGAGGTCATCAAGGAAGGTGTTTGAGCTCAGACCTCGTCACCACCGAGTGATGTTATGAGGGTCTGAGGTCATCACCTCTGATGTTATCCTCATGTAATATCTCTGATCTAAGAATGAAGCAAGAGCTGTCGCGGAAACTGATCTTTATTAATAACCTCTTCTTAATAAGATGGTACATTTACAAATTACACATTCTATGCAACATCATATGTAATATCTCTTCAGGTGGTCAGCATTCCATGGGTTAGTGAAAGGTTCTCCTTCCAGGTTTTCTAGCCTGTAAGTGCCGGGCACAACCTTTTCTGTTACTTTGTAGGGGCCATGCCAGTTTGGGTGTAGCTTGTTTGTCTTCTGCAGGGTCTTCTTTAGCACTAGGTCTCCCACTGCAATGGGTCTCGACTTCACCCTCTGGTTGTAGAATCTCGCTGCCCTCTGCTGGTAAGCTTCTTTCCTAACCTCTGCGTCTTCTCTTCTCTCTTCAATAAGATCCAGGTCTAGCCTCCTCTTTTCCCCATTGTTGTCAAGGTCGTAGGTCTGAATCCGATGAGTTGGTAGTCCTACTTCCGTTAGTATGACAGCCTCAGAGCCATGTGCTAGCATGAATGGGGTTTCTCCTGTTGGTGTCCTTGCCGTGGTTCTGTAGGCTCACAACACTGCGTAGACCTCTTCTGTCCATCTCCCCTTCGCGTCTTATAACCTCTTCTTGATTCCATCCAAGATGGTTCTGTTCGTGACCTCGGTCTGGCCATTTGCCTAAGGTCGACCAGGAGGTGAGAAGAATTGTTTAATCCCCACACTTTGGCAATACTTCTCCAAGGAGGAGTTCTTGAACTGGGTCCCATTATCCAAGATGAGTGTGTTTAGGAGGCCATATCTACATATGATGTTCTTCCAGATGAAATGGAAGGTCTTCTGCTCTGTAATTGTTACCATCGGTTCTACCTCTACCCACTTTGAAAAGTAGTCAATGGCAACTATCAAGAATCTATAGTTGTTGACAGCTCTTGGCAAAGGTCCTGCTAAGTCAATTCCCCATACCGCAAATGGACATGGAGAAGAGATTGACATCATAGGCTGATGGGGTTGATGAGGGATAGTGGCGAACCTTTGACATTTGTCGCACCTCTTCACATAGTCTGCAGCGTCCTTAGACAAGGTAGGCCACCAGTATCCCTGAGTGATGATCCTTTTGGATAAGGGCCTTCCCCCTATGTGGCTAGAGCAAGAGCCCTCATGAACCTCCTGTAAGACCCGGGGTACCTCCATGGGATGCACACATCTGAGGAGGGGCAAGAGAAACCCCTTTTTATACAAGACATCTCCTACCAATGAGAACTTGGCAGCCCTGTATCTCAACTTTCTCCTTTCCAGCCTGGATTCAGGCAGCTCCCCCTCTCTTAGGTATCTGGCGAGAGGGTCGATCCACGAGTCTCCTAGATTCACATTGTGACAAGGACTACATACCTCATCCTCCTCGATGCTTGCTTTTCCTAAGACCTCGATTGGAATGGTCCTTCCCAAATCTGTCTTCATTGCCGAGGCCAGCCTTGCCAATGCATCAGCGTGATTGTTGCTGAGTCGGGGTACTCTCTTCAGTTTTGCCTCTTCAAAGTACTCTAGCAACCCTCTTACCTTATTTAAGTACTTGGCCATCCTTTAGTCTTTGGCTTCGTATATCCCCAATACTTGATTGACAACCAACCTTGAGTCGCTATGGAGTAGGAGCCTCTTTACTCGAAGAGTGGTTGCCAATAAGAAACCCGCTATCATGGCCTCATACTCAGACTCGTTGTTTGAAGCCTGGAAGTTGAATCTCAAGGCGTATTCAATGTTGGCGCCATATGGGACCGAGAGTATTAGCCCCGTGCCGCTTCCACTATCACAGGAAGAGCTATCAACGAAGAGGCTCCACACGTACGCATCTGATGAGAAGACCCCTTCTCTCATAACCCCTTTCTCGAAGAGGTATCGACCCTCTTTGTTCTCTTCTACTCTGCACCGGGTTTTGCCTGGGTTTACCTCTTCTCGGCCCCGAAAGACGTTCAGTGCAGTCTCTTCCGAATCTCGTAAGACACTACGATTTGTCTCTTCATGGTTATCTAAGCCCTTCTTTATCTCGGCCTCTTCCCAAGTGAACTCTGCGATAAAGTTTGCGAGGGCCTGCCCCTTGATGGCTGTCCTGTGCTGGTAGGTAAGGTCATACTCTCCCAGCTCGATGGCCCAGGTCATCAATCTTCCGGACTTCTCTGGCTTGTGCAGAACCTGCCTTAGTGGGGAGTCTGTAAGGACTACCATGGAGTGAGCTTGGAAGTAAGGCTTTTCTTGAAGCATGTATAAGGGCATAAGCCAACTTCTCCATTCGGGGATAGTTTTGTTCAGACCCTTGAAGGGCCTTACTGTTGAAGTACACAGGCCTCTGGATTCCATCCTCTTCCCGTATGATGGCTGCGCTGATAGCTGATTCAGAGACTGCCAGATACACAAACAACCTCTCCCCCGTGATGGGTCGAGATAGCAATAAGGGAGACCCCAAGTAGGACTTGAGTTGGTCAAAGGATTTTTCACACTCTTCGTCCCACTGGAAGGCCTTTC
Source organism: Sambucus nigra (assembly GCA_949130495.1). NCBI lineage: Eukaryota > Viridiplantae > Streptophyta > Magnoliopsida > Dipsacales > Adoxaceae > Sambucus > Sambucus nigra. The sequence goes on along the minus strand of OX422209.1, from coordinate 66,365,832 downwards.
TCAGAATTTTAAAGAACGGAAGACACTTGTTCGTTGCCCTGAAAACAAACCTGTTAAGGGCAGCCACTCTTCCTGTGAGTCTCTGAACATCCTTGATACTCCTAGGAGTCTTCATGTCGAGTTATGCCTTGATTTTCTCAGGGTTTGCTTCAATCCCCCTCTGGTTAATGATGAAACCAAGGAACTTCCCGGCTCCTACACCGAAGACACATTCGCTGGGTTGAGCTTCATTATGTACGAGTCCATGACATCGAAGGTCTTCTCAAGGTCTGCTACGTGAGTACATGCTTTCAGGCTCTTCGTTAGCATATCGTCCACATACACCTCCATGGTCTTACCTATTTATTCCTCAAACATCTTATTGACAAGACATTGATACGTTGCCCCCGCATTTTTCAGACCGAAGGGAATCACCTTATAGCAGTACGTCCCTTTGTCAGTGATGAAGGCTGTCTTCTCAGAGTCTTCAGCATCCATGAAGATTTGGTTATAACCTGAATAAGCGTCCATGAAGCTCATGAGCTCGTGCCCTGCCGTTGCGTCCACCATCTGGTCTATCCTAGGTAAGGGATAGCTGTCCTTCGGGTAAGACCTGTTCAGGTCAGTGAAATCTACACACATTCGCCACTTCCCATTGGCCTTAGGCATGATGACTGCATTTGAGAGCCACTCCGGGTAGGTAACTTCTCTTATGAACTCAGCCTCTTCCAACTTTTTCACCTCTTCCCTGATGACGTCATACTTCTCTCTGGAGTAGATTCTTCATCGCTGCTTTATTGGCCTGGCATCTCTGTCCACATTAAGATTGTGGCTCATGACCTCAGGGTCGATACCAGGCATATCTGCGTGACTCCATGCGAAGACACTCTGCCTCCTCCTGAGGAAGCTTATCAGTTCTTCCTTGATTCCCTTCTCTAGGGCCTTACCGACCTGGATGGTTTTTTCCGGCTCGTCCTCATTGAGGACGATGGATTCTACCTCTTCTGCGGCCTCGCCTTTCTTTAATTTTGTTTCGTCTCTAGGGTCAAGAGTGTCAATGCTGTAAGTGGTGGTAGCTCTCTTATGGGCCTCTCTCTCTTCGGCCGAGTTGAAGTAACACTCCCGCGCCGTGGTCTGGTCCCCTTGCACTTCCCCTACCCCATAAGGAGTCGGGAATTTTAGCATCTGGTGGACCGTCGACGGCACGGCTTCAAACTCTTTGAGGGCCACTCTTCCGATGATGAGGTTTTAGGCCGAGAAGACATTTTCGTCCATAACAAAAAAGTTTATCTTCTTGGTCAACCTCTTAGGCCACTCATCCCCCATCCGAACATCCATTTCATACATGCCTAAGGGGTGCACCTTTTCCCCACTGAAGCCTATCAATGGGTGATGGTAAGGCACCAGCCTCGCCCTGCTAAGACCCAGGCTCTTGAAACAAGGCCAGAACATCATGTCTGCTGAGCTTCCCCCGTCTATGAGGATCCTCCCTACCTCGCACCCATGCACCCTTGTTGTTATGACCAAGGGGTCGTCATGGGGGGCTAAGATGCCCTTGAAGTCGAGTCTGGAGAACCCCACCACGAGGGTGTCCATGTCTACCTTCTTCCTCTTCTGCACTGCGTCAGAAGACGTTAGATTCACAACTTCAGGCTTGGCCATTGACCTGGCCTCTGCTACATGAGCCTTCCTATCGGCTACCTCAGATCCACCTCCTACAAATCCCCCATATATGGTGTTAACACCGAAGGATATCATACCGACCCTCTTCACCGGGGTGTTGTCATCCTTTGGCGGAAGATCCGGATCATCCTCATCATCTCCTTCCGAATCATCGTCCTTTCTGGATGGGATGTCGCCACGACATCTATCATCTCTTCTTTTCTTAGGGCCATCTTTTCCGCCCTTTGGAGCCTTACCGTCCACATACTTCCTCAGCTTTCCAGCTTTCAGCATCTTCTCAATCTCATCCTTTAAAGCGAAGCATCTATCTGTGACATGGCCGTGATCCTGATGGAACTCACACCATAGGTTTTTGTTCCTCTTATGCGGCGGGGCTTTCAGTTTCTCCGGCCACCTCAGAGTCCGATCGGTCTTAATCTCATTAAGGATGTGTTCGCAGCTCACAGTCAGGGGAGTGTAATGAGCGAACTTATCATCTCCTGACCTCTTCTTCCCCTCTTTCTTACCTTGGGACCTTCCTGTGCTACCACGGTTCTCCTCCTCATACTTGGCGGCCATTGCCTCTTCCGCATTCATCACTTTCCCTGCGGTTGCCAGAAGCTCCGCCATGGACCTAGGGGGGTCTTCCGCCAGTTTCCACAACAGCTTCCCCTTCTGGAGGCCTCTTATAAGCGCGGTCATGGCTATGCTCTCTTCATAATCTTCCACTTCCAACTTCTCTTTATTGAATCTGGCTATGTAGTCTCTTAGGCTCTCGCCCTTGGCTTGTTTGACATATAGCAGGTGGGTAGTCTTCTTTTGAGGTCTTACCCCAAAGCAGAAGTTGTGGATGAACCGTTCAGCTAAACCTTTGAAATCCTCAATTGAGTTCTTCGGAAGAGAGGTGAACCAACTATGAGCTGCCCCCGTCAAGGTCCCTAAGAAGGCCCTACACTTCATCTCATCGGGTATCGAGTAAATGTCTGCTGCCGACTGATACATCTCGATATGGTGCATAGGGTTAGTGCTGCCATCATACTTGGGAGTGACTGTGGGTGGTTTGAACTTGGCTGGGGTTGGGAGCCCCACTATCCTAGCCACAAATGGGGAGCCCTCTGAATAACCCCTTTGTAATGGGTCCTTGGCTTTAATGAGGTCCCCTATCTTCTCTTCCAGGCGTTGGATAGAATCATTCCAGGGTCTTCTGTCATCAACTTGGTCGAGGTTATCCCCTGCCACCTCCCTGCGATGGACAGAGGGTTCCCCAGCCATAACACGTTGACTGTTGACCTCTTCCTGTTTCCTAGCTCCTCTTTCACAGGGTCGGCCTTGGTCAGGCCGACCTTTCCTACCCCCTCTCTGAGAGCGTACTGCGCTCCTCGACCTTGATAGCCTGTGTCTTAGGTCATTCACCAGGCCCAGCCTCTCAAAGGCCGACCCTCTGCTCAACCTATCGAAGGCTGACCCTCTTTGTTGTGCCTCTTCTCTTCTTCGGCCGACACATCCTTGACTCTGCCTAAGAGGTCGTATAGTGTTATTTGACACCTCATACGGCTCCCAGCAGTCTTCTGGAGCTTCTTCATCTCCTAGGTTATCATACCTGTCCTCTGGGCAAGGGTTTCCTTGCCTCCCCAGGCGCAAGCGCCTAGGGTCAGCAACGTCCCTCCTCCGCTGGGGCGCAGGCTGGTCCTTCATTGGCGACTGGGGTGGTCCCCTGGAGTCAGGATGAGGCTGAACTGCCGCCGGTGTGATCATGTCAGGTGAGATTCCAGGTGGCCTCATCATCATGGTTTGACTGAGCTGGGTGAATTGCTCTTTCGTGGCTTGTTGTGTTGCAGCCAAAGATTTCAAGGCTGCTGCTACCTCTGCCATTTCGGACTGGGGAGGAGCCTGACTGGAACTAGCCCCTCCACCTCCGGGTGGCGGAAGAGGCGGTGGTAAGTCTGGTGCCATATGTTAACTGTGTAGAGCTTGTGTAGCAAGTGAGCTTAATACCCTTAAAGGACCTCTTTTAATGGTGAAACAGCTCCACGCTAGGGGGAGGCCTGGTTCACCACCAGAGTCTCCGTTAAGGTTAAGCAGAAAAAGAGGAAGAGATAGCTTCTCATTCCCACAGACGGCGCCAAAATGATGATGCCGGAATCAGCACCACCAGATAAGGTGTTTCCAAGCTCAATACAAGTATAACAATGGTATCACAACTATGTAAAGAAGATAAGAGAATAAGGTGAGAAGAAGAGGAGAATACACCGGTATATAAGTGGTTCAGCCAATTCTGGCCTACGTCCACTGTGAGTGTGTGAATAATATCACTGGAAGATGGCACTAATGTCCATGGATACAATCTCTCAAGCTTTCTCTCTCTACTGTGAATTTAGATAGAGTTTCAGCTAGGGTTTAATAACTGGGATCCCCCTACAAGGTAGGGGATGATCCCTATATATAGTATCTAGGGGGTGTAATGTACCCCCCATGCATGCAATGTGCATGTGTGTGGTAGCCTCACCAATGTGGGAGTGCCATCTGTCACTGTCACATGTAGGGAATGATGATGAAATATTCTCCCCACGTGTGGAGAATAATCTTGTTACAACTGATTTGTGCCCATGTGTCCTTATCCAAATGTCAACAGATGCTCGGCCGCCATGTTGATGATTGACCTCGGCCTGGGAGAGGCCGAGATGTAAAGGCTTGATGTTCGTTCAATCCGAGATGTGTCATTGGGAGTCTCGGCTTGATCTCAGTCGAGACATTATGCTGGGGTTGTCCCCATCCGAGGTAGAAATGATTCCATGCTGACGATTACTGAGGCTTCTTGTGATCTCGGCCCAAGCCGAGGTTGAACTGGTTCCATGTTGAAGGTTATCAAGGCTCCATGTCACCTCGGCCTACCCTAGGCCGAGGTTGCGATACCCAGGTATATGAGAATGCTGTTGATGCCTGTGATGCGCGTAGTGCCCATTGGAAGTGTAGATGGTAGTGTCGGCCTGGGCCGACCTCGGTCTAGCCAAGGGATGATATCATGGGCCCATGGCCTATCTAGGGTCGATCAATATCTCGGCCATTATCTCGGCCGAGGTTGGTATCTCTGGGCCGAGGTAACACTTCGGGCATATCAATACTTGTCACCTACAACCCTGCAAAGGGATCAATAATTGAAACCCTAGCTAAAACTCTGCTTGTACACACAGTAGAGAGAGAAATTAAGCTTATGTGCATTGTATCCAAGTCCATTAGTGCCCATACTTAGTGGATCACACATTTATAATGGATATAGGCCTAATTGGCTGAACCACTATACATCATTGTCTTATTCCTCTTATACTCACCTCCTTCTATATTCTTATAAATAAATATCTCTATGGATGCCATAGTTACTATTGTTTGAGCTCATCGTCACTTATCTGGTGGTGCTGAATCTAAGCATCATCACTTATACCTCGCCGTTTCCAACCATGCTGTCAGTTCTGCACTGGTGTGCAAAAAAGTAGGAATCCAGCACCTCATCTATTACGTGAGCAAGACCTTATTAGATGCTGAGCAGTGGTACCTACCACTAGAGAAGCTCGCCTTTGTACTTGTGGTAGCTTCAAGGAAGTTGAAACACTACTTTGAAGCTCACACTATCGTCGTCCTTACATCGCACCCCCTTAAAACAGTCCTATAGAAAGCGAATTTATTGGGCAGACTGATTAAATGGTCAGTCGAGCTCGAGCGATTTGACATCCAATTTCAACCAAGGATAGCAATCAAAGGGCAAGTCCTTGCTGATTTCATAGCCGAGTTCACAGGTGAGCAGCCTCTTGATCAACTTCAACCCCTGAAGCAAAGAGAGAATCACACAATTGAGGGAATCTGTAAATTATTTATTGATAGAGCCTCCAATTTAAAGGTGGTAGGAGTAGGAATTGTGCTTGTCACTCCAGAGGATACCATCCTCGAATAGGGAATCAATCATGGATTTGAATCCTCAAATAATGAAGCAAAGTATGAGGCTTTAATAGCCGGCCTCCAAAAGGCACACACATTGGGGGCAAAGCAGTTACAGGTGTTCGACGACTCACAATTAGTCTTTAATGAGATAAGCGGGGACTACAATGCAAAAGATGAAAGAATGGCAACCTACCTCTCCCTGGCAAAGAGGCTAATGGACAACTTTGAGGGAGTTAATGTCCAACAGTTTCCCCGAGGACAGAATAGCCATGCTAACGCCCTAAAAGTCCTGAGTTAGGTAATTGATTCTGAATTAAAAAGAACAATCCCCATCGATTTCCTCACTCATTCGAGCATCAACCGTAGCAATGAGCTGGCAAGCGTGAAGCATGTGCTCCGAATTGAGTCAGCACCTAGTTGGATGGATCCTTGAAGGGACTATTTGAAAGATGGCGCACTTCCAAATGATAAGAATACTACTCACCAGATAAGAGTCATCGCTTTCACTTATCGCCTGAGGGAAAGCTATATAAGGGATCATTCTCCGATCCTTACCTTCAGTGTGTTCACCCAAAAGATGTCGAATGAATTCTACAAGAAGTTCATGAGGGAATCTGTAGAGGCTATATTGGAGGAAGGTCATTGGCTTTCCAAGAAATGAAGGAAGGCTGTTGGTGGCCATATATGCAAAGAGACTCTATAGTATATGTTCGCAAATATGAGAAATGCCAACTTCATGCTCCCATAGTCCATCAACCGGCCAGCGACTTAAGATCACTTTCCAGCCCATGGCCATTCGCCCAATGGGGAATGGACATCGTAGGACCTCTTCCTATCGCTGTCGATAATTGCAAGTATCTGTTGATCGCGACTGACTACTTCACCAAATGGATCGAGGCAGAATCACTGGCGAACATTCGAGACACAGATATGATGAGATTCATATGGAAAAATATAATTACCCGCTTTGGGATTCTCACAACCATCATCACCGACAATGGGACACAGTTCGAGAGTGGCTCTTACCAGAGTTTTTGCCATGACTACGGAATCAGGCACCATTTCATCTCGGTAGCCTATCCTCAGAGCAACGGTCAAGCCTAAGCTTCCAATAAAATGGTGATCGATGGGTTAAAGAAATGATTAGAGCGAGCCAAAGGCGCATGGGTGAACGAACTACTACATGTTCTGTGGGCCTACCGCACTACCCCACGTCGGGCAACAGGGGAAATCCCATTCTCATTGATGTATGGAATGGAAGAAGTCATCCCATTAGAAGCAGTCCTACCAACTATGAGGTCTACCCTTGTCGACTAGGGCCGGAATGATGTAGCATTGCTCGCTGAACTTGACCTAGACAATAAGCGCAGAGAGCTTGCCTTAGTGAAACTAGCGAGCTATCATCAATAACTCATAAAACACTATAACAAGAAGGTCAATCAAATAGCATTTCGAGTTGGGGACTACGTCCTAAGGAAAGTCCTGGGCAGCGCAGTAAAACCATCAGACGGTAAGTTGGGGCCAAACTGGGAAGGACCATTCAAGATAACAAGAGATGTTCTGCGAGAAGCCTATCACTTGGAAATGCTGGAAGGTAGAGAGATACCCCGAGCATGGAATTCAACCAATCTTAAGAAATTCTATTTCTAGCTTTTTCTTTTGCGTTGTATCAGATTTATGAAGCTGGGAGCCCATTTCCTTATGATTAATAAAAGTTGTTTAGCAGTTGCATTCTACGAAGTGTCAGTTAACTAGTATATGAACTTTATAACTCGCACACCCTTTCCAAGTGACAGGCACACTAATCATTACATTATAGCAGGGAAATCACCCTCCTCAGGTTTTCGTTATGAAACACGAATGACCTCTTAGCATTGCCCTTGGCAATATATGAAGCACTACAGGAGATCCTTAGGCAATATGGACAAGTCAAAATTGGTCGCCAAATAATGTTTGGTTAACAAAATCCTGATCGGATAGAGCATCCAACACCAGGTGTGTCCTCACTAATTGCCACACTTAGGCCTAAGGGAGTGTGACGACATGACCTAAAAGGTAAAGTGGGGAAGAATGGTATCTCATAAGCAAACTGGACTGGAGGGACACTAACTCGACAATGCAAACTTACCAATCTAGTCAACCAAGAGAGGCCCAAGATTATTAAGCAGAGACTAAATGATGCAATGTAAAACACTTGTTTAGTCGGCAAGTTCGCCCAAAACATAAATTTTATATCACTTCATCACATTTACAACAAGAAAATACAACACAAGTTTAGTCGGCATAATCGCCCAAAATATCAATATTACATTACTTCATTACATATATATACAGAGTTACAACTGGTAAAATCTTAATGAGGTTGAGGCGTTTGAACGAGATAATCAACCACTTGTTCTCTTCGACCATCATTCGGATGGGGAACTAACTCCTCCTCTACTTCATTCACATCTGACTCCAACAGCTATCGTGGGATAGCATCGATAGGGATCCACTGATCATCCCTCCGAAAGGGGCTAGGCCTTAAAGTGGATAGAGAGATCTCGTGACGATATCAGAGTATTGAGTTCCTTGGAACTTGCAGCTCCTTTAGGGCACTCAACCATACCCTTATAAAGGCGAGCTCTTCAAACTCCGTCAGTCTCGTCGGAGTATCTATCCAACCTTGGTCGTAACCATCAGCCCATACTCGTCGAGGTCCTCTCTTAAATAGATGCCTCAGCCATGTGACATCCCTTTAAAGCCCAGCAACAATCATGTATGCTCGACGAACATCATCGCGAATCTCATCCATTTCCCTAGCTGGACTTCTTACGTTTGTACCAGCTCGTGGAACAGTCTATGGGGTAGAACCTCGCAGCACCGACGGAACGTAGTTTGGTCCTGTCCCAGCTCATGATGAGGAGGAACCTCGTAATACTACAAGAGCGATGCTTGGTGCATGCTCCCTAAGTTGCAAAACTTCCCTCCTCAGAGCCTCGTTCTCTTGCTGAAGAATTTCTCCGACCTGGTTGATCTCATAGGCATCTAAAAGCCTTGCTCTCAGAGTATTCACCTCTTCCTAGACTGAGGCACCGACTTCTTCCATCTCTTGAAGCCTATCCTTCAGTTTGTCTATAAGCTCAGATTGATCCTTAAACTTTTAATTCCTCGACCTAAGGGACTTACAGATCCTAACGAAGGCCTAGCGAACTCGAAGACTCACGTTAGGACCAAGGGTCCTACCTAGTTGAGAGGTGGCAAGTATATACTCTTCTACATCAATCAACTACAAGACATAAAAGAGCAGTAAAAGATAAAGTCATTCAGTATACTGAGTGGAAAAGTGTTCTCATTTCATTCATACAAAAAGGATCAGAGTACATTGAGAAACAGAGAGGAACATTACAAATAAAAATACAAAAGTAATCCTAAGGATAGATTAGCTGGCGACCTCGGGTTGCTCAGAGGACGTTGATTGCTTCCCCTTATCAGCAGCAGTAGGAGCATCACCCTCAGTAGGGATAGCATCTATCACTTGAGTAGGAAGGGCATCAACAGGAACTGACTAGGAAGCAGGGTCAACACCTTTGATGGTTGGGGCAAGATCTTCATCCACGATAGTCTTTGGGCTCGAATTATGCTCGTCATATAAGGGAGAGGCAATATCCACCCCGACAGCTAAGAGGGCCTTATTCCAGCCCTTCTTGAAGTTCAGACGGTTGATGTAGCCGATCTGAACCTCAACATCTTCATATGCAGCAGCCCACCCAGAGTTATATGAGTCTTCCTTAATAATGGTTGCCTCAGACTCCTTCTTCTTCAGCTTCTCGATTAGCACTTTGCTCTCCTCCACTACGGCCAGCTTGCTCGAGCAGACCAAGTCGTAGGCCTACCATAGTTTATTCAGTTCTTTGAGCGCTGCCTCCCTCTTTTAATCGGCTTTAGCAAGGGCCAGATCAGAAGACGTCCGAGCAGTATCAGCGACCTTCAAACTGGCTTCGAGCTCGGTACCCTTCACTTTTAAAGAAGCGTTCTTCTTTTCTAGCTCACCATTCTTATTCACCAGCTCGTCACGAGAGCGATAGAGCATGGCAAAGTCATAACAAACTACAAGTAAAAGAAGATATCAGAAGAAAGAAACAGACAGAATTTAATGAGCATTAGAAAAGAGAAACAGACTTACCAAGGCTAGCCTCTGACTCGCTTATAAGGCTAACTCGTCAGTCCCCGTCGCCTTTTAGCGATCGGTAGGAAGGACTGCTCTCTCGAGAAGCACAGGGGCCAGTTGAGGAGAAATGGCAACCAAATCCCCCTATGGCAACGCAGACACAGGTACTAAGGCCTGCCCAACCTCATCCTCACCTCTATTTTTCTCCTCTCTTTCTCCCTTTCCTTATCCTTCTCTACCCTCCTCTTCTCTTCAACCCTCTTCTTCTCTTCAGTCTTCTTTCTCTCCTCTTCCCATTTCCTCTCTCTCTCTCTCAATTCTTCTTCTTCTTTTCTCTTCTTCTCTTCCTCCTGAGCAGCAGACCGAGAACCAGTGGTAATAGCCCCAGTACTGGACTTCTGCTTCTTCGACCTCTGAGCGAGAAGCACATCATTATCATCATCATTATCTAGAATCAAGTTTTTCCTTAGAGGAACCATTTCCTCGCTAGAGCTGTTAGACGTACTTGAAGGTTCTTAGGCTTTAGAAACCTCTCCTGAGCTAGAAGAACTGTCATCACTAGAGCTCTCCTCGCCAGAATCACCTTCAGCACCTCCTCTGATATCACTCTCAGAACTGCTCTCCTCCTCCTCCAATTAAATGGGATCGACAGTAGCTTCTTTAAAAGTATCAAATTCATGAATGCTATCCACATGCCTCATAATAAAACTAGACCCAATGTTTCTATACTCAAGTAGGAACGCAGCAGACTGGGGATGTTCACCATCCGCCAAAGGTTCCTTGATATTCCAATCTTTAATCAGCTCAGAAATTCGAACCTCGTTGAGGGCAGGCTCCAAGTTCTTTATCTTTGCTAAAAAGAAAACAGAAAAGAGTCAGAAAAGTCAAATATTAACAGAGAGATCGAAAGTGCAGAGCAAAGACTACCTATGTACTCTTCCCCATAAAAGGGAATAGTAAATCTATCAGACCTCGGCCCCTCAGTTTGGGGGGAGAACTGCCAATTCCTAGTAAGAAAACCATCTTGCCAGTAGTCCTTGTGGGAATTAGGAAAATTTACTACCAATACCCTGTCAATACTCCTGGCCTTGAGATAGAGAAGACCAGAGCTAGTTCGAGAAAAGGAATAGCAAAAATAAACTTCGGCGAGCCCTAATTTAGTGACATAAAGTTGATTTATTCTATGGACACCACTGATTATTTTCCATACATTTGGCGGACACTGTGCAGGGACAATATTGAAATAATCAAAGAAATGCATGAACAAATTGTTTGGAGGAAAAGTAAGTCCCCCTTGGGAAAGCAACAGGACGTGAATCCAATGAGCTCCCTCTATCTCTCTAACATTCTTAGGGAGAGAGGCGCACTCAATCTCCACCTATTCTGAGATGTTATAGAACTTCCTAAACTCAGACACTGATCTATTACCTATCTTTGGCATTTGAAAACCCTAAATCGCAAATTCAGAGAAAACTCAACAAAGAAAGCACAAAGAAAGAGCAAAGAGAACTTACAAGATGAAAGTTTGACTTGGACGATGCAAGATCACAAGCCCAGATGACAAGGGAGATTGAAAGCGAAGAAAATGAAGGCTTGGAGAAGAAGACACAACATCTAAAACTCACAGAAGATGAGTGAACGTGAAGAAATTTGAAACGACACCTATGTGACGCTGCTCCAAATAGCTTTTAAATGCCCCCAATAATCATGCACAGGACACGAAGCAACTGCCGCCTAAATCAGTTCTCGACTTTGGAAAGAGTTACCCGATTCATAAAAGTGCCATTATGACAAATCATTTAAATTTATTGAGCCCAATTATGGCCCAATAACTTTAGGGGCAATTGTGTGTACCCGAATTTGCTATCATGGGCCCGGACGAGTAGCCTAATAAGAGTGGCCCAAAGTCCAAACCCTTCGTACCTTAACTGAAGTCAGCTATGACTTAGTCTTCTCCTAGAATCTCGGATAGAGATAGTCCAGGAGAGAAAGGTGGAAGTGGGGGAGTCCAACACCCCCACTCCCCGAAGACAAACATGTATATAATAAACCCTAAGCTTGGGCAAAAAGGCATGAACTGTATTCTCTATAAACACTCCTCGGAGTATATAGAAATAATACTGACTGCACCACCATGGACGTAGGAATTCTTGCTGAACCACATACATCTTCTATTGTGTGATTGTCATTTTATATTCTTTGTTTTACTTGGTGATTGCGCTTCTCTTATCTATTTGTGTTGAATATAATTGTCACCACAAATTCCATTCCAACATCCCAGACGATCTTGTGAAAGAGGTAGATTACAAGCAATTTCTTGATGCACATGATGGACATATTCATTTTAAGTTATTTATCGAATAATATAAGAGGTAATAGTTATATATTTCCATGTATATGTTTTAGTTGATGTCGTACAAAAACTGGGGTTATTTTTTAGATAACTTGATGCAGGAGCATAGGGACATGGGCGTCCTTTTTCATATTCTTTTATTTTGTTCTTTTTTTAGGCTATTGCATGTTTAGTATAAATAGGCCAAGAGTCTTCTTTTGTAATAATTTTGCCATTTTGAGATTAAGAGCTTAGAGAGAGAAATAAGAAATCCTCATCGATTTTCCAAGTTGTTATTGTTATTGTGTAGATAACTTCTTTTTTACGCTTCTGCGCCCTAGATTACATCAAATTGGTATCAGATTGTGGTTTGTTCTTGGATTAATCATGCTTATTGAAGATTGGGACTCGAATTGGGTTCATCCGTATGATTAACGAAACAATCCCATACTTGTCCATGAAAGACTAACCCTAGAAATAAAAAATTTAAGAAACCCTAACCCTACCCAGAATCCAATCGAACCACCCAAATCTAATTTTTTCCCCATACCTAAAAATAATGGGTCGAAAAACCCTAATGGCTACCGACCAAGGTCAAACCTACCCAAAACCTTACCTGGCACCATTTTTGGCAAACCCCAAAGCCCCCTTATCACCCTACCCTATTACAACAACCCTCCAACCCATGCCGATCACACCCTACCATCGGACCACCCCTAGCCCCTCCGACAGTACCTTCCCTAATACCGACAGCCTTTGGGACACCCCAAAGAAGATCGAGCCCAATTGTACCACAAAACCGTCCGATCGGACCCCATTACCAATCTTCCCAAATCGATGAGCCCGATCGCCCCTCAAAACCACCTGAACCATCCTCAATTTCATACCATAACCCTATAAACCCTAAACCAAACACCAAAGAGTCAAACGATCCATCCAACCCCATCTACAAAGGATGTCCTTCCTTAGGAATCCTTCTTATTCCACCTCATGTTCCATTATCATCCGCTCAGTTTATTTGTCGGTTAAGAGACTCATTTTGCCATGATCAAGCGCAACGTGTGGGAGTTTCTATCACGTATATGCACACCGTGATGATAACAACACTCATAAATCCTCAAGCATTTCCACCGAACGACGATACTTGGATCCGATCGAGTATTTTTTTTACTCGTTGCACTGCAAAGGTGAGGCTATCCATGGTGATTATCGACGAACGAGCTAGTGATACTTTGATCGTGCAAGAGATGGTTGATAAGCTAAATCTTCCCATAGAATTATTACCCACCCCGTGTCGTATTGGGTGGTCGGAAAGTGGAGCCACACTTGCCTCTAGTCGATAGTGCCGAGTGACCTTTTCCATCAAAGACTATTATAATGAGGTTCTATGCACTGTGGTGGATATGCAAGTGTGACACCTTCTTTTGGGAAGGCTATGGCAATTTGATCATCGCAGCATACATGAAGGTCGAGCCAATACCTATTCCTTTATACATGAGGGGAAAAACATTCTCCTCTGACCTATGCGGCCATTTTTTATGTCTCGACCCTCAGCCCTATAGTTTCATATGAGGAGTTAGCCACAGAGATCACGAAGACAAGGATGTGTTATGCCCTCATTAGTCCCATTACCACCCCAGAGTTGACTGTTACACCGCGTGTTAAGAGTTTGTTGGATTCTTTTACCGATATGTGTACACCCCCAAATGATCTTCCTCTTCTCTAGGATATAGAACATGCCATTGATTTTATCCCCGAGCCGCAGCTCCCCAACCTTCCCCACTATTGAATGTCACCCACAGAGCGTGCAGAGTTGCAGAGACATGTCATAATGCTCTATGACAATGTCTATATTCAGAAGAGTATGTCTCCTTGTGCGGTACCTGTCCTGTTAGTGCCCAAAAAAGATGGAAGTTAGCATATGTGTGTTGATAACCGAGTTATTAATAAGATCATAGTGAAGTACATATTTCTTATCCCTAGATTGGGGGATATGCTAGACCAACTCCATGGTGCGCGGTTTTGCTCTAAACTAGACTTGAAGAGTGGCTACCATCAAATTCGGATGAAATCAGGGGATGAGTGGAAAACTACTTTCAAGATAAATGATGGGCGATACGAGTGGACGATTATGCCTTTTGGCCTTTCCAATGCCCCATCTACCTTTTGAGAGTGATGACACAGATACTGCGCCCTTTTATGGGCAAATTTATGATTATTTATTTCGATGACATCCTGATTTACAGCCAATCAGAGGAGGAGTACTTGGACCATGCGACTCAGGTATTAGAGGTCTTACGAGCCAAGTGCTTCTTCCTTACGTTGAAGAAGTGCGCTTTTATGGTACCATCGGTGACCTTTTTTGGGGTATGTGGTCTTCGACGATGGCATAAAAGTGGATGATGCCAAAGTTCAGGAAGTAGTGGATTGGCCCCCACCCTCTTCGATCTCCCAGGTGCATAGTTTTTATGGGTTTCCAGTCTTTTATAGACACTTCATAGCCGGATTCATCACTACCGTGACCCCTATTACAGATTTGATGAGTACTGCCTCGAGTGTCGAGTTTTGGTGGATCTCGGAGTCTGATGCTGCCTTCACGCGCATTAAGGAGTTAATGACAATGACTCCTATTTTGGCTTTACCCAATTTCGATCAATTATTTAAGTTGTCTTGCGATGCTTGTAAGAAAGGAGTGGGTGTTATTTTGAGCCTGAATGGGAAGCTGATTGCCTTCTTCAGTGAGAAGTTAATGGGTGCCTCTCTCTATTACTCGACTTATGACATCGAGTTCTATGTGGTGGTTAAGGCCATGAAGTTTTGGTCGTACTATCTTCTCCATAATGAGTTTGTCATCAAATCAGATCATAAGGCCCTCCGTTTCTTACATAGTCAGTGACGTGTTAGTGACAGACACGCCAAATGGACTGCTTACCTCTAGCGCTACACTTTTCACTTATAGTACAAACCGGGGAAAAAATTCAAGTGGCGGACGCCTTTAGCAGGAGAGCACATGCATTGGTGACTCTGAGGAGTCAAGTATTTGGATTTGATGAGGTATGTGTTCTTTACTCGACGGATGTAGAGTTTGGACCCATCTTCGCAGCTTGGCAATAGGGCAAAGGAGCATCGAGCGAGTATCATATTATAAGATGGGTTCTTACACCGAGGAATGACTTGATGCATTCCATCTTCTTCCCTACGGGAGAAGATCATTTATGAGATCCAAGGGGGAGGTTTAGCCAGCCATCTGGGATATGCATGTACTCATGCGATGCTGAGGGACCAATTTTACTGGCTGACGATGAGGAGAGATGTCAGCGCTTTTATTAGGCTTTGCTACACTTGCCAGACGACCAAGGACCAACACACCAATGCGGGCCAATACACTCCATTATCGATTCCTGAGAGCCCATGGCAGGATGTATCGATGGATTTTATAGTGGGACTGCCCCGTACTTCTCGTGGCCATAATTCCATTCTTGTTGTGATGGATAGCTTTTCCAAAATGTCCCACTTTATCCCTTGCTCTCACATGATAAATGCATCTCATGTTGCTTTATTATATTTTTAGGAGATCGCGCGTATTCATGGTGGCCCACGTAGCATCACTTCAGGCAAATACATGCGATTTATAGGACATTTTTGGCGTACACTCTAGCGACTTTTACGGACGGAGTTACAGTTCTGGATAACTTTTCACCCCCAGACAGGTGGCCAGATTGAGGTGGTTAACCGTAGTGTGGGTGACCTATTGAGGTTCCTGTCTTTTGAGCATCCCCGTAGGTGTTTATGGAAAACCATTTAAGGATGACTCAAGGATTATTGCACACTTTATAATAACTATGGATCAAGTGGAAGACTATTAGAATTATTTTATATAATTCTACATTATGTGCTCCATAATTATATTAATTCTAAGAGTCACTATGGTTAATGAAAGGGTATTCCAAATACCAAGAGTCAAAAGGACTTTTGGGCATCTACTTTGATGGAAGATTGATATTAAGTGACTGTTGGAGATTTAGGTCATGTCCCTGCCAATAAATAAGTGTCTGATTTCCATCATTCAGATGCTCTAGAAAGAGAACATAATGAAATTATAGGAAAAAGAGAGAAATTTAAATTCTTTCAAAATAGTGTTTTGGCCATACTAGAATATCTAACCGTTAGAATGCGTTGAAATTGGAGTATGTTATTGCCATATAAAATATGAAGCCGTGTTCCGAAATTTAGCCCGATCGGATATCATGAAAGTTGACTGCTCCATCAATCTTTCTAGTTGTGACAATTATGGAGGTATGTTATTTTAATACCAATTTATGTTTCGCATAGTGATTAAATGTGATAATCATTAAGATTCAAGATCCTTTTATTAAGAACATTTGTATGTGAAAATTTAATAAAATAAATGTTTTCTTGATTAATATTATGGTGTTCTTAAAAATGGTTTTACATTTTCATCTTTATATACGTGACACTTCAATATATAAAGCTCCAGCAAAATCAAATTATATGTCATACTCTCTCATGGACTGACTCAAGAAGAGAAAGAAAAGTGATCAAATTTAATGATTGTTGAGAATGAAGGAGGAATGTAATATTTATAGAAAGGTAGATATCCCTTCATAAATAGTCATAACCTTTCACGAATGGACACGATTTTTTATAAAACCATTATGTCTATCAAAAATAATTTTAAACTTAATTTTCACTCAATTAAAATTATTATTATACTTTAATAAAATAATTTTCAACAATTATTGCATGTTTTATTTATCCCAACAATAATTAAGAATTTTTTTTAGTTTTTACTTTATTTTTTGCAATACGGAAACGTGAAAGTGTGAAAGTTGACCTTTAAATGTCCCCCCTTTCCCCCCTTCTCCATCCCCCCCATATATATATAACATAGAAGCTACACAACAATTCAGCATCGCATCATCAATCTTATCTTTTAGAGCTCAACTTTCATCTCACCTCACCTGAGTCGCTCTCTCTCTCCCTCCTCCTCTCCTCTCCGTCGCAATCCAGTAGGAGCAGGGCAGCAGCAAGCAAGCCAGTCCTCTCGACTAAACTCTGAACCCAACCCAACCCAACTTCCAAGAAAAACAAGTGGTAAGTTTCACTTTTTCTATCTTTTTTTTGTGTGTTTTTTCCAATTCTATATTCAAATCTCTTCAACTTCCAAGCAGAGCAGGTGTTTTTTTTTATAATGTTCAATGATAATTTTTTTTTTCAATTTAATATTCAAGTTTCAAGACTAAATATTTCATTTTTTTCCAATTCAGTGATAAACTTTATACTATTAATGTTCAATTAGTTAAATATTTTTTTCCACTTAAATGATTAGAATTGTTGAATTAGTTTATTATAAAAAATAGTACATTTTTAATTGGTTAAAATTATTAACTTAATATACTGTTAAAATTATTAAATTAGTTTATTGTATTTTATGAAAAAAGTTGTTAAATTAGTTTATGATATTTTATGAAATAATACGCAGGTTCTATAAATTGCGATTTTTTAATTTTTTTAATACTATTTGATTTAATTAAATTTTATTTTATAACGATATATTGTTTTTCGCCCACCCTTCACTAAAATCCTGGGTCCGCCACTGTATATATATATATATATATATATTATTTCCCGTATGTTTGGTGAAAGATTAGGTGCATAAATTTTTATCAATGTTTGCAGGTTTTGCGGTTGATCCCACTATATAGTCAGCCGATTGAAGGAAGGTTTTCGCCACCATTCATCGTCAAATTCCTTTAGCGAAATCCACAAAGTAAGGTTTCTCTCTATAACTTAATCCGATTTTAGTACTTATTTGTTGCCTCATAACCAATACCTTACCTGATCGAATTCAAGATTTAGGTGGTGTTTGTTTTTACGTCTTTTAAGTCTGATTTTGAATCATTCAGACGTAAGAGGTTTCAAAATACTGTTTGTTTTTTTAAATGATTAAGAGGCTAACGACTATTTTGTGCCAAATGATTAAGAGGTAAAAGTATTTATGAAGACATCTCTGAAGTCTGAATCAGTCTAAATACATTCATTGAGATGTTTGAATTAAGATGAAAAATAAATGCAACCTACTTTGAGTTTTCTTATAAATTATTGGAAGTTCGATTTATGAGTTGATAAAAATAACATATTTTGGATGAAATTGCTTCTCGTTTTTTGGTCTAATTTCTTAGAAATATTAGTTCAATTGTAAGCAAAAAATGTATGATATGCTTCTTTCCCATCCATTTCAATCATTTGGGTTGTTTCAATATTTATTTTCCACGGGTTTGTTTTATGGTGAATTTTTTAACCTTCTGTTTTAATTTAATTATTTTTGCTCCTTATTGTTTTACTACTTGGTATTTTTCGTGCAATTTTAGCTGGACATTACTTCAAAACAATCATATATAGATAGTTGGAAAAACTGACCTACAATATTACGAGATACACATGGTAAAGAACTCCACTCATTTAGCACAAATTCTACGCATGCATTATCATCTCTCAAAGAACTCAAAATTTTATTCTTTATTTAATCATGTTACTAATCATTTCATCAATAGTTTGGTTTTATTGTTATACAAAGTCATCTTAATATAGTTATGTGAATGTTGTTTAATACTTGATTTTTTTAAATTATAGAATTGGAAATTGAGGAAATACATTGGAGAAGCAATATTTTGATTGTAGTAAGGAAGCATATCGTTAAACTACACTCACAAGTAAGTTGTATTTGAGCAATGGTAGATGAAGAAGAAACACAAATCTAAATAAATTGAATGATAAAGGTATGGGTACGATTTGAATTTAATGAAACTAAATTGTAAGTGTTTGTAGTTTGATGTAGTCCTATTACGGTAATGAGTGGAATTTGGTTGGGTAGAGTTAGAGGTGAATGTCATTTTCATTTTGATAATTCGACCTTTCTTCACATATGTGATAATTTTACATTGTATTTTTTGGTAGTATTGTCAGTATAGTGTTTAAGTTTAAAAATCTTGGATAAGGTGTTTGATGTCTTTCATGGGATGGTAGCGGGAGCATTAATATCCCCTTTGTCTTTTAAAATTTTGAATAACAGTGGGTATGATTTGGTGTAAGGTTTTAGTTACTTTGTAAAATCAATTTTGATGTGGATCTTGTGACTGATTCGTATAAAGTATTTGATGAATATGTGTTTGATTTTAATTTTTATATTTGTTGGCTTGAACATAAATGCTAGTTATTAAATTGTAATGTATTTTTAGTTACTGATTCAACTATGGCTTTATCGACAAAATATATAATACTTCTTTGTGACAGTTGGATTTCATATCGGATTGATTTATTTGTGTTTACTGCTTTTATGATCTTATTAGAAAAAATGGTGAATGAAATTATTAGCCATGATTTGACCATAGTTTTGAAAATTTTCTCACTAGTATATGCAAGAAGTTCATGTATTTATAGAAGCCGTTTTGTATTTATGTATTAAAATTTTTATTAATTTTTGCAGGTGTTGCGGCAAAATGGTCGTTTCCCACAGTATAGTAGTATTATATTAGTATTCTAGTATATAAATATGGCGGATGTATTCCTAGGAGGGGCTGCCGTGGGAGCGATATTTGGAGAATTATTAAAAGTAGTTATAGATGCGGGAAAGAAAATGGCTATGTTCGAGTCCGAGCTCTAGTACATTGAAAGCAGTCTAGTTTCTATAAAGCCAATGGTTGAAGATATAGAGAAATCCAACAGGTTGTTGGGTCATCCAGATGAAGAGACAACCATATTCTTGGATCGATTGAGAGAGTCCAAAGAGCTGGTTCTTAAGTGCTCCACAATTGATACATGGAATCCTTGCAAAAGGATAAAATATACAAAGAAGTTGATAAAGTTGGAAAAATATCTACCGAGGTTCTTTCAAATGGAAGTACAAGGGCAACTAATTTGTGATTGCAAGAAGATTCTTATGGAGTTGAGAGATAATAGCTACAAATTATATCAAATGCTTCCCATGTTGAAGAATGGGGATCGGTTTGCAGGTTTGTGTGTTGTTCTCGAATTATGGGATCATATTGTTGGACTTGATAAACGGGTTCGAGAATTGAAGGAGATATTGGTGCAAAAGGAGGGAAGATCGAAACAGCAGAGTAGTCATGTGTCTAAAGGGCATATGCCTAATTTGATGGTTAAAGGAGATGAAGAGAAGAAATTTGGCAAGGAAATTAAGCGTGGATCCATCCTTTCCATTCATGTTGAACCTGCCCCACCTCTTGCTAAGAAGAAAAATAACGATATGTGTCACTTCTGTAAAAAGAAGGGGCACTATCAGAGATGTTGCCATAAAGTAAAGCTTGGTTCGAAAAGTAAGGTCATAATCGTGCTTTAGTATGTTTCGAATTAAATTTAATTGAGGTTCCTTCTACCACTTGGTGGATTGGTTCTGGTTCAACTTGTCATGTTTCAAATTCTATGTAGGGATACCTTTCAACCCAGAAAACAAAACAAAATGAAGCCTTTCTTTACATGGGGAACCTGTCGAAAGCTAGAGTCTAAGCCATTGGAATTTTTAGATTAGTTTTAGATGGAAGGAACCATGATCTTGAATTAGTTTGGAACCGCCATGACTCACATTTGTGGAGTATTTAATTAAGATGAATGATTATTAATGGCTATTCTAAAGATTAGTGCGTGCCTTCCTTTAATCAAATGATTATGTGAATTCTTATTAGGACCAAGTGAGAAACTGTAAGAGAAGGGATTCATTGCTGTTGTGGTTCTTGTTGTGAGGTGTGAAGGTAGAAAGATAGAGAGTTGGTTTGTGCTTGTTTGTAAATTGTGCTTTTGATAAATTTTCTTTTCGGTGAGTAGTCATGTGAGGATTGTGCTTATACCACCACTTTTACCTGTAAACATTTTTTATTCATTGCCTTAATCTTCATGCTTTAAATGACATTTTTGTCTTCCAGCTATTTTTTTTCCTTTGAATGACTCTGTGCAAGCATTTATGGATTTAAATCAAACCACCTTTGTATTTTATTATTGGTTGCAATAACACACTAGTATGTATGTTGCTTATAGTGTACGGGTTGTATTGGGTTTATAAGAAAGGGGTAATAGTTAGAAAGTCCCATTCACTTGTGCAAGAGATCCTTTGACTGAGTCAATGGTGTCAAAGGTCCTATTTTTCCATCTCAGCGCATTAAAATGAGAAATACACCACCAAAATATCTTTGACAGTTGTTACCTCATTTTCTGCAAAAAAAAAAAAAACCAACAAATCTTTAAAAGTCCATAACTTCAAATGTACAAATCTAAAATTCACAAAATTTATATAGTTGGAATATACCTGTCAAGATCTATCAAACAACACCCATATTCGATATTTTTTAATGAAAAAATAAAAACAGATAAATTTACTGCTTCTGTAAAACCTCCATTTTTTTCGGCAAAAACTCCATTTTTTCTGTCGAAAACTCTTCTTCTCTAGTGCGGACGATGCTGCTACTGGCGCGGACCATAAAAAACTAAGAAATAAGCGAAGAGAAACAGAGAGACACTCCGATGATAATTCTAGAGAGATTTTCCGGTGGGCTATTTCCGGAGAGTCTCCTATCGGGTGGGGTTGGTGGGGGTGCGACTGCTAGAGAGATAAAGAGTGTGGGGTTATGTGTTTGTTTTTAGAGAAAAAGTGTGGGGTTATGTGTTTGTTTTTAGAGACTGAGTAAGTGGGTTTAAAATGGGTATATGTGAGGGTACATTGTCTAAATATATATAGTCTATAATGAAGCAGGACTTAATGCATTAAAAAAAATCAATGGGATTTAATTCATCTTTGACCCGAAAAATGGGACTAGCCTTGAATTATACCTATAAGAAAATTGGTCAATTTCCCTCTCTTTCCACCGTCATTATCTCTGTATTTTTTTGTCTTTAAAAATCTTTTTGTAAAATAGTCTTTTTTGGTTCCTAGAAAATCAAATCCTAAGTAACTGTGGCAAGTCTTGTTCCTATCACAGTAGACGTTTATTCGTGAAATGTGTGCATACCATGTATACTGTTTAATAATGAAATACTTAATTTGCATTTTTGTTGCCTTTTAGTGAGTATTAATAGTGAAATTACTTCCCTTTTAGAATAGTTCCCAAATACATGTTCTTTTATTTATTCATATTGGCTCATGTTTTTTATTAGCTTCTCCGACTTAATTATGAATGTGCCACATATAATTAAATATAAAAAAGGGTCTCCAATGCAATCTTCGGCAACAATGATTATTCACATGTGAATGTGAAGGAAAGATACATAGGATCCATAAATACTATATACGATCCTATAAGATCCTAAGACCTCTCCAACCATTCCCAAATTATTTTGATCTTAATGCTCCAATATTTATCATGTTATCAGAGTAGAGCAGGCTATATATGGCCCAATTGCTCCGTACCACCCGATATAAATAGTATATAAGATCTTAGGGTCAAGTCACGCCGCACGTGAGAGTGCGCGTTGAGAATAGTATATAAGATTTTGAGACTCTCCACACATTGCAAATTGGTTTTGGGTTGGATGCTCCAATATTTAACGGATACAAAATCCAAAATCACTTCCATAATGAAACTATGAATCTGTTTCTTTCATTCCACACAGGATAAAAGTTCAGAATTAGACATTTACATTGGAGAATAATTTTATATATACAATGGTAAACTAAGTTTTTGTCACATAAGATCCACATTGTTTTATTAGAGATTCACAACATTTTCATTGGAGATGCTCTAGGTCACGGATGAACATCAACGAATTAATAGGATTAAATTGATGGTAAGTGATTGCTTAAAAAACCTATGCTTGATAGAAAGCATTCAGTCTCATTGAGTGCGTTTCTCTTTCTTTATTTGATTACTGTTTTTTTGTTGTTTTCGTTTAATAATTGCAACTTAAGATCCTGGGTATTTTAGTTTTTATATCCAACAAACAAGATATTGTTGTTAGTTCTTGCCATCCATTTTACATAGATAATTATTTCCTCATTTGTCCCTCCTGTTCCAGTTTCATTATTTACCCTGCTTGACAATGTTGTCATTATACAGGTATATTTGGGGACATATTCTTTGCAACTGTTTCTAAGACAGCGAACCTCATGTGCAGCGTATCTGAACTATTTAAGCATAAAGGTATTCATCCACGTGATGAGTTTAAAATAGATGAAGATGCAATCAGACAACTAGAACAATTAATGAGTACCTCATACAAGAAAATGATCATGTAGTGTTGGTCTTGGATGATGTGTGGTCCGGATGGGACTTTCTTCTTCAACACTTCAGGTTCAATATACAAGGATACAAACTTTTGGTTACCTTCGAATTTTTGTTCCAAAGATTTGATTGCATATATAAATTGGATATCTTAAATGAAAGAAGATGACATGACTCTTTTTCGAAACTCGGCGTTTCACCAAGATAGGAATTCCATTCCAACATCCCAGACGATCTTGTGAAAGAGGTAGATTACAAGCAATTTCTTGATGCACATGGTTGTACGTATTCATTGTAAGTTATCTATCGAATAATATCAGAGGATAATAGTTATATATTTTCGTGTATATGTTTACTTGATGTCGCACAAAAACGGGGGTTATTTTGGTGATAACCCGGTGATTATAACCTTTGATTAATATTACCCATATCATCGGTACAAAGTTTAAAAGGTTGAGCTTATGTAACTTATCTGCCTGTTGTCACTACTTTCCAATTTTCCATTTGTATTTCTCCTTGCCATCGACAATAACTAAATTTTCATGGTGTCTCTACTCGTTGATAGTGGAAGGTTATAAAGGATCTCCTCTAGCCCTTACAGTAGTTGTCCGATCACTCTATGGGTAGCATACGGTTAAGTAGAAAAGTTTACTAAAGAAATGGTGTTATGGGAGTTCTATTTTTTATTCCAACAAAGATGATGAGTTGTATTATTTCCAAACGAGTTTAGATGATATGGATAAATCGTCTGTAGTCAGTGAATGTTTCCTGGATGTAGCATTATTTCCTGAAGATCAAAAGATTTGAGCCACTACTCTTATGGATATGTGGGTGGAATTGTACAACCTAGACGACGAGGGAACCCTTAAAAACCTTCTTTAACTCTCATTCAGAAATCTTATTAATCTTGTGCCTACAAGGTACTCCAGCTTCCTCTTTGTCTTCAATATGACGAATAATTTTTTTGGTTAAACAATATTATTCAAGAGTGTTACTTTATGTTGTCACTGCTAACATGAATAAGGCAGGGATGTGATTATGAGAATGTATGGTCAAGAGAAATGTTATTAAAGATGTCTTGCTAATGTGATAATTAGGATAAATGATTGTGAGTTTAAGTAGATAGAAATGACTTCATAATATTCTTCTTAATTGAAGATTTGTCCCTTTGATAAAAATGAATGGCAAGAAAGCACTCGGTGGGAAGCACTTGAAGTATGGGTGGAAAAATGCCACAGTATCAAATAATACAAAACAACCTACACAATTTTATAGCTCGTTGTGGGTGCTTAAGGGAGTGGGCGGGGGAACAATTTAATTAATTGGGTTTGGGTTTAGTCATTTAGTAGAAATACATGACACAACTCGTTAATATAGAGTTTGAAAACGACTCAAATATGACGTAAACCCGATAAGAGACGACATGATAGACACAAAAGACATATCAGGTCGGGTTATGGTGGATGTGGTTTCCACATGAACCTCATAAGACCATACACAAAACCGACACGACGTGACCCATTGCCTCCACTAACTTGAAGTGGTTAGAATATAATGCTTTGTATATTTTTGTTTTTATTGTATATTATTATACTAATTTTTGTAATTTTATAGCTGAATTAGTTTTGATATATATTTTTTTAATTTACCGTGAAGAATGTTTTATAACATACTTGACTTGCTAACCAGTGTAAATTTTTTTTTTTTGTTTATGAAAATGTGTATGTTTGCATTGGCTACAAACTCACATGATGATAGTTGGATATTATGGAGAACTAGATGATAAGAAAGATAAATTGAACTTAAACTTTATTAGAACATCCTTTTATATATGTTTTTCTTTCATTTGTCTCACAGTTTCCCGACTTCCTCTGTTATTATGTTTTCCATGAATGGATTCGGCATGGCTTTAATTTGCTGGAAAATGAATTTTACTTATAAGTTATCTAGTTAAATAAATGTAATTGTTGGTTGATGTATAAATCCAAATTCATGTATGAGAGTCTAAGGTTGTCTTGGGAGATGGTCGTAGATACATCATGGGATATCTACATACTAGGTTTATGTTGTGCCATTGGCTTAGTGATATATTTTCCCTTATATGTTTCTCTTTTATTATACATTTTTCTCACAAAACAGATGTCGTGTGTACAAATACCAGTTATTCACGGGATGACATTATACTTAAGTAATTAATAAAAAAAAAAAGTTATGCATTAAGTATTTTGAACTTAAAGGATTATTTGGTATCTACAGTGATTATTATTGGGGTGATAATATCATACGGGCCCTATTATGACTAAAACCCATGGCAGTACATTACCTTACTCATTACTTTCCAAAATAATTGCACCTTCTTACGTTGGAGAGAGAAGTTTGGACCATCATATTTTTAGTGCAATCCTAAAAATCTTTCGTTTCATATTATATAGATATACTTCGTGTAACCTAGTCATGTGATAAGTAGGGATTAGGGGTGATTAGAGGATTGCGAGCTAATTCAAGTGGAAATCAAATTGTGTTTTCTTATAAGAAGTTGGTGTTGGACAACCATTAAGAGATGCCCTATGCTAAAATGATAAAGAGAACGAGAACATGATCTATAGAAAAGAGTAATAATAAAAATAGTTTAAAATACACTTACTAACAATTAAACTAAAATGTCAATATTCAGTTCATTCATTCAAAACTGTGTTCTGTAATGAAGATTATAATTATTCATCGGCTAACAATGTTACTAGGACTAAAATGCCAAAGGATAATTACTAATAGTTAAGTACTCAAAAAATAAAATAGGTAATAATATAGTATTGTATAAACTCTCATCCAACTTGTATTTGCTCCCCATCAGAGATTCTCCTCTCCACTTCTCTCCCAGACTTTATGTGTTAGCTCTCTTATTTTTTTCCAATATAAATGTTTCCAGGTTTGCAGTTTGGAGTTTGGTTACATTTTTTTTCTTCCGAATCAACTTTCCTTTGCTCTCAATTCACAGGATATAAGCGCTTGAGGTCGAAGGCTATTGAAATGAGCGTTAGCACAACATGATCTATTAATAGATATGGTTATCCACCTGAGTAAAGAAGAGACCACATAACAGAGAAAAAGATTAATGGTGGAGACAATGGGGAAGGACTTTCCTAAGTGGTGGGTCAAACAAAGAGACCAAACTATCCATGCCTGCCTTTTGTCTATTTCTACAGGCATCTCCCTTCGTTTCCGTCCCATTAAAATAAAATGTTTGGTAATTCAATTTATAGAAAATGTCATACCCACCGCTAAAAGATTTTCTAGAATGATCCACAATTTAGGATTGGTTTGGAAAATCTGATTTTCCTACATGAGGTCTTTGTTAGAGGCACTTGTAGCAAATGGCAAGAGTTTACAACCGACGCTAAATTGTGGATCAATTTGGAAAATATTTTAGAGGTGATTTTCGATAAAAACATGTTATAGAAGTATCATTTTTTAACACTACCATGAATTTCTCGAATGGAAATTTACAAATATGTTGATTGCAGACAGAAAGTTCTCAAGCTGGTATGACATGCAACTACCCAAGGTTGAGGTTCTAATACTGAACATTTGAAAAGATGGAAACACTTTACTCAAGGTTAAAATAGCCTCCTCAAGCTCGTCTAGCACACAACTATCGCTCGACATGCAATACTCAGTGCTTGAGGTTCCAATATCGGACACTTTACCCCATGATGAAACATTCTATTCAAGCTCGTATGACAAGCAACTATATGAGGTTGAGGTTCCAATACTGGACATCCCGCCAATGATATATACCTATATCCAAAGCTATGCTCATTCACCAATGATTGACTATCCCTATATCCTAAGCGGTCTATGTAACGAACAAGAACTGGACATATGGCAAGAGAGCTACACTTTACCTAATTTCATTAATACTAGCTGAAAGTTCTTATTGTCAAGTATTATGATACTTACATTTCAAAAGTAAACTTTCTGCCAGGTGTTTATTTATCCAGTCTGCAAAGAATGAGACTGGAAAATGTTTTGGTTTCTTACCTTTCTATATCCTTACTGCAAATGAGGAATTTACAGAAAATGTCGTTGATTGCATGCTACATTGGCAACGCTTTTGAGAACTTTACCATTGAGATGTCTCATAACTTATCAAATCTTGTGGAAATTGAAATTGAAAAAAGCTACGATTTTGAGAAATTGTTTGCAGAAATAGTCTTACGAAGCTCATCATTACTTCCTGTAAGAAGCTTTGTTATTTTTCGTAGAAAATTGAAAGGATGACAAATTTAGAAGTACTAAAGCTCATTGCTTGCTTGGGGTTGCTAGCGTTTCGGAGTCAATTGGAATCTTCCGTAAGGTGAAATATCTTGATATATCCTTTTGTAAAGGTAAAAAGAAACTGCCTCGATGGATGGGTGAGTTACATGGGTTACGGACTCTCAACATGAGAGGTTTCTGTGGGTCCAACTTTTGCCACCATCAATTACACATCTACAGAAACTCAAATATGTGATGTGTGATGAAAAAATTTCCCATCTATGGAGATTTGATACCAATATGAAGGTAAATGGGGTAAAAATAGAGAGATTATCAAATATCAAATAACATTCGCAAAACATTCCTGCAGGATTCATTCTGACTGTGTTATCATGTAGTTAAAAAAACCGTGTTATCAAATTCTGGCAGTGTTTATTAAGAAGGAAGCACAATTCAGCGGGTTTTCATTTTCTATTATAGGAATTTGAATACACGTATCCTCTTAGCTCCTCTATTTTTATCTCTCCTTTATATGTACTACTTAGGAATTGTTCATGACGAGGCAGTTATAATGCTCTATTCATGTCCATGTATAATTTTGGCTTAAATAAACTTTATATTTCGAACTTATTGGAACATTATTGCTTGAATTTTAAATATTTTTTAAGTGATTTTCCTTCATTGAAATTCTTGTTCTCATTTGCCCAGGTATGGAATGTTCAATAATACACAACAGTTTTCTATATGCCTTTATAAGGGCCCTTACTAATTAAAAGAAACTATAAAAACTTTGTTTTTTTACTTAGATTGAACTACAAACAATATTCAAAATATATAAAAATTGAGGTACTTTATCTAGTTGTTTGCAACAACATTTGTGATCTGCTTCAGAAAAGTGTGAATTATAAAAGTAGATGTTGGTTTACAAAAGGTTCATAAAAGTAGACATTGCTATTGGGTCATTATCAAATCTATGTTAAAAAATGAGATAATTTGTGATAGAACATCTCACAATTTCTTTTCCAATATTATCACGGATGGCCAAACTTTATTTAGGTAGAAGTCAAGGCATTCAAGTAAATATACATGTGAATTTAAATTCACATTAAGATAATTATCTATACCTAAGATCAATTAGGACTTTTATTTGGTTATAATGTTGGCTCGAGACATAGCTCTGAAGAACGGATTAGGAATTCATACATCTTCTGAGAATAAGTTGATGTGTAATTGGGAGTAAGATGTAATCTAGATGCATCGGGATGGATGAGGGGTGGGGTTTGTAATGACAGAGAGATAATATTTTTTGGGGGAATATACCAAATAGTCCCTCGAACATTTTTTAATACACGTTCAGTCCAACCCTTTTTATTTTGTTCCAAAAATTCCCTCACAACATAAAAACACTAAATAAGGGAGCTTCGGTGAGGGTCGCCGGAGCTCCGACAGCTGGGGGTGGGGGGGAGATGGGGGCAAGAATACCGTTAGCGCGTACTTTAAAAATAAGAGAATATTGGTTAAATGAGTGTTTGAGATACATTTTGGAACAAAATAAAAAGGCTTGGACTACATGCGTATTAAAAAATGTTTGAGGGACTTATTGGTAATTGATCATATATTTTTAGCCACCTCTTTTTTTATTAACCGTCCAAAGTGGACGACATCTTGCATAAACCCAAATGAGAAAATCGTATAGATAAGTTTGGACAAAATTGCTTGAGAAATATAAAATTTGAAATGCATATCCCGATTTGAACCGCTTACTTTGCATTGAAAGAATGGAAGTGTGGAGGTCCAAAGGTGGAGAAAATATGAAATTCATCTTAGAAATATGGAAAATATTCAGCCACTTTATTCAGTCGTGATTCTGGCAGATAAATATCAGGGTAACATCGTCCTCTTTTAGATGTTATAAGCTAGATTGAGTTGAAGTTTTCTTAAACTTTGTCTTGTTATGTTGAATTTCCTCTTAAGTCATAGGAGGACACTCTTCATGATCCACATCAAACTCACTCGCATGATGGAGGTAATTCTCCGTAAGAAATGGCGTACCAAGAAGTAGGGGTGACAATTTTATAATCGACCTGAAATTGACCCATTGACCCAATATGATGTGTTCAAGTTGTGTTCGGTTTTTTTTTATATCGTGTCGTGTTTGTGTCAAAATTGGGGTTTTGTTATCATGTCTTGTCGTGTTAAACACGTTTTTATTGAGTTTATTTTGTCCATCTTTGTCTATTTGAGTGTAAAATATGATAAATCGTGTTAGATACACCCCTCAATTGTATTGCGGAAGATACCAAGTGAATACGAAAAATGCTCTAATATCATCAGTAGGAATCTACAATATAAAACTTTCAAATGAAAAAAGGATATCTTGATTAGTAATCTCTTAACCCAAATTGATTTAGAATAAAAAGTAAATAACGTCTTTATGCTTTTGAGTCTCCTGCCTTCCCAAAATATACTCATAAAAAACTTCTCACTACCATTGCACCACCGAGGACAATTCAAACTCTTGTCTCTAATTTGCATGGCTCAAGGTTTTACCTGATGTAATGGCTTCCAAATGTGCAAATCTGATGATAAAGTAATAAAGATAACCAAGTTTCACATACTTGGAATGCATAAAATTTTCCGAAAGATAGCTATATTAAGATAATCTCCACCGTAAGTTTAATGATTAAGCCTCAATAATATCTAAAAATGACGAATACCCAATCCACACTTCCTTAGGCATGCTATGCTAACTTGGTCCCATAAATCCAATTCCACGCCAAAAGAAATTCGAGACGACTCAGTCAGATCTAACATTGGAGGACATAATTGCTTAATGAATTCATTAGTAGTTAGTAATTAGAATCAGTTAGATGGTTATGAGTTAGATCTACTTAGATCAGTTCAAAACTCTATAAATCCTTTATAGGAGACTAACTCTAAATTATAAACATCAATTAGAATTATCAAGAAATTAATTCTCCATTTGTATAATTTTCTCTATAGAAGTAGAGGGTAAATCCCTTTAGAAGTCGGATTTGATATTGAAGTAGCATCCTCCATAGTCGGGGGTTTGACAGATTGATGAGTATTAAATTACCTCTAAGGGATAAAAGCTTATTACGCCATCCCTACATTCTTTTTTTATATTACTCACAAAACCATAGAATAGGAAACTTTTTCGTTGCCAAAAACCAGTGGTCTACAAAGACAATTATTGGGAGAAGTTTATGAACACATCTGTTGACACATGCAATGATTAGGCATAGAGATTGAGGTGTCTTGTATAGCATCTCTATTTTTGTATTTGTTACTTAGCCAGCACTCTACTCATATTCGGACAAAAAAGGCACCAAGGACTCTAAGAAAAGTTTTTGGCTGTTGAAAAATATGAGAAAGTCATCAACAAATGATAGAGATATTATTAAAGGACAACCAATCGAATGGTATTTGTAGTAAATTTTCCTATTAACATCAAGTCGTGAATCCCATATGATAACACTTACGAGAAAATTATAAACAAGTCACACAAAATAGGGTCACCTTGATGCACTTAGGGTTGTGCATGATTTGACGGTTCAGTATTGGAGGCCATTTTCCAGCCGAACCGACCATGCCATTTTTTCTGTTCTTTGAACTGAAACGGAATTAGGTTACTTCGATTTATGTCGGGTTCTGTCGGTTTCGGTTGGTTTATCGGTTTTTAAAAACTAAGCTTTTAAATAAGAATCAAAATGAAATCACATAAATACATATTCATGTTCATACAAATTTTTAACTCAAATCAAACAAAAGTTGTTGAACATCAGGTTACCATATGAGATACTTATGGGGAAAAGGCTTTGTGAAGAATAAATCACACACATACTGATATTTATACCTTTATTCGTTTATTTCAAAATTTTCTCTGTTCGGTTCATTCAGGTTCCTGATGTGAATCAAGAAGCTTGAGGATATTTTTGCCATTTTAGGATTTTATTGCATTTTTGTTATTTTATGTTATTTTCTTTATTTGGTTGTAGTTTCCTTTTGTACTTATTTACTTAGTATTTAGAGGAGGAAGTAGTAAAGGCTCATAGGGGTATATTTGTAACTAGATTCATTACTTGGAGCCTAACCTACTTCCACCTATAAATACCCCTCTTGTAAACTTATTTGAGGCATTCTATCATTTTGAGATTTATTAGAGAGAGTTGAGATGAGATATTTCTTCATTTTATTTCTCATTTGACGCTCATCCACGTTAGTTCCATTTTCTGCTTTTAATTCGTTATCTCGTGTGTATGAGTTGGTGTCCTCCCGTTGATAAATGTTAGCTGAACTCCTTCTTAGAGAGAGAAAGAGAGAAGGGAATGAACTAAAAGGGTTTCTCAATTTACATATAGAAATCAGTTTGGTTCGGGTGACATTATTTTTTTATTTAAACCGTCGGCCTAACCGACATTGGCGGTTTCTTATTCTCTCAATCGTAGGCTGGATATGTAAAAAAGAACCATTGGCTTGGGTTCGGTTCAACTAGTTCGGGTCAATTTCTTGCACACCCCTAGACGCACCCCCATGTGAATATATCTAAAAACTTGAACTTCCTTTTGGTAATAATAGAATTTCCACAATTTGATATATAGGCCACACCAAACTTATGCAAACTTCATTAAAGAAAAATGTTCATCACCTTTAGAGGGAGCAACCACGATATACGATTATATGCCTTTATCGTATCAAATTAAAGGCCACATTATATTCTATTAGATTTTTATTTAGGTCGTAGATCATTTCTTAAGATAAAATGACATCATCCGTTATGTTCCTACCCTTTACAATGTTTTGCCCAACCTCAATAAAATAGTCAAATTTCTACAAGGATTTCAGTTGCAAAATTACATAAACAAATTGGCTGAAAATCACTGAATCCTTGTAGATTTGCAATCAAGGGAATAAGGACCAAGGCAGTGGTCATTAGCCAATCCATGTTAAACAATGACATAATTTGTGACAGAGCTATGTCACAAGTTCTACTCCATTATTACCTTGGATGGCCAAATTGTAGTTTTGTAGAAGTCACGGATATAAAAATAATTATAAATGTGAATTTGAATCCACATTATAACTATCTTTACCTGAGATCAAATAGGAGTGTTATTAAGTTGTAATGTAGGCTCTAGACATGGCTTAGAAGATTAGATAATTAATATATATACTTCGAATATATATATATATATATATATATATGGATTAAGTTGTAATCTAGGCGTGTTAGGATGGATGAGGGGCCTTGCGGCTTATAGAGATAGGGAGAATATTTTATAGGTTCATTTTGCGCCATTTTCATATTAACCGTTCACTTTGGATGATATCTTTAATAAACCAAAATGGGCCAATTGCATAGATAAGTTTAAGCCAGGGACAAAATTACATGAGAAATATAAAATTTAAATCGAATATCACGATTTAAACTATTTACTTTCATTGAGAGCATGGAAACGTGGAAGTCCAAAGGCGGAGAGAATATGAAATTCTTCCCAGAAATATTGAAAATAATCAATTACTTGATATAGTCATGATTCTAGCTGATATGTGTCAAGGGTAACACCATCCTCTTTTAGAAGCTTTTCCAACTTGGTCTTGTGTTTTTTTCAATTTCCTATTTATTCATGGGAGGACACTCCTCATTATCCACATCAAATTCACATGCGTGTTAGAGCTAATTGTCCTTAAAGTCAAAAATGGCACAACAAAAAGGGAAGGATTTCCTAGAAATTGATGGTATACAATTTTAAGAGGATATAAATATTTAATATTTATCCTGCATTAGAAAGCATGAAAAACTGATTAACCACATATTTGACGTTTTTACCCCTCAATTCTCCTAAAATTTCATTATACCATCGCAACCCTTTTCTGTTATTTTTATGGATAACAAGTGTTTTTATTTTAGGTCAAAGAAAGAGTATTAAATATTTTATTGTCTATGCATAAGGCCTGAATTTGGGTGTCTAGTGATTTTTCTCTACTATGAATGGATGGATAGATAAAAAAAAATTGGGGGGGGGGGGGTGTCAGATTTCTTCTTTATT
Source organism: Sambucus nigra (assembly GCA_949130495.1). Taxonomy (NCBI): domain Eukaryota; kingdom Viridiplantae; phylum Streptophyta; class Magnoliopsida; order Dipsacales; family Adoxaceae; genus Sambucus; species Sambucus nigra. Next base: position 66,332,202 of record OX422209.1, on the reverse strand, counting down.
CCTTTTCTTTTCGTTTATGTGTTGTATAATACAGAGTAAAAATAAGTAGTAAAAGTAGCTCCTATAGAACATAAATTGAGAGAAAATCGACTTAGATGGTTTGGACACGTCAAACGAAGACCAATGGATGCCCCCGTAAGGAAGAATGATCTAGTTCGTATTGATGGTAACGCAAGGGGTAGAGGTAGGCCTAAATTGACTTGGTGGGATATTGTAAAAAAGGATATAAATCACTTTTCTACTGAATTTCAAATATTTTATAGGTTCGTTTTGGGCTCCATTTTCATTTTAACCGTTTACTTTGGATGACATCTTGGATAAAATCAAAAGGGGCAAATCTTATAGATAGGTGTCAGGGATAAAATTACTCAACTCAACTCAACAAAGCCTTTTTCCAATTATTTCGGATCAGTTACATGAATATTATTTTTCCATTCCATTCTTTTTAGTGCAATATCTTCGGTTAATCCACATGATGTCATCATGTCATTTTTTATAATATCTCACCATGTCAATTTAGGCCTACCTCTACCCCTTGCGTTGCCATCAATACTAACTAAATCACTCTTTCTTACGGGAGCATCCATTGATCTACGCTTAATATTCCCAAACCATTTAAGTCGATTTTCTCTCAATTTATCTTCTATATGAGCTACTTTTACCGTTTCACGAATTCGTTCATTTCTAATTTTATCCTTTCGAGTTTTATGACAATTCCATCTTAGCATTCGCATTTCCATCACACTCATTTTCTGCACATTTTATTTTTTGGTTACTCAATACTCTGTCCCATATAACATGGCGGGTGTAATGGTCGCCCTACATAATTTTCATTTTAACTTCAAAGGTATATGCCTATCATACAGTACGTCGGTAACACTTCTCCACTTAAACCACCCTTCTTTAATCCTGTGAGTAACATCATCACTAATATCTCCATCGGTTTGGATAATCGATCCTAAATAATGAAAATGATATATTTTAGGTATCTTTTGACCCTCCAGTTTCACCAGAACCCCATTTGTCCGCCTATTACTATTAAAATTGCACTCCACATATTTTGTTTTAGTCATGCTTATTTCAAATCCACTTGTTTCTAGAGTTTCTCTCCATAATTCCATTCTAGCTTTAATCTTAGTCTTAGTCCCATCCACTAAAATAATATCATTTGTAAATAACATACACCACGGCACCTCATCTTGTATTTTCCCAGCGAACTTATCCATAACAAGAGCAAAGAGATAATGACTTAGTATTGAACCTTGGTGCAGACCTACAGTAATTGGAAATTCACTACTTTCTCTAACTGTTGTTCTTACTATAGTTATGTCCCCATCATACATATCCTTGATCGCATCAATATATCTACGAGTCAATTATTTTTTATATAAAACCCACGATATTATATCTCTTGGTATTCTATCATATTACTTCTCCAAATCTATAAAGACCATATGAAGGTCCTTCTTTTTCTCCCTATACCTCTCTATTAATCTCCTCAATAAATAAATTACTTCCATTGTTGACCTCCCAAGCATAAACCCAAATTAATTCTCAGATAAGGTTGTTTTTAATCTGAATTGATGTTCAATCACTCTCTCCCACAACTTCATTGTATGACTTATTAACTTAATACCACGATAATTTGAACAACTTTGTATGTCCCCTTTATTTTTTATAAATAGGTACTAAAACATTATTTCTCCATTCATCAGGTATCCTATTAGTCATTATAATTCTAATAAATAATTTTGTAACCGAAGACACTCATTCCTTCCTTAAACACCTCCAAAATTTCATGACAAATATGAAATTTAAAAAGGATATCATGATTTGAACTATTTACTTGCATTGAAAGAATGGAAGTTTAAAGGTGGAGGATAGAATATGAAATTTATCCCACAAATATTGAAAATATTAAGCTACTTGATTCAATCGTGATTCTAGTTGTTTAATTTCAAGGGTAACTCCATCCTCGTTTAGAACATTTATCCAAGTCTATATTGTTGTGTTTATTTTCTTATTTAGTCATAGGAGGACATTCTTCATTATCCATCTCAAACTCACCTGCGTGGTAGATGTAATGGTCCTTAAATTTAGAAATGTCATACCAAAAAGGGAAGGATTTCCTTGAGGTTGATGGTATTAGTCTCAAAGTTATTCTAAATGAGAGAGTTGATTCTATTCATAAAGATACAATTTAAAAGGATTTAAATAATCTATATCTCTTTATCCTAATTTAAACAATATAAGCAACGGATCAACCACATACTTGACATTTTTACCCCTCAATTCCCCAAAAATTTCATTACGCCTTTGCAAGTCATTTATGTAATTTTTATGCATAACAAGTGTTTTTATTTTGTCAAAGAAAGTGTATTGAATATTTTGTTGTGTATGCATAAGGCCTGATTTTGGGTGCCCGCGGGTGATTTTTCTCTACTCACAATTGATAAAAGATAATGGTATGTGTGTTGGGGTTCTTCTTTATTCAATTGTTTTTCACTAATGTACAGTAAAATAAAAAAAAAGGTCATACCCGGTGCATAAATCTCCCACTTAACAGTAGGATCTGGGAGAGGTAGATGTCGGTTGGCCTTACTCCCATATATGGAGAGGCTGTTCTCATGTCTCGAACTCGATTCCAACGAATAATAATAAAAAATAATAAAAAGTTTGCTAATTCAGAAAAAAGAACATTAACATGTAGTTTGCTTTACTTCTCTATTTTTCTTAGTGTTAAGGATTTTGTATATGTTTTTTCCATATGTTTTTAACATTTATCATCTCTTTAAGTTATTTTTTTGTTAATTTGTTTAGTGAATATCCAATGAACTATTTTCCTTTTGTGGACCTGTATGGTGTATATGTAGTAAATTCAAAATATTAGACAACTTCAACATTTCTGTTTTCTGTACCAATAAAGTGGAGGCATTGGATACTTACCTTTTCCCATGCCTACAGATTTTAGTAGAACATTTATTTTGTTACCAGACTTTTTACTTGATGTTAGGACATATATTATAAATATTCTTTTTCAATATACATGGATTTTGGGGGGAAAGCATCGTACATGCATCTGCCAAGTTTCATATTTTTTTCGCTCCTCTACAATAAGCATTAAATAACAAGAAATTTTTAAATCCATTAAGTTAACGACGATAAAGACATAGGTTTAAAAATAAGAAATCTTATCTTTAGAGATGTCTCTAAAAAGTCATACCCAGTGCACAAGGCTCCCGCTTAACTACAGGGTCTGGAATACGAAAATGTCGGCTAACCTTACCCCCATATATGAATATGGAAAGGATGCTGCCATGTCTCGAACCCGAGACCAACCGTAGTTTGAACGATGGCACTTGGCATCATACCAAGGTGTGACCTCTTTTGAGATGACTCCATAGCGATATTTATAAAAAAAACGATGACACTTTGGTGTTGGGGGAATATAAAAACTCTGTGTTTAATGAATACACAACTGGTGGTAAACAAACTTATGTACTCTATTTGGATGAGTAGGGAAGGTATAATTATTTTTTCTTGGTGGTGGGAAAGGAAAAAATCTACTTAAGTTGCATTCTAACTTTGAGATTCTTTCTTCATAATGAGAACATGTTAGTTTACCTCTAGAGTGATGACTTAATTGTTTCTTTGAAGGTGTTAGGTAATAGGTTATTCTCTAAGAAGATGAGAATATGGTCATTAATCATTTGCTTGGGTTAATCTGAGCCAAGAAATCTATGAAAATGTGCTTTCTTAACCGTTTTGTAGGAGGTGTTAGGGGGGTAAGAAATAAGAGAAATTTTCAAAGAATATGTGATAGAAAAAGAGTTTTTTGGAGTTTTCTAGTTTTCTCTTTTCTTTTCTTCAGTTACCTTTAGGGTCATGCTATCATGTCCTCCTTTTCTTAAATTATTGTGTCTCTGCTAAGAAAAAATAACTCTTTTCTCCCAAATATTGTGATACAATTTTTATTTTTATTTATGTTGGTTATTATACTTCCTTTGCATGCCATATTAATAGTTATATGCGAATTTGAGTGATCCCCCCTTGGTATTAAACATGTTGAACAATCGTCCCCTAATCAATATAAATCATTTTTTTTGGGACAAATTTTCCCTTGATCTTTATTTTGTCTTTTTCTGCTCACACTTTAAAGTTAAATATCTCCCAAAATATAATTCCGTTTGAGATAAAATTTAAATGTTTCGACGAGATCTATCAAAAGAGATCCTAGAAGGATATTTAATTTTAAAGTTTGAAATTTGAAAATTTGCAGTGAATTTTTGACGTGTTTTCCTTCATGTCATTAGAGCATCACCGAAGTCACCTACATGTCGTCAGCTATTCTCCAGAGTCACATGGGTGTTTTCGGTGAGTCACCAGAGCTATAAAGATGTGCTGGAGATGCAATGTTAGAGGGTTTCTATAGATTCATTTTAGATATAAATTAGGTTAAGGCAGAGAGAGAAAGAGGATTAACAGTGAGTTTATTACAATGAAGAGTATTTTGTTCTACTCTAAAGGGGGGAGGCTCATCAAGACGTTCAAAGCCTGACGCACCGCCGATAGAGAAAGGGATTTCTTCAACATCCGATCAGACTTTCACCAACGGAACATCCGGCAGGATGAAGACCCCACTGACTCATCATTTAAGCCTATTAAACAGGCATTGATCCCAATCACCTCGTAAAACCACGTATGCTGAAAAGACATGAGTCAGTAGAAGAAGAAAATCAAAATAAAAAGGTAAGAAAATGCATAAATAAGAGAGTTACCTCAGAATTGGTTACCCCTACTTAAGGTCCTCAGAATTGACCTAGATCATCAGAATTACTCACCCCCAATAAAAAGGTCGCCAGAATTGACCTCGACCCTCAGAATTGGTCGCCCCTACTTAAGGTCCTCAGAATTAACCTCGACTCTCAGAATTGGTTACCCCTACTTAAAGTCCTCAGAATTGACTTCGACCCTCAGAATTGGTTGCCCTCACTTAAGGTCCTTAGAATTGACCTCGGCCCTCAGAATTGGTCTCCCTCATTTAAGGTCCTCATAATTGACCTTGACCCTCAGAATTGGTCACCCCTACTTAAGGTCCTCAGAATTGACCTCGACCCTCAGAATTGGTTGCCCCTAATAAAAAGGTACTTATAATTGACCTCGTCCCTCAAAATTGGTCGCCTCCACTTAAGGTCCTCAGAATTCACCTTGACCCTCAAAATTGGTTGCCCTCACTTAAGGTCCTCAGAATTCATCTCGACCCTCAGAATTGGTCACCCCCACTTAAGGTCCTCAGAATTGACCTCGAACCTCAGAATTGGTCTCCCCTACTTAAAGTCATCAAAATTGGCCTCGACTCTCAGAATTGGTCACCCCTAATAAAAAGGTCCTCACAGTTGACCTCGACCCTCAGAATTGGTCGCCTCCACTTAAGGTCCTCATAATTGACCTCGGCACTCAAAATTGGTCGCCTCAATAAAATGGTCTTCAGAATTGGCCTCGTACCACAAAATTGAATATCCCCAGCATAACCCTAGGCCCATAGAATTGACCTCGACCCCCTGAATCAGTTTCCCTCATCCCTTTAGGTACTCAGAATTGACCTCGACCCCCTGAATCGGTTATCCTCATCCCTTTAGGTCCGCAGAATTAACCATTTTCCCAAACATCCATATGGTGTCTTTTCAAGAACTTTCACTTGTTCCAAGCTCACCCATCGAGGGGATTTATAGACACAACATTCTAGGACCCCCTAAGTCTCTCCTTAGGTCCCTAGCACCTCCACATTCACCATAAATCCTGGGTCATACTCTGTGTGCCAATTTAGAGGTCGTCGAGCTCCTCCGATCCTCGTTTAACTCTGATCAACTTTATCATTAGAGAGAAAGCTCAATTAATCTTCAAAGGGAACTGAATCCACTTTCCAATGGTCCACCTTATGCACGAAATAGCATAACGGTTCATACGAACAACCCATTTCACTACTGAAAATCGATCTAGAGGCCCCCAGGCGCTCCCGAGCCCCAATTTTACCCCAATCAACTTCATCGTCAGAGCAAAAACTCAATGAATATTTGAAAGGAACTGAATTCCATTTTCAATAGTTAGCCCCATGCACAAAACGACATAGCAGTTCGGACGAATGGACCATTTTCCCCCAAAAATTGATCCGGAGGCCACCAAGCAGACTCGAGATCTGTTTGACCAAAGTTAACTCTTAAGCTCGAACGAGAATGAATGAATCTTCTAAGGAGACTGAATACCCTTTCTAATGGTTCACTCTATATGGGAATCAACCCTTACAGTTAGGTCGAAGGACTCATTTTACTCTAAAGGATCACCGAGTGCTTCCAGGCCCCATTTGCCTAAATTCAACTCTCTGAACCAAGCGAAGCTCTTTGAAATATCGAAGTATCTCACATAAACTTTCCAACGGTCTGCCCCATGTGAAATTTAGACTTACGGTTTGGACAAATGATCCATCATCGTCCGAAGATCTTCTGTCTAAACACCGATAGGAGATTCCAATCCCCGTTTAACCCAAAGTAAATTCTCGAACCCGGGAAAGGCCCGAGGATTCTCAAAGTGCTCTGAGTTACCTTTACAAGGGTATACCCCGTGTGAGATTTGTACTTACGAATTGCATTTTACGACCGTTTTTAAAAAAAATCTGCACTTAACTGCCAATTAGCAGGTCGATATACCTGCCAATCGACAGTGTATCTAGGGTTACCTGTCAATTGGCAGGATAAGGACATTGTCGATCGACAGTCCCTTGACCATATAAAATGAGAGCATGAGCTCACCTTGATAGGCACCTCAGAACCATCAATTTCAATGATCTCAGCAACATTCCTCTACAATTAATGAAGTTTTCTTGGGTGAAATTCCTTTCCACCTTTTATTCCCTTCACTTTTATACCCAATTTAGCAAAATCTCCTTCTCTCTCAACTTACATTCATCTCAACTTGCAAGGAAGTTCATCAAGGATCAAGATCAAACTTGAAGTCTCCAAAGAAGGTCCAAACGGCATTCTCTCTCTTTAATTTCCTTTATTTTTCGCATTAGTTATATAGATTCTTAATTTAGTTCTTTACTTTTATACCGTACCCATTAATATGTCATCCTTTATTAGTAGTATTGCACCCAATTTATTTTCTATAAAAAAACAAAATAAAGAAAAAGAGGGTTACACCTATAAACTCCAACGGTAATCTTCCTCACATTTTCTCAAAACTAAAGATATTTTTTCTACACACACATATAGTAAATTCCTGTTTGAATTTATGGTATAAAACCCACCCTCATACCGCATGCAAACTACATGGACATTGATGCCTTTATAGGATATGTAGGCGTCTCGGGATAAAACCTGAGACTCGAGTCGTATTTCCCATTTTTCCTATTTTCCCATATTTATCCTCACATTGTTTCTATATATTATATTCATGATTCATATTCACACCTTATCTAACGCATATCATCGTTCAGTAATAACGATTGATGTCTCGATAAGCGCACATATCATATTTTTAATTATTATTTTGGGAACGTTCCTATGGATGAAATCACTCAGGCTTTTTTCAATGACGTGAGTCGAATGATTTCGATCTCCATTTATATATACCCGCACACACACTTCACAGAGAAATTAAGGAGAATAATAACATAAGACCACGAGAGACCAAAAGGGCGGGATGGGGTAATAACACCTTCCCATTCCGTAACTTAGCCCCCGAACCTCTGAGTTATTTGGGTTCGCAAGCATCATTAGTCTTTGATGTCATTCAATTGAGGAGATAACTTGTTCTTTTTCCTGTTTTGTGAAAAAAAGGCTGGAGACTCTATCTCTTTACATCACCCCAAAATCGACGATGGCCGAAGAACCCCGAGAACGGGCGCGATACCTCTATCTCTCTATTCCCGCATGCACGAGCACCAAAACTCCACATTTTCTTCCCCCCTGAAAGCGCGGAGAGAAGTGGGGCAAATCCAGGGATGGCCACAATTATCTTAGTAACTATATGAAGTGATGATACCAACAAATATCAACATTTAAACTAATAATGAGATCAAACTAGTAAATCTACAGAAATAGAGATGATGAACAACAGAAGTAATATAGAAGGAGATGAGGAGAAGAGGATGAAATCTATCATGTAAGTGGTTCTTCCATTGGACAACTCCACTGTGTAGGTGTTTGAGTGTTTTTATACTAAAATAATTGAGCTCTAATGGCTCTAGGTACAATTCTAGCACTTTCTCTCTCTACAAAAGGTTTTTACAGAGTGTGGACTAGGGTTTTGATTTTCTGATCCCCCTTAAGGAAGGAGATGACAAGTATTTATAATCCTTGGGGTGCACATTGTACCCCCAAGAATGTAGTAGGAATGTCCAGGGTGAAGCTTCCAATCAAGTGTAGCCACCTATCCCTGGCACAAATATGTCATAATGATGCAATATTACCACACGTGCTCATGGATATCTTGTTATAACTGTCTGCCCATGTGAACTAGTCATACTAGAAACCTGAGTCACACATGAGATGTATGTTGTCTTTAGAGGTCTCGACCTGGCCTAGACTGACACGTTTAATGTCATGGTGAGCAATTGCTGAGTTAGATTGAAGTATGATCGCAATTGTATGAGTGGTATGAATCCGAGACGATACTGATGAGGTTCTAGAGGGCCAGTTGATAGGTCTCAGCCTAATAGTTGGCATGAGGCCGAGACTGCTGATGAAGGTCTGCTCTAGAGCTACCCATGACTGTCTGACTTAGTAAGTGAGTAAGGGTTGGCTTGGCTGAGGACGAGGCTACACTTATGTGTATCAATCACCCCCTAGACCTTAGTCTACGATGTGAGTGGAAGGCTGAGGGATAACAATGTCTAACCTCTATGTTGATGAGGCATTTGATTGACTGACTGAGATGTCCTTTCAATGCCAGGTCTGAAATATTGGACAAGAGTTCTTGATTAGACACTTGGTAGTCATCGTGTGGGTTAGTTTGTTGCCCAAGAGTGACGGTTGTAAGCCTACCTTGGGATGTTGTGCCTTAACGATGATTTCCTGGGAAAATGAACGTAATCATTAAACCATTTAAATAGGTTTAAAAAACTCCTTCTCTATTTCTTCTTCATTTTGAATTCGTGCTCAAACCTCTCTTTACAAGAAACCAATCCACCTCTCTCTCTCTCTCTCTCTCCTCTATTAAGCATTTTTGGACACTTTTAGGGTTCTTTCTTGCTCCTCTGGATCCTCTTCAATCCAAGTAACCTTTTTCAGTCTTTCCCTAAGATTTCATCATTTTTCTTGTTTTTGCTAGTTGTTTTACTTTTCCGATCAACTTCCATTTTTTCGGCAACTTTAGTTGGGGGTTTTAGGACCATTTTAGAAGATTTAAGAGGTGGTTTAGAGGTCAGGTGGGTGTTTTTGGTTTTTCTGGGTCATCATTTTCCTTCCTTGTCCAGTGGGAAACCCACCAGTGCAAGTCCGATCATCTTATCCTGTGATTTTGTTCTAGTTTTTCTTGGTGTTCTTCCCAAAAAATTATTAAATTTTCCCCTTTTGATCTTTAGGTCCAATAAGTCAAACCTATAACCTATTTGAATGTTTAAAACCTTATATGAACTCCTTGATCAATTTCCCCATCTCCAGGGTTGTATTCTTAGGGAAATATGAAAGGGTGAGGTAGAGGCCGAGGCTAAGAGGAAAGTCGAGGCTGACCTTACACGGCCTATATTTCATGTTCCCTTAGGTGTTGTTCGTACTCTAATAATTTATATCAGTCATGATTTGATAAGTGGAAACTCGTCTTAGATCTCCCACTCGTCTTCGTCTTCCCAGGCTTGTAGTCCTTATGAAACAAGGATATCTGGGGAGGTTGACTCCTTTGAGGAAGACATGAAAGTCCCTTTTTCTAATATGGCAGATTCTGGGACTGTCGAGTCTGGGGATCACGACCAGTCTGTTGAGAGTTCGATACTTGGGAGAAGGCAAAGAGTAATAGCTGCTCAAACTTCTCTCCCATCGGTAGTTCCCCTTTGGAACATGATTGAGGTAGAGTTTCATAACAGGTTTCCTAGTGGAGTACCGATTATAAAAATCCTTGACTCTAAGGACGAGCCTGAGGAAACACTATATACATCATACGCTCAAACCTTTAAAAGTACTGTGAGATATGTTGACCTTCTATACTGGAGGCAGTTATACGAGATTAATCTCGATATCCATATGAGGGTCCCTAGTGAGGCCGAGAGAGCTTTTGATGGTCGTGAGGGTGAATTATTGTCTATGAACAAATGTTCATGGTTGGCTTCTGCTTTCCCATCGAGCCTACTGTGCAGACAATACTCGCCAGTATGGGCTTGACCCCATTCCAACTTCCTCCCAACGCGTGGAGGGTTTTGCTTGGCTTCATATCTCTCTAAAAGTTCTGACATAGCTATAACTTTACAGTAAATGTATTAAAGGATTGGTATAATGTATCATGCATAGAGGCCCAACCTGTCTACTATTATCTCGTATCCAGGAAATCCACAAAGAAAGTTATTCTCTATAACCAAACATCTAACCATCACAAGAAACCATGATAGTTCTTCGTGTCTGGTACATGGGAGTTTTTGCCAGATGTCACCTCCTCTGGCTTAGAGCTGAGGGTCCCACAAAAGTGGGTGAAAATTTTAATGTATTCCAAGCTTAGCCTCGACTTGAGCATAGATGACTATAAAAAGACTGAGAAAATACGTTATCAAGGGGACGATGGTAGACTCATACCATTCGAGCAACTCATGACCCCTGAAATCTTGGCTGAGACGGGACTGGGGGTTGACTTACTTTATTGAATTATGTAAGTTTCCCTTCTGAATTGTGGTGTTATCTTTTCTTCTCTCTTTTGATATTAACCTCTTCTCATTTTTACAGACTGGCCAAACGATACTTCGGAGGCTGTTTGGAAGATGGTAGCTCCTAACATATTTAATAGGCTTAATAAGTTCGAGAAGAAGCCGGTAGTCCCAGCCCTAATGAAAAAGTCGACCACTGGCAGCCCTGGTAAAGTCGAGATGTCTAAAAAGAGGAAGGAGGTTATTGACGATACCCCTATCCCACCTCAACACAAGAAATATAGCAAGGATGCCTCGTCCAAAGGGGGGCCAGACAAAGTGATCCCTATATCGTCTGACACTTCTTCGATAACCAGACTCGAGTAGCTAACCCTCAGCAACAAGACCTTGATCGGCGACCCTGAGCGGACCAGGGTTGTCGCCACTTCAATAATGCCTGAAGTTGACAGGGATTTATTAGAGGCTATGGACACCTCTCATCTCATTCACTTTAGCCTTTATAAGGCCACTTAGGTAATTGTCTCAAACTTATTTTCTAATATTTGTTTAAAGTGTTATCTTATATTAACCCATATATACTTTATTATTTTATAGTCTCTTCTCACCTTTACACGTCTTGGTGAGTGGATTGAGGAGAAGCTCCCTCTAATCCAAAAGGGACAGAATGCCCATAAGATTGAGAAGGACTTAAAGAGAGAGCTGGAGTCGAAGGATGCAGATCGTCAGAAGGTCGTGGCCGTGTTCTAATAAAAATATTCAGATGCTTAGGTCAAGCTTAAAATGGATCACTATGATGAACTAAAGGTCCAAGCCAATAAGCACAAGGTCGACATTGATGCTTATGTGAAGAAGGCCATATAGGAGGAAAAAGAGAAGGCCTTAGATGAATTTAAGGCCTCGAATGAGGACAAGGTTAAAGAGAAGGCGATATATGGCTTTAAAGTCTCTAAGGAGTTCGTTGGGTATGCCTTCTAATACCTTGAAAAGGAATAAGGACAACTTGTCGTTGGGTCGTCCTTAAACTTCCAAAGGTTGGAGCCCTGGAGCCTAAGGACTTCGAAGCCCTTAACCTCTTAAATCCTCTTACCGTTGTTGTCTTGGCCATGGTAGAGGCTGCATTCGTTGCTCTTGCAGAGATGACAGAGAAGGTTATATCTAAGATAACTGAAGGCGCCCCAAATGACGATGAAGTGGAAACTCAGCCTGCGATGGACAAAGTCGTCTCCCACCAAGCCAAGGATCTTCCACATGAAACTATGTAGTTTCTTTGTACTAGTTACTGGGCATCCGCCTATGGCCTAACTGAAGCACCTTATACCTTTGACTTGCTTAAGTCTATATTGTATAAGTGCTCAACTAATTTGGAAATAGTGACAAAATTGGTTGTCTATCCTAGAATCCAAAGAACCTCAGAATCATTCTCTCTAATCCTCTTCAATAATCCAAGAAGGTATAAATTGAATCACACTACACACAATTAGAAGTGCATACATGTGTATATATTGCTTATATTGAGTGTGTGTTAAATTCCCCTTAAAATGTTGTTTTAATAATTTTTTGGGAATTTTTAAACATTTTTAAACAATTTTAAAATAATGTTTTCATTAATTAAAATGTGTTTATAAAATTTGTGGGTTTAATTTTCTATTTTGAAAACTTCAGTTTTCATTGGAATGTTTGTTTGGGTAGAATGTAAATGCGCTAGAGACTTCAGGGTGCTGCCTGTATTTAAGTTTGATGCGCATTTGTGAGCCACTCACACGCCAACACTTGCCACTTGCCTGATGTATCTGTTTGTGTTTGTTATGTGAGAGGGTTGGATGGTGCATTGCTGATCGTTGGATTAAAACTTATCGATGGTCTGCATGTGTTTTTAATCAATCCTGGTGCTATCCCTATGAACTAATCACAATCATCTTAACCACCGCTATTTCATAACCCTTGGATCAAGTCAAAGTTAGAAAGACTTGATCTCAGCTCTTGATTGCCTTCGTCTTTCCAGAATCTTCCCTCACTCCTATATAAACCCTCCACTTCTCAGCCTTTCAAGACTTTTGGGCATTCGTCATTTCTGAGAGAAAAAAATAGAGAGAAGAGGGAAGTGATAAAGAAGAGAGAAAAGAAAAGAGAGAAGAGAGAGAAAAGAAACTGTATTAGCCAAACCCTAACCCTAACCCTAAACACTTCAAACTCTGAATCAAACCTTCGTTTATATAACACCCTAAACACAACCTTGAGTGTTTGAGAGAGAGTGGTTTGTTCATATTGAAGCTGTAACCTCTTTGTCTATGATCTTGTTTACAACTTAAACATTCGTGTGAAGATCTGCATTTCTCTTTCATAGAAACTATAGATCTACACTCTGCATGTTACATTTCACTAGATCTGCATATTTCTTTCTTGATTTAAGAAAATCTTTACTGATTTAGTTTTGAAAATGTTTTATGGTTTCTATTCTTACGAAACTTAACATTGACCTAGTTGGATTCACACTTTGAGATTTTCAATCTCAAAAATATTTTTAAAACCGAGATTGATTAAGATCTTGACCGATTTAGAAGCGAGATATCCGTGGAATCTGGGTTATATTAAAGGTCAAAAAGGTTTTTAGTTCTGTAAGAAAGAAAGAAAACAAAATCACAGCATATAGTCTTTATATGTAATTTTTCTAGGACTGTCTGTAAAACTTAGTGTGTGTGAGTTCATGCATGTTGATAGGGATCACTTCACAAACACTTAACACACTACTACACTGGAAGTGTTGTGAATAAGATCAAAGATTATTGAGTCGACGTAAGGAAGCTAAAGCAAAGGAAGTTATCAAACTGGAAGAACATCATCAACAATCAGATCTATGAGAGGTTAGAAGGACACCAAGTGGGGTATATTCCTAAACTTAGAATAGGTTGATTTGTGTGCATGTATGTTGGATTGTTTGTAACTATTATTTGTTGTTAGTGGATTTTTTTACTTTTGTGACTTAGAAGTTATCGTGGATGTTTCCTCTATTGGGAGAGGTTTTACCACGTTAAAAACTGTGTGTTTTTTATTATCTTCATCTCCTCATCTCAGTCTATAGTGTGCTGATTTTTAAAACTGTCTTTGTTTTAAAAACTGATTACAAAGTCTTGATTACTCTCGTACATAAGTTTTTTGTAAACACATCTTGTTGTTTATAATTTTTATTTAAAAAAAAAGGGTTTCTTCAACAAACATCTCGGAGTTGCTTATACAGTTTAATCTTGAATTAAACGGCATTAGCAACGTTTTTCAATTGGTATCAGAGCCCTGTTAACTTTTATTTCAAAAAGATCTTGTGTTTCTGAAATCGTTTTCTGAAAAACCTAACTATGGACGAGAAGAATGAAAGGTTTGGTAATCTGTCCAGATCTCCACTCTTTGATGGAAACAACTTTGATTACTGGAAAGTAAGAATGGTTGCCTTCATCCAAGGGACTTTAGGAGATGATGTCTGGGACATTATTGAAAATGGATACACTTATCCTACTAAACCAACCACTGAAGGAAGTGATGAGAGGGTAAAGAAAATCTTAAGTGAGTTTACCCAAGAAGAGAAAACCATTTCTCGAAATAACAATAAAGGCAAGAATGCCATTTTTATGTCTATTAATGGGTATGAGTTCAAGAGAATCTCATCTTGTGACACTTATAAGGAAGCTTGGGACACATTAATCACTGCCCATAAAGGAGACTCGAGAGTTAAAGCTGCTAAAACTCAAATGCTTACCCAGCAGTACAACTCTTTGATTATGTCTGACTCTGAGTCTTTTGATGACTTTTACATGAACTTAACTGATATAGTTACTAAGTTGCATGCTAATGGTATAACATATGATAGGAATGAAATTGTCTCTAAAATTCTAAGATCATTACCACAAAAATTTGACAGCAAGAGGTATGCTATTGAGGAAATGAGTGATCAAAACCTTACCCCTGAGTTACTCAGTAGCAAACTTAGGACTGTGGAAATGGAATTAGACTTTAAGAAACAATTAAATCATTCACAAAGAAAACAGCCCAACTCTAACTTGAGTTTTGCCTCTAAGATATCTAAACTTGAGACTAATTTGATCAACTCTGACTCTGATGAGGAGTGTGATATAGACAAACTAGATAATCAGATTGCCTTAATGTCTAAATAATTTAAGAAAATTGTTAAATTTAGAAACAAACAGGCAACTAAACAAGGCAAGCCTAATTATCCTACTCTGTCTAATCCCAAACCTCATGAGAGAGGTCTTGACAAACATCCTAAGGACAACAACTCCAGACCCACTAGAGACCTTAAAAAGATTAAATGTTTTAGATGTGGGAAACTAGGTCACATTGCTCACGATTGCAGAGTTAATCTGAATAAAGCCAACACACACAATAGAGCCAATGTCTGTAAAACTTGGAATGATTCAAGTGACTCTATTGAAGAGGAACTTTAGTCATCAAATGTACTTAACCCTTGCATGTCCTTTTATGCTAAGATCATTTACAATGATGATATGCCTATGTGTGATAATGATGCTCCTACTCCTGCTTGTGTGAATACTGCTTTGACTGGCCTAGATGCTTTATTATCTGAAAATGTTACTAGTTCTAGTTCCGTGTGTGTGAGTCAAAGTGATCTAGATAACGACGATGTAAATGGGTGCGTGAGTACTAAAACTGAATCGTTAGGGGTCACTACACACACTTCACTTAGCGACTCAGACACAGATGACCTCCCTGATATCCATACTCTGTATGCTAAAACTCTTAAAAAGGGCACTAGACTGGAGAAGACTGTTAGAGACCTGACTAAGAAATTAGATGATCTAAGTCTTATTGTGAAGTTGAATGCTGAAGAGTACACTAACCAGTGTCTGACTCATCAATCTGAAATTGAAACTTTTGATCAAAAATTAAAAGAGTTGACTAAAACTAATGAAACCCTGGAATGAAATACAAGGGAACATTATTATAACTGGAGGAAGCAAAAACAAAGACAGCTACTGTTTTCAAAAAAATTTCTAAGTTTGAAAACAATTCAAATTGTTTTACTGACTTTGTTGTTGACTCCAAGACCAATTCTGATGATAGAACCGGTATTGGATTTTGCCCTAAGAACAAACCACAAACTACAAATTTTGAACCTATTAAGTTTGTGTCTGGGGGCAAAAGACCAATTGAAACATGTCCAGACTTTCATTTTATTAAAGAGGAATTTGATCAAAAGCAACAACAGAAAGACATTGGAGAGTCTAGTAATTCTAAGGCTGACACTGCACTTAAGACTAAATACGTCTGTCCTTTGATCAGAAAGGTTGATTCTACCTATAAGACCATACCTCCTAGGAGTAGGACTTCTGAACAGAATGCTGTTAAAACCATCTTTAGAAGTTTTCCTAAGGAAGTTCATCCCTCGAGCAATCAATATTGCTCCTACTGTGACATTTATGGTCATTCCTTTGAAGGTTGTTATGCTAGGCGTCTAAACACCCCGGTGTACAACTCTTCTGTCTACAAGAACTTTAACTATTCTAGGCAAAATCGTAACCATTATGTCCTTCCAAGACAACCTGATAAGAACTTTAACTACAGAAATAGAAAGACCAAAACTAAGAGTTCATTTAAGAGAAAGGCTCCCAGAAACTTTCCTAAACCAAAAGCTCAAAATTTTCACAATAATCAGGTTGTTGCCCCAAATGTTTTTCGACAAAAAGCTGTTTCTCGAAAATTTTATCAAATGAGGGCAAACTTGCACAAAATTAAAACTAGAGCTATTTGGGTTAGAAAAGATGATCTTTTACCCCAAATGAAGTGTAACATTGTTATCACTGCCTTAAAAGTTGAACACACTTCATCTGGTTGGTACTTAGATTCAGGATGTTCCAAACCTATGACAGGAGATGAAACAAAACTTTTAAACAAAACCAAATTTGCTGGAGGAAAAGTAGTTTTTGGTGACGGAGTTTCATCCTAGATCATAGGTAAAGGAACCTTAAAAGAAGAGGGAATACCTACTCTCGAAAATGTACTTTTAGTTAAAGGCCTTAAAGCCAACCTCCTAAGTATATCACAATTTTGCGACTCTGACCATACAGTTACCTTTTCAAAGAACAATTGTAAAATTCTAAATGATAAAGGTAAATGCATTATTACCGGATTTAGAACACCTGACAATTGTTATACTCTCAAGACTGGTTCTGAAACCTGTAACATTGTCAGAATGGATGACAATGAAATCTGGCATAATCGTATGGGTCACCTAAGTTATGATATCCTTGGTAGATTGTCTAGTCAAGAGATTGTTAGAGGAATTCCTAAAATTAAACCTATTTCAAGTGTTGTCTGTGGTCATTGCCAGGAAGGAAAAATAGTTAAGACTTCGCATAAAAAGGTTAAAGACATTCTCACCTCTAGACCTCTAGATCTCATCCATATGGACCTTATTGGTCCCTCTAGAACTGTTAGTCTTTGTGGACACAGTTATATCCTTGTCATGGTTGATGATTTCACACGATTCACTTGGGTTGCCTTCTTGAAACAAAAATCTGACACGTTTCAGAATTTTTTGAAAATTTTACTAAGAATTGAAAATGAGAAGGACACACAAGTCAATCGCATTCGTAGCGATAGAGGGGGAGAGTTCATAGACACATGAATAGTTGAATATTGTGACTACAACGGTTACAAACACGAATTCAGTGCCCCTAAGACTCCTCAGCAGAATGGTATTGCTGAAAGAAAAAACCGAACTCTTCAAGAGATGGCATGTGTCATGTTGCATGCCAAATCTCTACCTAAATACTTCTGGGTAGAATCTATTAGAACTTCATGTCATATCATTAATAGGGTTTACCTTAGGAAAAACTCTAAACAAACTCCTTATGAGTTGTGGTACGGTAAGAATCTTAATCTGAAATATCTAAGAACTTTCGGAAGTCAGTGTTATGTCTGTAAAGACAGAGAACATCTGTCTAAATTCGAAACACGTGGTGATAAAGCCATCTTATTAGGATACTCTCCAAACAGTCGTTCTTATCGTATATACAATCTGCGTACTAAGGCCCTTATGGAATCGATAAATGTAATTGTAAGCGACACTATTATCGAAAATAAGACATCTGAATCACCTATTGTGGTTGAATCTGAAAATGATTTCAAAACTGATTCACCAGAAATAGATGACTCATTACCTATTGAGAGTCCAGAAGTACCTGGCTGGGTCTCTAAAGATCATCCCATTGACAACGTGGTCGGTAATCCTAATGAGCCAGTTCGTACTAGATCCTAGTTAAGAAATTATGCTAATTATGCATGTTTCGTCTCCCTTGTGGAACCGAAAAATGTTAATGAAGCATTGAATGACACACACTGGATTTCTTCTATGCAGGAAGAACTTTTACAATTTGTCATTCACGATGTCTGGTATCTTGTACCGCGGCCTCAAAACAAAAATGTTATTGGGACACGTTGGATTTTTAAGAACAAATCTGATGAAAATGGGATAATCCTTAGAAACAAAGCTAGACTAGTTGCTCAAGGTTACTCACAAATAGAAGGAATATATTTTAGCGAGACGTTTGCCCCTGTCACTCGTCTTGAATCTGTTCGACTTCTTTTCGCCATAGCTTGTCACTTAAAATTTACACTTTATCAAATGGATGTCAAGTCTGCCTTCCTCAATGGAATTCTGTCCGAAGAAACGTATGTAGAACAACCCAAATGGTTCTTTGACCCTAAATACCCTGACCATGTCTTTCGTCTAAAAAAGGCTTTGTATGGCTTAAAACAAGCTCCTCGAGCTTGGTATGAACGCCTTTCCAACTTTTTGTTGGATAAGGGTTTTAAGAGAGGAGGAAATGACCAGACTCTCTTTGTCAAACATTTTGACAAAAACATTATTATAGCCCAAGTCTATGTAGACGACATCATTTTTGGGTCTACTTCAAACTCTGAAGTTAAATCTTTTTCTGCTATAATGCATAAGGAGTTTCACATGTCCCTTATGGGGGAGCTACAACTTTTCTTAGGATTTCAAGTGAAACAGAATTCTGATGGTCTATTTGTCTCTCAAACCAAGTATGCTTTAGATCTTGTTAAGAAATTTGGTTTAGATAATGCTAAAGTTGCCAAAACGCCTATGAGTACTACTGTTAAATTATGTAAAGATGAAAATGGAAAGTCAGTTGATTCCACACTGTATCGTAGTATGATTGGTAGCCTACTCTATCTAACTGCCTCGCGACCAGATATAATGTATGCTGTATGTCTGTGTGCTCATTACCAGAATAACCCTAAAGAGAGCCATTTATTGAGTGTAAAACGTATAATAAAGTACATAAAATGCACTCTTAATCTTGGACTTAGGTATACTAAGGATACCTGTAGCACCATCATAGGGTATACGGATGCTGATTGGGCCGGGTGTACTGATGATAGTAAAAGTACATCAGGTGCCTGTTATTATGTCGGCAATAATTTAGTTGGTTGGAGTAGCAAAAAACAGAATTGCACATCTTTATCTACGGCTGAATCGGAATATATAGCAGCAGGAAGTTACTGTGCTTAATTGTTATGGATAAAACAAATGTTAAGCGATTATGGGATTAAAGAAGATCAGTTACACCTATATTGTGACAATCAAAGCGCCATTAACATATCTAAAAACCCGGTTCAACACTCACGAACTAAGCATATTAAAATAAGGCATCATTTTATACGCGAACTTATTGAAACTAAGGAATTAGAAATCCATTACCTGCCTACTGATCTGCAACTTGCAGACATGTTCACTAAACCTTTAGACTATAACAGATTTCTGTATTTTCGTAATTCTATAGGTATGGTATGTGCTGATTAAATTCTGAGGACCTTAATTTTTACCCTTTGTCCATTTGAGACAAAATGGGGGAGAAATTTGAGTCTTACGAGTTCAATGTTTTGTTCACACTTTCATCTAAACTGCTTGATCTTAGTGTGCATATTTGCAGGAATCTCTTCTACTGATTGTCTACCATTTCTAGTGTACAAACTTGTAAATAGTTGAGTTATGTAATTTTTGACTTTCTAGGAAATGGGTAGATAGTATCTTTTGTATAGGACTAGGTTTTATTTTTTTGGTTCCCTACGAGTTTTAAGCTAACTCAAAGGAGATTTTGTCTCATATTTCCAAAGGGGAAGATTGAAGCACCTTATACCTTTGACTTGCTTAAGTCTATATTGTATAAGTGCTCAACTAATTTGGAAATAGTGACAAAATTGGTTGTCTATCCTAGAATCCAAAGAACCTCGGAATCATTCTCTCTAATCCTCTTCAATAATCCAAGAAGGTATAAATTGAATCACACTACACACAATTAGAAGTGCATACATGTGTATATATTGCTTATATTGAGTGTGTGTTAAATTCCCCTTAAAATGTTGTTTTAATAATTTTTTGGGAATTTTTAAACATTTTTAAACAATTTTAAAATAATGTTTTCATTAATTAAAATGTGTTTATAAAATTTGTGGGTTTAATTTTCTATTTTGAAAACTTCAGTTTTCATTGGAATGTTTGTTTGGGTAGAATGTAAATGCGCTAGAGACTTCAGGGTGCTGCCTGTATTTAAGTTTGACGCGCGTTTGTGAGCCACTCACACGCCAACACTCGCCACTTCCCTGATGTATCTGTTTGTGTTTGTTATGTGAGAGGGTTGGATGGTGCATTGCTGATCGTTGGATTAAAACTTATCGATGGTCTGCATGTGTTTTTAATCAATCCTGGTGCTATCCCTTTGAACCAATCACAATCATCTTAACCACCGCTATTTCATAACCCTTGGATCAAGTCAACGTTAGAAATACTTGATCTCAGCCCTTGATTGCCTTCGTCATTCCAGAATCTTCCCTCACTCCTATATAAACCCTCCACTTCTCAGCTTTTCAAGACTTTTGGGCATTCGTCATTTCTGAGAGAAAAAAATAGAGAGAAGAGAGAAGTGAGAAAGAAGAGAGAAAAGAAAAGAGAGAAGAGAGAAAAGAAACTGTGTTAGCCAAACCCTAACCCTAACCCTAAACACTTCAAACTCTGAATCAAACCTTCGTTTATATAACACCCCAAACACAACCTTGAGTGTTTGAGAGAGAGTGGTTTGTTCATATTGAAGCTGTAACCTCTTTGTCTATGATCTTGTTTACAACTTAAACATTCGTGTGAAGATCTGCATTTCTCTTTCATAGAAACTATAGATCTACACTCTGCATGTTACATTTCACTAGAATTGCATATTTCTTTCTTGATTTAAGAAAATCTTTACTGATTTAGTTTTGAAAATGTTTTATGGTTTCTATTCTTACGAAACTTAACATTGACCTAGTTGGATTCACACTTGGAGATTTTCAATCTCAAAAATATTTTTAAAACCGAGATTGATTAAGATCTTGACCGATTTAGAAGCGAGATATCCATGGAATCTGGGTTATATTAAAGGTCAAAAAGGTTTTTAGTTCTGTAAGAAATAAAGAAAACAAAATCACAGCATATAGTCTTTATATGTAATTTTTCTAGGACTGTCTGTAAAACTTAGTGTGTGTGAGTTCATGCATGTTGATAGGAATCACTTCACAAACACTTAACACACTACTACACTGGAAGTGTTGTGAATAATATCAAAGATTATTGAGTCGATGTAAGGAAGCTAAAGCAAAAGAAGTTATCAAACTGGAAGAACATCATCAACAATCAGATCTATGAGAAGTTAGAAGGACACCAAGTGGGGTATATTCTTAAACTTAGAATAGGTTCATTTGTGTGCATGTATGTTGGATTGTTTGTAACTATACTTGTTGTTAGGTGATTTTTTTACTTTTGTGACTTAGAAGTCACCGTGGATGTTTCCTCTGTTGGGAGAGGTTTTACCACGTTAAAAACTGTGTGTTTTTTATTATCTTCATCTCCTCATCTCAGTCTATAGTGTGCTGATTTTTAAAACTGTCTTTGTTTTAAAAACTGATTACAAAGTCTTGATTACTCTCGTACATAAGTTTTTTATAAACACATCTTGTTGTTTATAATTTTTATTTTTTTTAAAAAAAAGGTTTCTTCAACAAACATCTCGGAGTTGCTTATACAGTTTAATCTTGTATTAAACGGCATTAGCAACATTTTTCACTAACATCCCATTCCACTTGTAATTAACTTAATAATTTTTTAACAATTTGTAACATCGTCTTTGATCGTTGTCTGTAATGTTTTGAATAATATTTCCTTTAATTGTTACTTGCCATGTGATGTATGAAGTTTTATGAATGGTAATTATATCATATTTAATGGAAATTTCTTTATCGCTACAATTTCACGTGTGTTAATTAAATATTTGCTCTTCTTTATAATTTCCTAAGGCGTGTCATACACATCTTTACAATTGTTAATGTATTTACAATGGGCCGACGCAATTCCTACATACCACTTAATGATGTTCGTATAACCCTAATCCAATGACTTTCAAAGTGAATCGACAAGTTAATAGTGTTAAATGTAAGTCCACTCTCGTCTTAGCCGAGAGATATCACCATGTAGTGGTGTTTATATAACCATTAAATGATTTTCTTAAGTCCACTCTCATCTTAGCCGAGAGAGGTCACCACTTAATTATGTTCATATAACCATAATCCAATGATTTTCAAAGTGAATCACCAAGTTAATGGTGTTAAATGTAAGTCAACTCTCATCTTAGCCGAGAGAAGTAACCACCTAGTGGTGTTCATATAACCATTAAACGATTTTCTTAGTGAATCACCAAGTTAATAATGCTGACCATAAGTTCCCCTCGTCATTTTTGGAAGTGTATGGATGAGTTTCATCTCTTCATACACTCTAGTCTTCGTCGAAGGAGAGAAAAAATTTAAAGTCACCACATTAATGATGTTTGAAACAACCATAATAAAATAATTTTTAACAGATTTTTTGAGTTTTTCACCACCGAAGTGATGTTGTCATGCAATTCCCCCCTCTCGGTGTTATTGAGAGCTCATGGACGAGAGGAGTCTCCCATGGTTTCTTGTATCACCGACCATGAGTTAAGACTAATTCACCATACGACTGATGTTATTTAGCTCAGAGCAATTCAAACCATGCATTGGAAAATTGAACACAAAGATATGATGAAACACTTGCATTTTTTCATTTATTACTTTGAAATATTCCAAATACAAGCACTCTGTATAAAATGAGGATGACATATAAATTCCATTCAAGCCTATTGATAATATTTCTTTAAGTTATATGCGTTCTATGGATTGGAGAAAGTCTCTCCCTTTAGGTTCTCCGGTCTATAAGTCTTAGGGATGATATCTTCAGTGACTTTGTATGGGCTATACATGTTCAGATGCAATTAGCCTTTCTATGGCCCTCGTATTATAGAATTTGGTCGTTCTTTTTTGATATGTCGCTTGTCTGACCTCGGTGTCTTCTCTTTTTTCTTCTATCAAGTCCAAGTCCAGCCTCCTTTCTTTATTGTTGGTCTCAGGGTTGTAAGTCTGGACTCTGTGACTGGCAAGGCTGAGTTCAGTGGGGATTACTGCCTCTGACCCATAGGACAACATGATGAGTGTTTCTCCTGTAGGAGTCCTCTATGTTATCCTGTAAGACCAAAGACCTTTAGCGTCATCCAACTTTTCTTAATTTCGTCTAATATAGTTCTATTGGTGACCTCAGTCTGGCCGTTGTCATAGGGTCGGCCCGACACTGAGTAAAATTGCTTGATGCTGACCCTTCCGTAATATGCCTTTAAGGAATTGTTTTTGAACTGCCTCCCATTGTCAAAAATCAAGGTGTGGGGTAGACTATACCTGCAGATAATGTTCCTCCAAATGAACTTGAAGGTCTTCATCTCAATTATGGAAAACATGCCCTTAGACTCCACCCACTTTGAGAAGTAGTCGATTGCCAGTATTAAATACTTGTAATTACATGCAGCTACTACGTCGATTCCCCACACAATAAACGGCTAGGGGTTTTTGATGGACGACAAATTCTAATGAGGCTAATGGAGGATGCAAGCATATCTCTAACACTTATCACATTTCTTACATTATTGATCTCGTCCTTGGCTAGGGTCAACCCTTAGTAGCCTTACATCATAATATTTTTTGCCAGATATCGTCCCCCAATGTGACTTGAGTATCACCCCTCATTCACATCTCGCAAGACATATTCCATTTCGGCGTGGTGAACACATTGAAGCAGGAGGAGTAAAAATCCCTTTTTGTATATGACTTCCCCTATAATGGTGAACTTTGTCGCTCTGTATCATAACTTTTTCCTCTCGGCCTTTGTATCTGGTAAATCCCCATCCCTGATATATTTGATGAGAGGATCCATCTATGATTATTAGAGAATCAAGTTTAGGAAACTCAATCCTATTGTCATCCTCGTCAATGATTGTCTTGTACATGATTTCAACATGGAGGGTCCACCCGATCTCTATTCTGGTAGCAGAGGCTAGTCTTGCTAATGCATCAACTCGGCCATTCTTTAAGCCAAGGAACTGTTTTCACCTTCACTTCCTCGAAGTTAATCAAGACTTTCTTTACCCTTGTCAGACTGGGATGTCATCCGATAAAGGACCTTCATTTACTTCCCCATTTCTAAACAAAACATCTTTTTCAATAGGGTCGACTCCCATTCCATCGGCTACAGATGGGTCCAGGGTTATCTTCTCAAGAAATGCCACAATGTTATCTTCTTTATTATCGTCCTCAGCTCAAGTGAATTCGGGGAAACAAATTAGCTAATGTCTTCCCCTTGATTGTTGTCCTTAGTTGATTCATGATGTCAAGCTCTCCTAACTCAATTGACCCAGCCCTCAGTCACCCAATTTCTCGGGTTTATATATGACTTGCCTCAAAGGAGTGTCGGTGAGTACCACCATGGTATGAGCTTGAAAATATGACTTTATTTTTCTGGAGTCATGGATCAAAGCATATGTCAATTTTTCCATCCTTGGGTATTTTAGCCCGACCCCTTGAAGAGCCTTGCTATTGAAGTATATAGGCTTTTGAACCCATTCATCATCTTGAATAATAGGTGCACTTATGGCCGATTTTGACACTGCTAGGTATAGATATAATTTCTCCCACTGGATGGGTCGAAATGGGAGCATTGGGGATCCCAAATAAGCTTTAAGTTCTTGAAAATCTTTCTCACACTCTTCATCCCATGAAAATGCTTTTCTCAAAATTTTAAAGAAAGGCAAACGCTTATCTATGGCCTTGGAGATGAATCGGTCGAGAGAAATAACCCTTCCCGTTAATCTCTTCACGTCTTCTATAGTAGTCAATGTCTTCATTTCCATCAACGCCTTGATTTTCTATGGGTTTGCCTCAATCCCCCTTTGATTGACTATGAAGACGAGGAGTTTTCCTGCCCCGACGCTGAACACACATTTTGTCGAATTCAACTTCATCTTGTTGAGATCTATAGTGTCAAATGTCCTCTCAAGGTTGGCCATATGATCCTCGTCCTTAAGGCTCTTCTTCAACATTTTATTGACCAGCTCTAGTAGGTTTCTCCTGCATTTTCAAGGCTGAATGGCATGACCTTATAGCAGTAGGCTCTTTTGTCAATGATGAAGTAAGTCTTCTCTGCATTGGCTTCATCCATGAAGATTTGGTTGTATCCTGAATAAGCGTCCACAAATCTCATCAACTCGTGCCCAGCCGTGGCATCTACCATTTGATCCATACAAGGCAAATGAAAATTATCTTTTGGACTGGACTTATTTATTCTGTGAAGTCTACACACATTCTCCATTTTCCATTGGCTTTTGTCATAATCACACCATTAGACAGGCAATCAGGGTAGTGCACTTCATGAATAAATTCAGTCGATTTGAGCTTTTTGACCTCTTCTTGGATGACTTCATATCTATCTCTGGTATAGGTCCTCCACCTCAACTTTATTGGCTTAGAACCCTTATCAATGTTCAGTTGATGGCAGATGACTTTGGGGTCAATCCCCGGTATATCCCCATGGCTCCATGCAAAGATGTTGTGCTCTTCCCCAGCAGCCCTATTAACCTTTCTTTTACCCCCTTCAATGACGAGCCAATTTGGATGGTTTTTATCGATTCATCCTCATTGAGGATGATGGATTTTACCTCCTCTGTGGCCTCACCCTTCTTCAATTTACTTTTATCCTTTGGGTCAAGAGTTTCAATAATGTAGGAGGTTATGAGCTTCTTGTGAGCCTCTTTTTATTCTGTCGAGCTGAAATAACACTCTCTTGCCTCTACCTGGTCACCTTAGACTTCCCCTACCAAATAAGGAGTCAAAAATTTTACCATTTGGTGAACTGTATAAGGGACTCCCTCGAACTCTTTCAATTTTAATTTGTCGAGAATAATATTATAAGCCAAGAATACATTCCCATCCATCACGAAAAAGCTTACTTTCTTCATTAGGCACATCGTCCAGGTACCCATACAGATATCCATCTCGAACATCCCAAGTGTGTGCACCTTTTTCTCCACTTAACCATATCAAGGGTTGATGATAAGGATCCAACCTCTTCTTACTAGGCTTTAACCCCTTGAAGCAATCCCATAACAAAACGTCGGTTGAGTTATCATTGTCCACCAGTATTATAGGCACATCGTACCCATGATCCCTGGTGTTGATGACCAGAGGGTCATCATGTGTGTGTGTGTGGGGGGGGGGGGGGGGGGAGGGGGGAAGATTACCTTGAAGTCCATTAGCGAGAACCCTATCACCAAGGTATACATATCTACTATCTTCAATTTTCCTGACTTCGGCTATATGGCGGTCGAGTTAATATCAATCGTTTAGGTGTCGGCTTTGCTTCTACAATGTGTGCCTTATGATCTATCATCTCAGTTCCTCCACTAGCTAACCCCCCATTGATTATTTTCACGTCGAATGAGATCATGTGCATATGTCCCTTAGGCTCAGGGATCTTCGGAGGGAGGTCTGTGTCATCCTCGTCGCTGTCAGATTGTTCATCTTTCTTTTCGGCCTGAGTATGTCATTGTTGATGCCAAAAAATGGACATAATTCCATTTTTATGATCACATATAAATAGATAAGATCAATCCAATCAAAAATATAAAAGACAAGGGTTTTTAAAGTGGTTTGGGTATTCAAGAAAGCCTACATCCACTGTTATTTTATTCCAGGGGGTTTACAATGGTACCATATGATATGCAGTGAATAATCGGTCTCATTTTCCTTGTCTAGAGAGAGATATGTAGAGATGTCTGTTGTTGTTTGTGATTGCCTGCCCTTTGGTTAAGGGAGAGTATGTATTTATAGTGATCAAGGGTTGGAATGCATTTATATGTTCATGCATTTACACCCGTACATAATGAATGTGATGGAAGTCCAAGAGATATAATGTCTTTATATATTCAGACATTTATATCTATATACAATAAATATAACTGTTGGTCTTTCTTGAGAAAATGACTGTTGACGACTCTACATCAATGGATTTTGATCTTTCAATGGTTCGTCTTCTGTAGGTTGGTCGGGCGATATGCCGACTAACTGTCTTCAGGTGCCGACTAACTATCCTTCGATGCCGACTAACTCTCCTCGTGCGCCGACCATGTAATTAATTTCCATGTAGGATGAAAGGTGTCCATGTCTGATTGGTCCATATAGATGGGTAATTTTGGGCATCAACAGAAGCCCCCAATGCTCCATGCTTGATTATTTAAAGAGAGGATGTAGTATTTAATTTGAAAAGTTGCTCGGCACCTGGAATGGCGGAGGTAGAGGTCGTCCATCGAACTTTTTGTGAGAATTTGGAGAATTTAGTAATTGAACTTCAATAACATGTATAAAACTGACTTCTACATGATTTTTATACTGGTGATCTTTCTTATTCTTCTAGAGTTGATCGATTGGTGTGCTGAACAGTTGAATATGAAGCCGACTAACTGCTGATGAAGTGCCAATCTGTTGAAGTGTCTTATTGAGAATGGTCAGTTGATAGGAGAATTAAGGATTATAAAGTCTTTCATAGACTACCAAGTCTAGATAAAATGTTGAGAATGTTGATGATTAGTCCAGTTCTGCTGCCAATTGCTCATGAGGATTTTTCATACCGGTTTATCTTTGTCAAAAATTTCTTCTTTCTTCAAATAAAGTTGCTTATCAGAACATCTTCTTGCTATGCTTGACAGATTATTGGGCTATCTCCTAGACAATGAATGGTTGAGATTTATTGATAACTTTATTTTCTATCCATGAAGTTTGCCTCAATTTTCCCCTTCAACGTAGCTCTTGGCCCATAAATATAATCTGCAAGCTCCGCGACCCTGCCTGATTTTTCTAATTTCTTCTCTTTTGAATGCCTTGTTAGTGTAACATGCAAGCTTTTGAGCCCCATTCTTCAGTCTGATCAGTGCCGAGCTAGTAGCGGACTTTGAAACATATAAGTATATGTACAATTTTTTACTCAATGTTGGTCGGAATAGATGTACATACTGAATGTGATTCTTGATCTTTAATAAAATAACTCATGAATATGCCTCCTGAACTTCAATAGCAAAGCTAACTCCTAAATATGCCTCCTGAACTTCAATAGAAAAGTTAACTCCTGAATATGCCTCCTGAACTTCAAGAGCAAAGCTAACTCTCGAATATGCCTTTTGAACTTCAATAGCAAAGCTAACTCCTAAATGTTGATTGGTCATTGTGCTGACCATGTTATATTCTGGATCCGAATTCATTGATAGGCCGGTATTGCATGATGACATCAATTCTTCTTTCTATAATGCATTACTCAAAATTTCTTAGCAGCAAGAACAATGATCCCTCAAGGATGGAATATGAGCTTTGAATATTTTCTCGGCCTTTAATTATGTTGGCAGTTGGCAGCTGACCTACTGGAATTTATTGAATACATCTTCTGATACTCTGATTTCTTTGCCCTTGTTGCTACTCTAGCTAGGGTAGATAAAGTTGAGGAAACGTGTTCCATGAAATGACTACTAAGAGCTTTGACTATTTCTGCTATTGTACTACCTTTGCTGAAGCCATTGGTGTTAGAACAATTAGCTGATCTTTATTTCTATCAACTTGTCGACTATATAATCTGTGCAAACTAGTTAGTTAGGACAATGATTAAATAACTTGTTGGTTTATAGAAAGTTCAGCTAACTTCCAAAGCTCAAGGAAAAAAGACCAATTGAATGATCTCTTTATATTCTAGACCAATTGAATGATCTCTTTGTATTCTAGACCAATTGAATGATCTCTTTGTATATACTCATTGGTTTACTAATTCTCTTAAATGTTTTCATTCAAGTTTAACACTAGTTACCAATAAGGCCCATTGATCCCTACTGATGAACTTAGATGATTCTAAATTTTTCACTAGTAGCTCAAATGGAAGTTAAGTGTATTCAGGAAATTTCATAGCTACTCCAATTTAGGCATGCGCTACTGGGTCTTCCTATCTATGTAACTTAGTCAGCGTCAGTCTGTTAGTTTATAGTTGGCAACATTCGTGCCTTAAGCTTTTATTTTGGAAACTTTCATGCCTCAAGCTTTCATTCTGGAAACTTTCGTGCCTCAATTGAGATTATGAAGAGAAGATTAATAGTAATGTCTGACTCTCAATTGAGATTATGAAGAGAAGATTAATAGTAATGTCTGACTATCTGTCTCGACTTTTCTGCAATATAATGTCCATTATGTAGATCATGTGATAAGATCAAATAATAAATATGTTCGAGCATCTGGACTGAATTAGAAATATAATGTAGATCGTGTGATAAGATCTAATAATAATATATTTACCGACCATCTGTCGGAGCTTAGAGAGAAATCCAGATAATAAATGCGTCGACCATCTGTCGGGGCTAGATGAGAAATCCAGATAAATAATAACTGCACCAACCATCCATCGGGGCTTAATAAGAAATCCAAATAATAAATGCGTCGACTATCTACCGTGCTTTTAAATAATGCATAATGGGATTAAATGATCCTGCATTATTAGAGAAATATAGATTTCCATACCATTCAATAGGGTTGAATATCAATGATAATTAATAAGCTTGCCTGATCATTCATCGAGGCTTAGAGGGAGAAATCAAGAGAAATAATAAATGCGCCTACCATTTGTCGGGGCCTAATATAGATGAGAAATATCCCGACCAACTGTTCGTTGGTGGTAAAATATAATAAGTGTGTCGGATCTCCTCGGGACTGAGTATATGATGATAATATTTTGTCGAGCTTTGGCCGAGATGAATATAGAATATGCATAATCCTTTTTCATGTTGAGAATATTAAATAATGAATCTAAAGAAATATCAGTATCCGATCCTTCATCGGATATAAGAAATAATTTTGCCCAACCATTTGTTGGGTCTTTAAGTGTTGTAATAAAATTTTCAGGAATAATTTCTGTGGTGAGATATTTATATCACCATACCCCGAAAAACAAAATAAAAAATGAGATGAATTGTGAGTTCTCTTTTGGAGAAGTCTACTCAGCGAGGAGACTTAGTGATCTATGCTCGATCATTTGTCAGAGCATAAAAAATAGTGCTTGACTAATATGAAATTGTATACTGTCGAGAATATATATTACTTCCTAGAATATAAGATTGTGGTCGAGTCTCGTGCATATTTGTTGGAGCATTAATAATATTTCCAAGAGTTTAAGATTTTGGCCGAGCATTCGTCGGGATTGAATCTTGTACCTGTGGAATTTAATAGATTGCCCAACTATCTGTGGAGGCTAGATCAAATAAACATTAACATGAGAATAATTTATTCAGCTAAAATATATGATGTATATTTGCTTTAACATCAATAAATATTATGTCGACTATGTGTCACGTGAGCATATTTTTATCAAATATGTGCCATAAGGCATAATTGTTTAATCTTGAGTTTTTGTAAACTTATTTAAACTCTAGCAAATAATCAGGTATAAGTTTGATTTAAAAAATATCCCATTTCACCTGAAATTGTGAATTATGGGGATTGGGTGTAAAAAACCTGAAAAGATCTTTAAATAACATGTGGATAAACTAAGGGTCCTCTTTTAAACAAAAAATGTTTTATTTTAATGAAATCAAAATGAGTTGGCAACCACTGCATTTGAAAGTATATGTGAGAAAGTCCAACATGTAGCAATGTCGATGACATCCTTTGATAACGGATGCCGACCAGCCAAAATCCTCACTGCCGGTATTCGCCGACAACCATGGGCACTTTGGTGGTAACACCGACTAGTAACATATATCAACAAAAATGTCGCCGACCAACCCATAAAAAGTTATGAAATATGAATGGATCCAATCATTTGTTAAAACCCAAACATTCCAAATGAGTTTTGTCATTTGCGACCGATTAGTAATATAGATGTTGTCGACCATCCATACTTGTTGCCGATCAACAAATAGGAGGTCGGGAATCCCTGAAGCTGTATAAGAGTTGTCACCGATCAACAAATGTTCTGACATATATTGTTCCTGTGGTCACCGGCCAGAAATCGAGCAGCTATTATCCTCTGACTTTATCATTATAGAGATCCCCAACCAACAATTAGGTGTTGTCGACCAAGAATTAGTGATCCGATGATTCCTCTAAGGTAAGGTCCCTTTCGATAGACGATTTAGCTTACCACATTCCTTAGTCGGAGTTGGATTTTAGAGGAAGCTAAAATCAGAGATGTGGTTGGCATTCACTTATGGAATTTGGTCGTGGTCGGCGAAGTCCGTGTAAGGGTGATTGATATCAGTGTTTCTCGGCAAGATTGATGCTTTATTTACCAACTCTTCAGATGTAAAACCCTTAGGCGGTTAAATTCATCTGATGTAGGGTCAATCAAAATATTTGGTGGTGTTTCATAGCATAAAAAATGGTTGAGACAGCAAAAATGGAGTTCATGAAGTGAAAGAAAATGAGGTCACTAACGATGTACAAGGTTATGGTGGTCATAATGATATCAGGATAAACCTTGACGATGACTACTAAAGTTTAAAATTTAAGGTAACTCACCCGTTGTACTATGGTTGTGATAAAGATCAAACAGATTTACATGACATGATTGGTTTTTATAGTTGAATGACTCAATATGGTTTGTCTGGCAATAGCATGATAAGAATTTTGAATTGGGTAAAGAGCTCGCTACCCAAGAAGAATACACTTCCAAATACTTATCCTACTACGAAGAACGGTTTAAAAGGTTTGGTAATAAAGTATAAATCAATTCATGCTTGTGTTTATGATTGCATACTATATCAAAAGGAGTATGAAAATCTCGATCGGTGTCTGATATGCGATAAACCTAGATATGTACAATCGATTGGAAAGGAAGGCACAAGCTCAAAATTGCCTTAAAAAATTTTAAAATATTTTCCCATTGGGCCTAGATTGAATCAGTTTTTCACAATACTATGTATAACGAAGGCAATGACTTAGCATTTTAGGGAATAAGTAAGGGATAATTTCATTCGTCATCCTATTGAATCTATAACTTGGAAGAGGATGAGTTATGAGTATCCCTATTTTGCTCGAGAATAGCATAACATTCGCTTTGCAATATCAACATATGGTTTCAGTCCATCTTGAAATCTAAGCACTAATCATAGTGTATGGACAGTGATCCTAGCAGCACACAACCTATCTCATTTATAGTGTATGAGACCTGAATTATCAATGTTGTCTTTATTGATACCCGGTCCAAAGGCACCTAGTGAGGACATCGATGTCTACTTGTCTCCTTTGGTAGAAGAATTAAATGAGTTGTTGGAAGAGGGTGTGCAAGCATTTGAGTCTTTTAAAAAAGAAAAGTTTACGCTGAAAACTATGTTGATGTGGAAAATTCATTCTTTTCCATATTATGGGACATTATTCATTAGTGTAATACATAGTTATTTGGGGTGTTCTATTTTTAGAGAGGAGACTAAATCTCTGCGTCTTACCGCTAGCACAAAAAATATATATCATTGCCATAGGATGTTTTTAATACAAGCTCATAGTTTTAGATTTGAGAAATGTTCCAATTTTTTATCGGGCGGGGTTGAACATAGGCTACCTCCAAGAAAACTTTCAGGTTCAAAAATTGAAAGTAGGTCTTCCAATTGTGGCCCTAATATTCCAGGTAAGAATCTTAAATTGAAGAATGTCAAGAATAAGAAGACTCCAACGGGGAATGAAACTAAGATAAGAAAGGCATGGTTTATGAGGTCAATTTTATTTGACTTTCCTTCTTGGAAGAATAACCTGGTGCACCATGTATTGGATATGATGCATGCATAGAAGAACATCATTGAACATATTGTGGGCACATGCCTTGGGGGGAGTCATTATAAGGATGGAGAAGATGCATGAAAAAATCATAAATTATTTGAAACTTCAACCATAACTATAGTTGAAAGAAGATAGTATGGGAAGGACAATAATTCCTCGTGGTGAATTTACTTTGACGAGTAAGGAAGGAAGGTGCTTTTAGACACAATATATAATTAGAAGGTTCCATCTAATTTTTCATCCAACTTGTAAAGGATTGTGAATTATGCTACCCATGATTTACATAAGTGTCAGTCCCACGATTGACATGTGATCATACAATTGGTTCCTTTATGGTTTAAGCACGGTTTCTCCAAGCACAAGGATTTTAAAGAGGGCTATTATGAAAATTATCATCTGCTTTACACTTTTATATGAGAATGTAGTCAATCGTGATCACATAGTGGCCATAAAAGTAGTCGTAACCGAAGAAATTTGTGTGTTGGATAAGTACTTTTCCCCATCATTTTTTACATAAATGTTCACTTGTTGGTACACCTATGCAAGAAGGCACTTCTTTGCAGCCCAATTATTATCAGTGGATGTATTCGTTTGATAGATTGATGAAAGTTTTTAAAGATTACGTTAAGAATACATGATACATTGAAGGATAAATTGTAGAGGAATACATCACTGTGGAGTCATCAATGTACACTCAAGAATTTATGCCTAACCCGAGCAGCATGGATAATAGTGATGAGTTCATCGATGAGGGTGGTCAGGTGAGTGAAATTAATGAGTTTACAACATGAACAAGTAGCTCGTTATCTACTTGACACACATGAAGATGTCGAAGAATGGAAAAAGTAAGTTTATATTATTTTAACTTTTACATTATTTTAATTTTTATACATGATCAATTTTGTAATACGTTCATCACGATCAATGCAGAAAATATAATGCGTGTGGGAAAAATAAAATACGAAGAACGATGGCACAATCAGACAACGAATTTAGGTTGTGGGTGTAACGCGAGGTAATTATAATGAGAATGTCTCTTATTAAATGCAACATTACAAGAAAGTTTTAAAACTAACCTAATTAAATTATCAATAATCTCATCTCTTAAACATGGGTGATGCGACATCATGGATTGCTCCTCTAGCCACTGGACCCTTGTTCATGTCACACGAGTACAAAAAGTATCGATTGAACGGTTACCTATTCGGTGCAAGGGTATACGAGGAATATACAAATGTACAGAACTCGGGTATTTCATACAAGGCTCTTACTTATTTCTGAGTGAGCACGAAAGATAAAAACCTCGTTGAAGCTAAAATTACTTACTATGGTGTCATTCGAAATATATTTGAATTGGACTATATAAACTTAAAAAGTTTGTGTCTTACTGTGATTGGGTAAGAGTTGAGGATAAAAACGCTTGTAAAGTTGATCATGGTACCAATTTGATCGTGGTTGACTTGTCCAAGTTGAAGAGTAACGAGCACATGAGCGATGAGCCGGTTGTTTTCACTTTTCAAAAGGTTAAGCAAGTGTTTTACTCAGAGTATATCAACAACGAGTCATGGTTAATCGTTCTACATGCGCTAAAGCATCTAACCAATAGTGTGGATGGCTTGGCAGCTCCTACCAAATATCAATCCTTTTTAGATGATAACCCGAATTTGAAACAGTTTTTAGATTTGTAATAAGTATTCCAATTATTTGAAATAATTTTTAGATTTGTAATAAATATTCCAAATATTTGAAACAATTTTGTAACAATAATTTTTCTAGGATTGTTCATAGCATAGATGTAGGCTAGTTTAGCGTATCATGTTACAAATCATCACGCACCCAGAAGACGAACCGAACTCAAACATCTCCAAGTTTGAAAACTTCCCGACATCCCAAAAGGTATAAAATGATTTAGAGTTTGAATTAATTAATGGAATTATGTTGGGATTTTTAATTTTTATCAAAAGACGAATATGGATTTTTGCTTTCGAAAATATATTTTCTAAGATACCTATAGGCGGAGTTTTTTAATCTGAAAGTTTTTGTTTATGTCATTCAATTGACATTCCATTGTCATTCAAAGGACATACTCATGCCGTTCAAATGACATTCCATGCCGCTTCTAACGACATCCTCATGTCATTCAAATGACATCCAGAAATCGTTCGAATGACCCACCGACTCAAAGTTTTTATAAATACATGTTTCGTTTACATAATGTTTAAGACTTTTGATATAACATTTTCTGCATATTCTTAACAAAAGTTCTTCATTGTTTGTGTTGAAAAACACCTATTTTAATGCACAACAAAGCATCCTTGGATATTATTGTTGTGAATTAGTTTAGAACCCTAAAAAGTTTTGTATCTTTGCATACACCTTTTATGGAGAGGATATCAATTGCTAACTTGTGATACATGTGGGGATTCATTGCTGAATACGAAGGCTGAGGCTGACAAAAGACTGCCATCATGTGATTCTTTCTAGGAGCATGGTAGTTGTTCCTTAGATATTTTTGAAGAATAGTGTGTTATACTTATGGGGGATATCAAGTAGTTTGTAAGTTAACTCTCTTGAAATTTTTTAAGTGAATAATAGGTTTTTCCCTTTGAGTTTTTTCCTGAAACTTGTCCTTGTCGTATTTGCGTGTTTGATTGATCTGTTTTATCACCATGGATGCATGATTATGATAAAAAGATAAAATATGTTTAAAACTATCTTTCGGATATAAAATTGGTATTGTAATTTTTATTAGTTTCCATCCTTATAATTATTTTGCATTCTCAAATTGGTATCAGAGCGGGTGCACAAAGTTATTGTGTTCGATCTTGTTTACTTGCTTTTGGGGTGGTTGTTTATTCATCTCTCTTGTGCTTGTGTTTTCGTCTCTCGATGGATTCTCATTCTCATTTGAAGTTTGTCGAAAGAATTGAATTTCTTGAAAATCATTTTCAAAACTTTTGCAAACTGTTCAAAATCAAAGAGATGTCGTTCATATGAAGTTTGGTGCTCTATATGATGATTTTATATCTTTAAAAGTGCCCCAAAATGAGAGTGATGATAGAGTCCTTGTTTTACAAAAATAATTAGAAGACTTGAAAAATTCTAGGGTTTGTGTTTGGGCCAAAGAGGAGAAACATATTTTGATTAATGATTTTAAGGCACGTGAGAAGAGTCTTAGGGATAAGTTTTCTTTTATGAGGGAGAGCAAGATAACCTTCTAGGTATGATTGAAAATATGAAGAAGGATTCCTTAAAATTGGAAGAGTCTAATTCTTTGATTGAGTCAAAAGTTTTGAAGTTAAAAGATGATTTAAAAGGCTCGAGTAGTTTGAGTAGTAATGGTAATGACTCATCTTGTTCTCGTGCTTCGAATGTTAAAGCCAAAACCATTGCTTGTTTTAGAGGATCAACCAAAACTAAGGACGTTATAAAATGTCAACCTATATGTATCATTCCTCCCGTTTACACATGTTCACATTGTGGTAGGAAAGGTCACCTTAGGCATTTTTGTTTTGATCTTGGAAGAGGACCTAGGAAGTTTAAGTGTAGTGTTACATCGGCTCCCAAAACCCATCGAGTTAGGTTTACACTTGTTTGGGTTAGGAAATCTATTTTGGAGACGTTAAATGTTAGGTTGGTTGATTCTCACATGCTTGCACGTGATGCGTCACATGTTATTTCATATCATTGGTTTCTTGCATGATTTTTTGTCATACGCTAGTTTTTCTTCATGATATATGTTTGCTAGTGTTATGACATGTGTACTTTTTGTATTATCTTCTTCTTTTATTGAATCATATTTGAAAAATACAAAAGGATTTTTCGTTTTATATATTTTTAAAAATACAAAAAGATTTTCGGTTCTTTGTGTATTCTAGTTTTACACATTTAGTGTGGCGTAATGGTGTGTTTGAATCCAATTCACTACACAATTTCCATGTGTCTAGGACATTTGGTTATGACTTTAGATGCTTAGATTGATCTTAACCATGTTTATGGAGTTGTTTCGAACTTGACTTGCTTTATGGATTTGACTTTCTTTATGCCTCCACACACACATGCACGAGCTTATTAAATCTTGACTTCATGATGTACATTCGATCTTGGTGAGATGTTCTCCTATCAATTTTGTCATCTATCTGTTTATTTGACTATGGAGGATTTGTTCTTGTGAGAACCGTTGCCTGTGAGAATTTATATTGCATATAAAAAATGATGAGTGTACATGGGAAAGGGATGCGAGAGTATAATAAACTCGTCGTGAAAGCCACCGTTTGAAAAGAGCCCGAGAAATAATTAAGACATTAAAAAGAAAACTATGCCAAAAAGGGGCCAATTATTTTAGTTTGATATGTTCATTCAAAAGAAAAGAAAATAATTATATATTGAGGGAGTTTGGATGGAAATATCAATGGGTTTGCACAATGAGAATGAATGCTATGCTTATTTTGTCATGACGCTATTGATTTGTAGAATCATTAATATTCTAAACTTGTGTCCATTGTGCTTGTTTTGTTCATTAAGTTCAAACTTAATTGTCACTTGAGGATAAATCTTAGTTTGATAAAGTTTTGCGGTTAATTAGAAATTCTTGAATATATTTGAGTGTATGGGTTATAATTCTTTTATTACTAGTCACATCCATTCATTCCGTTCCACATGTTTAGACACATCAATACTATGCTAGTGTGTAAATCTTATATGTTTTGTGTCGTGTTTTGTGATCATTTATACCTACATATGTATGCCGGATTTGATTTGATATATTTTGCATATATTATATATGGTATTGTGTTGTATTTGTGAAACTTGTTTTTTTTGGGAAAAAAATGAAATTTTTTAAAAATAGTTGGTGTTTGTTTGCCTTTGAGATGATCATTACACATGCTTGATTTATATCTTTTGTGATGATGTCTTATTTTCATCGTGATGCTTTGTATTTCATGCTTTTGTTTATACTTCTTTGTATATTTGTTTATATCGGATAAAAAAACAAGAGAGAGAGCAAATTAAAATGGAGTTTTTATGAGTTTGAATTATGGGGGAGTATTTATTTATGAGTTTTACTATATTTCCAAATCGATGTGTCAGGAGGGTATATGTTTGTTGCCTCATGTGTGTAAGTGCTTAAAGATGAATTCAAGACACATGAATGAAAAAAAAGTTTGGGAAGAAGAAGCTTGACTACAAAAAGACTTATGCCTTTCCGTTCTAGGGTTGGGAAGGGTATTAGTATCTTTGTAATAGTAGATTTTAATTTTAATTTTAATTTGGTGTTCGGTAATTTTTGTTTGTTTTGTACCGGAATAGCCAAAGGGAGAGATTTGTAAGAACATTTTTTCCAGGATTGTTCATAGCATAGAAGTAGGATAGTTTGGCGTATCCCGTTACAAATCGTCACACACCGAGAAGACAACCAAACTCAAGCATCACCAAGTTTGAAGACTTCTTGACATCCTAAAAGGTATAAAATGATTTAGAGTTTGAATTAATTCATGGAATTATAGTTGGGATGTTTAATTTTCATCAAAAGATTAACATGGTTTTTTGTTTTCGGAAATATGTTTTCTGATATACCTATAGGCGAAGTTTAGTAATCTCAAAGTTTTCGTTTATGTCGTTAAAACGACAACACATTGTCGTTCAAACGACATTCCATTATCGATCAAAGGACATACTCATGGCGTTCAAATGACATTTCATGTCACTTCTAACGACATTCTCTTGTCTTTTAAACGACATCCAAAAATCGTTTGAACGACCTACCGAGTCAAAGTTTTTATAAATACCTGTTTCTTTTACATAATGCTTAAGACTTTTGACAAAACATTTCTGCATTTTCTTTACAAACATTCTTCACTGTTTGTGTTTGAAAACACCTGTTTTACTTCACAACAAAGCATCCGTGAATATTGTTCTTGTGAATTAGTTTAGAACCCCAGAAAGTTTTGTATCTTTGCATACACCTTTTATGGAGATGATCTCCATTGCTGACTTGTGATACCTGCAGGGATTCACTGCTGAAGACGAAGGCTGAGGCTGACGGAGGACTGCAATCATGTGATTCTTTCTAGGAGCATGGTTGTTGTTCCTTAGATATTTTTTAAGAATAGCGCGTTATACTTATGGGGGATATTAAGTAGTTTGTAAGTCGACTCTCTTGTAAATTTCTAAGTAAATAAAATGTTTTTCCCTTTGTTTTTTTTTCCTGAAACTTGGCCTTGTCATATTTGATTGTTTGATTTATCTATAATATGGCCATAGATGCATGAGTAGGATAAAAAGGTAAAATCTGTTTAAAATTAGGTTCTGCATATAAAATTGGTATTGCAATTTTTGTTGGTTTCCACCCTCGCAATTATTTTGCATTCTCAAATTTTTAGGTTTGTAATAACCGGTAGAGTGCATTCTTCTAGTGCTTTATTATTATCGGACGATAGTTTAATCCTTTTAATTCATTTAGACTTTATCAGTTTATGTGGATTTGAATCAAAATTGATTTTTTGGTTAGTGAATATGTTAATTTTGATTTTAATCAATTTAAGCATTAATTGAAAGTCCGTGACATGACCCAAAATTGAAACAATATTTTGATTTATAACGTCGTTAACTTGTATTCTTCTAGTGCTTTGTGAACTTGTATTATTCTAGTGCTTTGTTATTATTGGATTTGAATCAAAATTGATTTTTTGCTTAGTGAATATGCTAATTTGGATTTTAATCAATTTAAGCATCAATTCAAAGTTCGTGACATAACCCGAAATTGAAACAATATTTAGATTTATAATGTAGTTAACTTGTACAAATTTTTATTCATTTTTATTTGATCATTTTGTCATGTATATTTTTATACTAATAACAACAATTTTTGCAAGAAATGTCTTCATCAGGGCGACAGGGTAGCGGAAGCGAGGAAGGCTCGTCTACCACTAGGCCCCCAAAATGGGGTCAATTGGGGTCCCTCGTCGAGAACAAGATGTCCTTACAGGCTAGGGCCCTAGAGTTGATCAAGACGATCGTCGTCCCAGGGTACGCAGATTGGAGGAATGTGCTCGTTGAACTGAAGATGGCCATCTGGGGGGCACTAGATGTAGTTATTCACTTTATTTGCATATTGTATTTATATTTATATTTATATTTATATTTATATTTATATTTATACTTTATAATTTAAATACAACTAACACTTACTTTCTTTTTAGTTTGTATTTGTTTGGCAGGAACAATTCGGCATGCCCCCACATCTTTGTGACTCCACGTTCGAACAATTTGAGAGATCAATACAAAACGTGGAAGAAAAACATGCAGGCACAATACTTTGGCCAGAACTGGGAGTCCGTATTGAGGGTCCGTGACACGGTACCATCGAAGGAGCCGATCTCTTTGGCAAGTTGGCAGTAGTTTGTAGATAATGAGATCTCGGATTTACAGTTGTCCCCTCGTCAATCGAGGAGGGAAAACTGGGCCAAAAAGGTCCACATGCACTACTCCCATACGTTTTACACCGAGGTGGAGCACAAGATGGTAAGTTTCTAATTTTCTTTCATTTTAGTTTTATGTTATTCTAATTTAGCATTACTTACTAATTTTGCATTATTTTGTTTTAGGAGATGGGGAGTGGCCCTGGGGGTAGGCCCTATAGGTTCGATGCCTATGTGGAAATTCGAACAAAGAAGGAAGGGCACAACTCCCAGTCTGATGCCGACAAGGCATCTTTAGCTACGGACGCACTAAGCCAAATGCTAGGGACGAACAAGGGGGTGAGCTTTCGGTTGGGGAAGTCTAAGCTCACCGAGATTGAGACGAGCAACACCGAGCTAGTTAGTAAGGTGGACACCCATGGTGATAGGTTAGAAAGGTTGAAGGTGATGATCCACAATATGTTCGAGTACATGAAGCGTCAGTTGGGGTCCACCTCATGTAAGGGCAAGGGGAATACAGTAGATGAGGACGCCACTGCTCCATCTCTCTGACCCTCACTGCCGATACGTACCCTGGGGTCACCTGCATATGATCCATTTGCCACCTTTACCCCCGTCGAATGGCTTATGTCAACAATTAGTTGGCCGAGTGTGTATATGATATGCACACGGGGTGGCAAGCCCATAACTAGGGGTTGAGGGATCCGGACACACAATTGGGTAGTGTGGTTCATGGACGTGTGTTACAACTAATTGAGGCAAGGGTTTACGTCACACATATTGTGCCCGAAAAGGATAATGAACCCTTGTGGTTAGACGAACAATACGACATTCGATAAATTATGGGCTATCTCAATTAATATGTAGTGTGTCTTACCTTCCTCCTAAGACTTACTAAAAACTCAACCCCTTGACATTATTTGTATTAATTTCATTTGTATTTGTTGGTTGGTTATGAATATTGAATGTTGGATATTATTTTTTTTATTATTGTTTGATAATATGATTGAATTAATGTGTATGGTTTTAGTTTTTATGAATTGTTGAATGTTTCTTGAGATATATACTTTTTGAACAAGTTTAAATATGTTGTAACATGTTAAAATATACTGTTGGGCAGTGGCAATGGCTATACTGCCCAACGGTTTTTTTAAATCTTCCCAGAATTAACACGAACTTTGACCGTGACAAGTTGTCAGTTTTGGTGTAATGTTCTCGGATAGCTTTTTGAAGTTCTCTATGGAGTTCTTAGGCAAAGAAATATACCATATATGAGATGCGCTAGTGAGGGTTCCGGAGAAGTCTCGTCATATCATCTCATCCGAGATAGAGTAAATATTGGTTGCCAACTGATATATCTTAATATTGTGGATCGGGTTCGAACTGCCATCGTATTTTGGGGTTATAGTAGGAGGCTTGAATTTAGCTTGAGTGGGGAAATCTACTATTTTAGCTATAATGGTATATCTTTACATGTATTCCCTGTGAATGAGGTCTCGGCTC
This sequence comes from Sambucus nigra, assembly GCA_949130495.1. Classification (NCBI taxonomy): domain Eukaryota; kingdom Viridiplantae; phylum Streptophyta; class Magnoliopsida; order Dipsacales; family Adoxaceae; genus Sambucus; species Sambucus nigra. The sequence goes on along the minus strand of OX422209.1, from coordinate 66,290,157 downwards.
TTTAATAGATCGTCGATCTTGTCCTCGAGTCTCTGAATTGAACTGTTCCATGGTTCTCCACTATCGTAAGGTTATTTCCTTTGCCTTCCTTATTGTCTGGATCAAGAAATTTCTCTCAGATAACAGTCCTCTAGTAGTTGTTCACTTCCCTCTGTTCTCCCTCTTGAACCTGCTCGAGACGACGATCGCCACGTCCTTCATTCCCTCTAGAGGCCGCTATGCTGCGAGATCAGTAGAATCGGTCTCGTAGGCCTCCTACTGGGTGGAGATGATCAAAAGTTAACCCTCTACTAAGTCTGTCAAATGCTAAAGTCCTGGGTCGGCCCTCTTGTGTCAACCTTGTTCTATTTCCCCTACTAGTTGGTGCTAGATGAACTGTATCACTAGAAATTTCATACGGTTCCCAACAATTGTCCTCATCACAATCAAGGTCATTTGGATATTTTTTACTCATTTTCCAAGGTGAAGTCGCCTGGGGTCGACCATGTCTCTACGCCTCTGATGGTGTTGCGCTTCCTTATGTGGGGTCGAGGGTTGTCCCCCTGTCGCCGCATCCATAACATCGCTGGCAGCTGGAGTTATCATCTCCGTCGTAGCACTTGAAGGCCTGCCATCTTGGTTTGGCCAAAGGCCATAAATTGTTCTTGCATTTGCTACTGGCTGGCCACTAGCGAGCACAGGGTCGTCGCCACGTCAGCCATTTTCTAGCTAAGGTGGTGTCTGACTAGAGTTGAGGCCAACGCCTGGAGGCAGATCAAAATCCATCTCTCCGATGAGAGTATAGATGAACTAGGTGAGCTAGAAAAAGCTTAAAAGTCCCAACTAGAACTCTTTTAATGGTGATTCAGGTCCAGAAATAGTGGAGTTGGATCACCATCAGATATTCAAGTTGGAGCTAAGATATAAAGAAGAGGAAGAATATGAAACTTCACTTCCCATAAATGGCGCTAAAATGATGATACGAGAAGATATCAACATTTAAAATTATAATGATCTCAAACTAGTAAATCTACAAAAATGGAGATGATGAACAACATAAGTAGTATAGAAGGAGATGAGGAAAAGAGGATGAACACTATCATGTAAGTGATTTATCCATTGGCCTACTCCCTTGTGCATGCGTTTGAGTGTTTTTACACTGAATAATTTAGCTCTAATGGCTCTAGGTACAATTCAGGCAATTTCTCTCTCGATTGAAGGTTTTACAAGGCCTGGGCTAGAGTTTTGATTTTCTGATCCCCCTCAAGGAAGGAGATGACAAGTCTTTATAGTCCTTGGGGTGCACATTATACCCCCAAGCATGTAATAGGCATGTCCAGGGGGAAACTTCTAATCAGGTCTAGCTGCATGTCCCTGTCACAAATATGTCATGATGATGCAATATTCCCTTACGTGATCATGGAGATCTTATTATAACTGCGTGCCCACGTGAACTGGTCATGCTAGAACCCTGAGTCACACGTGATATATATGTCATCTTGAGAGGTCTCGTCTTGGCCTAGACTGACACGTTCGATGTTCTGGTGAGCAACTGCTGAGCTGGATTGAAGTATGGTCTCGGTTGTATTAGTGGTATGATGTCGACTCGAGACTGATGAGGTTATGGAGGTCCAGCTAATAGGTCTCAGCCTAAGATGTTGGTAGGAGGCTGAGACTGCTGACGTAGGGAAGCTCCAGAGGGACACATGACTGTCTGATTTAATAAGTGAGTAAGGGTCGACTTGGTTGAGGACGAGGCTACACTTATGTGTATCTTGAAGATACCAAATAACTTTTTTATACTTTAGAGGCTTTGATCCATTATCTTGCTTTTGAAGATTCATGTACTAATCATTTTGCAATATTGGAATACGATCAAAGTACTTAAGTATTAATGTCAAATGTATCATGTCTTGTTCTTGTTTTAGATAGGAATCATTGCCTTTGATAAATACCCCCACATTGATCATAATTCATACAAATTTTCTCACCCTTTTCCTATAAAATTTTATTATGGGTTAATGTGCTGAGAATATAACGTATAGACAACAATACTTCCCCTATAGTTTCAAACATAAATTTGGAATTACAAAAAAAAAATTCAAACGTTAAAATTATGTGTTGCAACACTGATATTTATTTTGACCAACATATGTCTCTATTTAGAAGATAAACCATTCTTTTCATTCTAAATAAAAATTTGGCTGAAATAAGTTTCTCTATTTTTTGTCATTTGATGGTGCATTCCTTATCATTCCATATGCCTATAAATGCATTTGTGACAATTTTTAGCATTAGACTCAAGTTGTGTGATACATATTATATGCCTCCAAACAGTTAGAATATAATTATATAATTATGAACTTTAAAAGGATTGTAAAATAAAATATGTAATTAGGTTACATGCCCTTCTTTGATTTTACTAGTTTATGGAGTCTTGAGACGACACCCAAGTCTCAAATGAAACCATAATTTGATTCTACCTTCAATCGTGAAACCGCCCTGTTTTGAATCCCTGTATTATTTTTATGTATTTGAAATTTAATTCTAACATCTTTAAAGAAACTGAGAAACCACTTGGTTCTAAATTTGAAATAATAAATCCAATTAATAGATCTATAATTATACCACACTAGTTCGTTAAAGAGTACATTTAGCAATCACATAAACAAACGCATTTATTGGAAGTATGAAATTGTTCCAAGATAAATTTATTCCTTGCGGAAAAGTATAATTCTTCTTATATCTATTAAAGACACCCATAACTCTTGCAGTTTTGATCGGACACTTAAAATAATTTAATGCGTAGTCTAATGCATTAAGGATATAACACGTCCATGATGTTCACTGTCTTTCAATTAAATGAAGAAAATTTGTTAATTTAAATTTAGTGAGGTAAACATAACATTTACAGTTTTAAAATTGCACCCAGTAATTTTTCCCCACAAATCTTCATTATTAATGGGAACAACAACATTAATTCTCATTTCATTATTGTTTATTTGTGACACAAATGAGAAACACAACCCTAAATACAATGACAGAAATAATTTAACCATATATAAATAGTCGCATATAGAATGATCATAATAGTGCACACAATCCAATGTATAATCATCAAATTTAACGTAACTAATGGAGTATTAATATTATGTCACAAATTATTATTAAAAATTTACTAACTATATCAAGTATATGTCGTTATAATAAATGTTCAATGATACTTATTATTAATGATTATATATATATATATATATATATATAAGAGAGCGGTGTTTGAATAGTATCAAGAAATTAACGATTGGGATCGAATTTTTTGGATTGATCCGAGGATCTTACATTGTGCCACGTCACAACTTCAAAACTGCTACCTTTCTTTCTTTACAATTTTACCCTTTTATTATTTGATTTTCCGCTCTTTTCTTTTCATGAAACATAGCCTTTAATTTAAAATTTAAGGTATTTTTGTAACTCTACACGATTAACCCCCTTTTCAATTATGGAGAATCATTTTGATCATTTTATACACTCTTTCACACAGACCACATCATAAATTTGAGATTTTTTAAGTCACAAAAGGGACCAGGGGAGAATACACTGCTGAATTGGAGATTCCATCTCTTAAACCTCACGATTATCAAGAGACTCCACTACTTTAATTTGAATATCCGTCCAAATTTCAGAGCACATGGCTCAAAGACACCCACTACCTGACATCGTCTCATGAACTCCCATATCTCTATCAAATCCCTTTTATAATCCTTTTTTTTGGTAAACATTGAAATAGAAAAGGTTACTTAGAGATTACAAATCTAAACCATAAGCCATCAAGGAAGCAAGGAAAAACAAAAGGCATAACCCATGAGGTAAGGTGGCAGTAAAGCATAGTGCGAGACAAACTACAACGTAGGGTTAGCAAGAATCCGGCGCAGAGCCTTGGGGATCTCCTCAATTTCAACGAAGGTCTCCTCCTGAACTTTAGCCTCCCGTGCCAGCCAGTCCGCACCCCGGATCATAGCCGGGTTGACATAGAAGAAGTCCGTGCCCACCTTTCTCATTAGCTCGTAACAGTCGACTTTGATATTTTCAAAGTCAGTTTCGCGATACTGGACCCCTTTGAAGATATCAATAAGCTCATGGGAGCTAGTCTCGATAACAATATCCTTCCACCCCCGCATGTTGGCCATATTAAGACCGTGGAAAAGGCCTTCCATCAGGGCACGAAGGAGAGAAGGAGTACCCCTGAGTCGTCCGTAGTAGCCGCTCTTCCAATGCCCCCTGTCATCAAGGACATATCCTCCAAAGGTCGCAATGCGGTAGGTAGGATCGGTACATGCCTGGAGGGCAACCCTGGTCTTACCCCGGTCCACATGCTCCAAAAGGCAGAACAGAGCTTTCGGAACCTCGTCATATTCAATATAGTCCCGAGTCTGACGCCTCCCAATGCGAGCAAGACCATCCACCCACATGTTGTTCTACCTCCTGATGTGTGAAACCCGTATCTCCATTTCGGCCATAGTAGCGATGCACTCATCAATAATGTTAGTCAGTGGGTGGTTCTGGTGGTTATGTTTATTCAGAAGTTGGACGGCATCCAGACAGTCACTACGAAGTAAGCATCCCATCCAGCCCTTGATTTTAGCCATGTTCAGCCCATGCTGAATTCCCATAAGCTCAGCTTTAATCGGACTGCTATCACCAATGATTCTGCCACTAAATCCAATGATCCAACGTTGTTCATTGCTGCTGATCATGCCACCAAAGCCACCCAGGTTGCTGAAGGGGTCATAGCTGCCATCAGTAAAAATCTCGTAGCCTGAAAAGGGGTAGACACTAGAAGAGAAATTAGAAACATTACTCGGAGCATGGTTGGGACTAACTTTGGGTATAGAAAGTAAAGCGATTTCACTTGCGAGGGCCCTAGAGTTAGCCCAAACCATGTTCGAGGAGATAGTTATTTTATCAAAAATGCGTTTATTACGTGCAGTCCAGATGTGCCAAAGTGTGGAAATAAATAAGGACTGCCCAGCTTGCATGGGCTTATCCCAAATGTTGTCTTTAATCCAGTCAAAAAAGTTAATGTTTTTCTGTGTGTTCCACTCCGTGGGGGGGAAAGTGAGTTCCCACACCGCCGAGGCTAGGTGGCAATTTCTAAGCACATGCTCCATGTCTTCATCAAACTCACAGAACTCGCAAAGTTTAGAGTTAGTAATGCGTCTATTAAATCTTTGGCAGTTCGTTAGAATTTTCTTGTGGAAGATTAGCCAAATGAAGGTTTTAAGTTTCTGGGGGATTTTTAGTTTCCAGATGAGGTTCCAGTTGATGAAGTGTGGGGTGTTGAGGTCAATTTTGACAAGGGAGGTATAGGCAGATTTAATTGAGAATTTTCCGTTGGGTGAGGGTCCCCAACAAGGACTGTCGGCTTGGTTCTGTATGTGTGGGAGGGGGGTGCCCAGGATTAAATTGTACGTGTTGTTACTGAATGTATCCTTAATGATTTGTTCATTCCAAGCCCCTTGCTTAATAAGGTCACAAACCTTGGACACCTGATGAATATTATGGGTAGTGGAAATGGTGGAGGTTCCCACCCACCAATCTTTGAAAATATTAGTGTATTTCCCATCCCCAATAATCCACTTGGTATTTTTGACAATATCACTTTTACATTTATAGATACTCCTCCAAACATTGGATGCCTGAGCCTTACGAGTCCAGTTTCTTGGATTGTCGTGTGAACTATACTTAGCTCCAATCACACGAACCCACAGAGAGTTTTTATTGTTCATAGTTTTCCACCCGAGCTTAGAGACAATGGCGCAGTTATTCTCCTCACTACTCCTTAGACCCAGTCCTCCAAGCTCTTTGGGGCTGCAGACCGTGTCCCATTTGACAAGGTGAACTTTCTTTTTCTCCTCCGACTCTCCCCATAGAAAATTCCTATTGAGTTTATTGAGTTTTTCATTAATCTTCTTAGGGAAAATCGAGGTTTGCATGTTATAAACAGGTACGGTGGTGGTGACAGCCTGTATGAGGGTAGTTCGTCCAGCGAGGGAAAGGAGTTTGGATTTCCATCCAGCAAGTCTCTTCTGAACTTTCTCGATGATATGATTGAAGTGGTTAGTTGTGACTTTTCCATGGATGAGGTTATTTCCAAGGTACATTCCCAAGTCGTTGGTAATGTTTATGCCGCACCCTTTGCCAATCTCACCCGCACATTGAATTGGGACGTTAGGGGAGAAGTAGAGTTTCGATTTCTGAAGGCTAATGGATTGGCCAGAGATGTCGCAAAAATGGTTGATAGTCTTCATGACAACATTACAACTTTTTTGCGAGGACTCGGAAAAAGAATGAGGTCATCAGCAAAGAAGAGGTGGGAGATGGTGGGCCCATTGGGGGATGCCTTAATACCCTTCCAATCACCCTGGTTAACCTGTTGATTGATGGCGGCTCCTAAATATTCCATACACATGACGAACAGATAGGGGGATAGGGGATCGCCTTGTCTGAGTCCCCTAGAGGGTTTAAAAGGCGGAAGTGGTGCCCCATTCCACAGGACAGCAGTGGAAGCACTGGTAACACAACTAGTGATGAGCCGTCTAAGTTTGGTGCTAATATTGAACCAAATGAGAACACGGTCCAAGAACTCCCAGCTAATTTTATCGTATGCTTTTTCAAGGTCGATTTTAAAGATAGCCCCCCATTTCTTGCCTTTTCTCTTGTTCAGGGAGTGAATAATCTCCTGAGTAATAATAATATTATCCGTAGTCTGTCGCCCCGGGAGAAAGCTCGCCTGATTAGGGCTAACGCTTTTACACAGGATTGGTCGGAGTCTGTTGACTATGATCTTAGCAAGTATTTTGTAAGGCACATTGCAGAGAGTGATAGGTCTAAACTGGGTAATATTCTCAGGATTATCAATTTTCGGTATAAGAGTGATATGGCTAGAATTAGCCATCTCCGGAAAGGAGAGAGAGGAAAAGCATTCCTCCATAAATTTGAATAGGGACAGTTTGGTAGTTTCCCAGAAAGTCTGGTAGAAGATAGGTTGGATACCATCCGGGCCCGGGGCTTTGAGCCCATTCATGCTGAACACCGCACGCCTGACCTCATCAATAGATAGAGGGAGGTCCAGAATGTAATTGTCACCATCCTCAAAGCGGAGGTGGTTGAGGTTAATGAAGTTATTTCTATTAAGAGTGGGGTAGTCATTAGTGAAAAGGGACGTAAAATAGTTGTTTATATGACGCGAGATCTTATCACAATTGTCAACCCAAGCCCCATCAATTTTTAATCTATCAATCTTGTTACGGCGTCTTCTAATGATGGTAGAAGTGTGGAAAAATTTTGTGTTTTTGTCGCCCTCACTAAGCCATTTTATGCGGGACTTTTGTTTCCAAAGAAGTTCTTCATGACGAAGGGTGTTGTTGTACTCGTTTTTCAGTTGGTTTTCAAGAAGATTGAGGTTATGAGAAAAATGTGTTTCCTGAGCAATTTGAATACCTTTGAGTCTATTCAGAATACATTTTTTATTTAGGTTGATGTGCCCGTAGACAGCATGGTTCCACTGTTTGATTAAGGGAATACAGTTATTAAGGTTTTGCTGGAAGCTGAGATTATTGACCCAGTTGTTAAGTATAATGTCTTGAAAATCAATACGTTCAAACCAGCAAGCAAGCATTTTAAAGGGGCGGGGAGTGAAAAGGTTGTGATTTTTACCTTCAAGACGGATGAGCATAGGACAATGGTCCGATGCGATGCGAGGAAGATTCTCGACCATAGCGTCCGGGAATTGTAGACGCCAGTCAGGGTTGGCCAGCGATCGGTCCAGTCTCACAAGGGTGTTCGCAAAGCCGTCTCTACTGTTAGTCCAAGTGAGCCGTGGACCCGTGCTGCCAAGGTCCGTGAGATTGCAGTTATTGACGTTCTCCATAAATTTGTTACACTTATACTCCTTATCTTGCCTGGAGTAGCTTCTCTTCTCAGAAGAGTCAAAATGGTCATTAAAGTCACCCGTGGCAATCCAAGGGGTATCAAGGTCCTGGGCTAAGTTTTTGAGGTTGTTCCATAGGGTTTGATGCAGGGTGTATATAGGGCTAGCATAGATAGCGGATAGTAGCCAATCATCGTAGCCCTTGATAGTAACAAGGAGGTGGATGGCCTGCTCGAAAACATTGATAGGGCTGAGTTTTATGTTGTTCTGGTTCCATACGACCCAGATACCACCGGAGCGGCCTCTGGACTCCGAGGTCTCCCAGTTGGTGAATCCCAGGCCCTCAAAGAAACTAGAGAAGTTGGCGAACGCGGTTTGAGGTTCGATAATGATGAACATACTCGGCTTGAAATTATTGTAAAGTTCTTTAAAAGTGGGTTTAAACAAGGGTTTCCCAGCCCCTCTACAGTTCCAGGTGATCACAGACATAAACACAAGGTTGGGTTTAATAGGAAGATCCACATTCAGTGGCCATGGGAGGATATTTCTAATCCTACAAATGGAATCGTTGGCAGAGGCCACTTCCATCATCCTCCCCATCATTTGTTTGTCTGCTCCTATCATTTCCGTGTTTCTGAATAATATTCGAGTTTGGGTGATACTCCATTTCACCCTCGTAACAATCGCCATTTCCGTCTCTAGGTTTAGGGTGAATTCCTCCATTCCCTCCAGTAGATTTAGATATTGTATTTGCAGGTTTCCTAACATTGCTATTGGAAATGGGGGGGATTCCATTGATGACAGGTAATGGTTCAGGCGGAGGGTCGGTGATTATGGGGTTTGTGTTAAGAGGTTCACAGTGGGAGGGAACGTCACTGTGGTGTCCAATAAATAGGTTAGAGTTATTTTCGTTTAAAGCCGTAAGTAAAACATTAGAATAGTGGTTGGGAGGGTTTAAGAGAGTTCGTACCTTGGTGGCATTTGTATTAATACCTGTGAGTTCCGATGATGTGGCAGCGTCCACACTTGGGAGGCCGTCCTTGTTCAGCGGTTGAAATGACATTTGGCCCGTCCCCTGTATGGTTGATGTGGACTCTCCATGCCTGTAAGTTGTGTTACGCAGGTTAGGTGTACTTTTAGGCGTCAGTCCAGTTTTACCTTGTTTCGTAGATAGCACACCACTGTTGGTAAGGGCTGAGTTGTCTTTCATGTAGTCACCTAGGACTGTTGGGAAGCGACTTTTGACTGCTGCATGGGAACTGTTCTGCCTTGTTATTTGTCTTATCTTAGGTTGGCTTGTAACTCTATGTGTATTTCCGTATCCACTCTCCTCGGCGTGATGTGAGAGGCTGGAAAACCTATTATGGGAGCTAGCTTTGCTTTGGTTATTGCCTACGGTCTGCCTTTGGTGGTTGGTACTGCGTCTGACAAGCATCCATGGCCCGAAATTAGAGTCTGCATTGTCTTGTCCGTTATTTTCCGACGTCGTTTCACATCTTCTTATGGCTGCAGAATTATGACCGTTTGATGTTTCGTTTGCTACGTTATTTTCTGTTGGCCTCGTATTGGATGCCGGACCTTGGTTGCTGACCGCCGGCGACACCTCCGAGTTTGTAGCGGCAAGGTTTAGCTGGCACAGTTCACTTTTATGGCCAACTCTCCCACATGTGAAACAGATGTAGGGTAAGAATTCGTATTCAACGCGATACTTCCTTCCATCCAACTTGTAACAAGGAATGAGAGGTTTAGATATGTCCACTTCCACGCACACCCTCGCATACTTGCCTCTGGTTGAGGAGATGGAGTTGAAGTCAGTTTTGACTGGTTTACCAAGCTTACTGCCTATGTGGAAGAGTATTTTCTCATCAAACCATTCGATAGGTAGCTTTGGCAGTCTTGCCCATAGGGCAGTAGTAACTCCATATGTGTCTGAAGGGTTAAAGTTTGGTGTCGAGTTCCGAACTATAAGGTAGTGCCCATTGATAATCCATGGTCCCCCTGTGAGGACATAATAATAATCTTCTTTCATATCAAACTTAAAGAGATAATGCCCTTCTTCCAGGTCAATGATCTCATAATCTCCCTGGAGGTTCCATATTGTGGGGACTTTGTTGACAAGCATTTTGAACCCTATATTGCGTCCTAGTAAACTCACAATAACACTTTCCTTCCACTTTTTCCTGAGTCTGTCAACATGTTTCTGTGGGATGACTACCACAGGACACAATGGATCCTGGTCAGAATCCGGGTTGCAGTTGAGATCAAGGTCCCCACACTCATTGAGGTCCATCTCGTCATCAGACCAAGACCCAGTAGCTTCATCAAAGTATATATCCGTGTTGTTACTTTTTTTGCTCGCCACCGCATCCTTATAGGAGAGAGGTGTTTTCACGAACTTACTTGTTGGCTGTGATGGCTCAGAAGCATTGGTATTTGCAGTAATGGTGTCCTCATCTCTTGCAGTAGGATGGCTCTCAGAGTCACAGTCCATCGCCACACCGCTCCAAGTTCGTGGGCTCGTGATGGCTTTCTTTTTGTTTCTTCTTACTGTGTACACGGATCTCCTCTTCATCTTCTTTCGAGAGTTCTGCTACAGAAGATGGTGGTCGTACAGTTGAGTTGTGGATAGACATTCTAGAGAGAGGAAGACAAGCCAGCTGTCTTAGACAACCCTGCTGTCCCTTTTATAATCCAAGAGCCAAACTAACACATGGATTCCCATTTATCTCAATCTGTACCGTCTCTCCCCAAACTCCGATTTCCCTCTCTACTCGGCAACTCAGCATCGAAAGCCGCTGGCTCCATTTGATCGAAGTTTTTTCTTCTATATGGCTAGATTATTTTCTTCCTTCTTTTTCTTCCCGTTTTTGACGTGTTATAACATATATGTTAGTACTGATAGTTTCTTTTTTATTTGAACTTCATTGTAATTTGATCTTTTTCTCTCTCCTCCATCTTCATTGCTGTTAGATCTTCTGGGTGGAAGACGGGTGCACTTGGTGGTCTGTGAGATACATCCAGCGCTCGCAGAAGATCTTCATCTTCATTGCGACATGTTTACTTAGTGGTCTGTGAGATGACCGGTGACTAAATAAAATGCGAAGACTATATTGCTGGCATGGGCGCCGCGCCGATATCAGTTCAAACAGTTGGTTTTATTGGGGAGCTATCAACTGTTTTTTAAAAGGGTGAGTTGCTCTTAGTAGTACAACACTTGGTGATGCCTGCCCAAACGTCGGAGAAAACGATGGACTGCCAAAGCCGTGGCCCCCATGACTCTGGAAGACGGGTCTATCTGTGTTGGCCCATACATCCAGCGCTCGCAGGATTGCTCTGAGCTGGAGCTGCTGGGCGAGGTTTTCAGGGGTGGACTGGACAACTCGATGTATTTAGGGGTGCTGTGAGCGTCTGCCAGTTCTTTGGCAGACAAGGCAATGTAACTAAAGTTAGGCATAGATAACAGGTATGTGGGGTTACATTTTTAAATGATATGTACATCATGGCGTTATAAGCTTTAAAAGACACGCATGCTTACATTGGGGACTCTTTTGAGGAGTTTGGATTGTTTAAAAAAAGCAGTAGATGTTGTATTAAAAATAAGATAGGTGCATGGAATTTTGATGTTACTATCGTGCAAAGTTTGTTTGTTGTGATTTATACATATTGTGGAAATGCTCTTGGTCAACTCCATTTAATTCTTATTGGCTTTATACATATTGTGGAAATTTTCATTTTGTATATAATGTTTCTTTTTTAAAAAAATAACCTTAAATATTGACTATTTATACTTGGTTGCCATGGGAAAAAAAACTCATGAATAATACCGTGAGCGTTGCGTGGTAACATGTGAAAAATTCTATTAGCCCTGAATTTTTGACTTAAAACCAATAGACCGAATGATGTCACAAGACATGGTTGAGTGAAATGGAAAGAATGTGAAATTTTTTTTTAGACATTTTCTCCATTCTCAAACCATATACTAACACTCATCTTATTTGGAATAAAAAAAATTATTTTCTTCAACAATCTTTTGTCTTAGAATAAAAAATAAATATATTTTAACTGTTTTTAATAGTACTTTTAAACAAAAATCAGAAAAAAATATTTTTTACTTTTTATATTTATTTAAAAAAATGCTTTTAAATTAAATAAAAACCTTCGAATGTTCTATAAAAATAAAATTTTAAAAAAAGATAAGGAGTAATTTTTAAAATAAAAAATTTTGACATGATATCGCGATTGATTAGTGTCGCTGGAACGGATCCACATTCCCGGACCAATATCATTTGTTGAATGTGGGTTCGCGCCAGCAGCACTAATTAATCGCGAATCTAAGAAATCGAATTAAACATTTTTTTAATTAAAATTAAATTGTTTTTATTAAAATTAAAAAAATATTTTTTTTCATAAATAAAAAAACAATGTTTATTGACATGATATCGCGATTGATTACTGTCGCTGGCGCGGAGCCACATTCCCGGATATACATTGTTTGTGTGAATGTGGGTTTGTCCCAGCGGTACTAATCAATCACGATATCATTTATTGTCTTTTTTATTTATGATTTTTTTTTAATTTTAATTTTAATAAAAAAACTGTATAATTTTAATTAAAAAAAATGTTTAATTTGATGTCTTAGATTCACGATTGATTAGTGCTGCTAACGCAGACCCACATTCCCGGATCCACATCATTTGTTGAATGTGGGTCCGCGCCAGCGGCACTAATCAATCACGATTCCAGGAGATCAAATTAAACTAGCACAACTCAAACAGATAACACGACACGTAATTTTTTTTTCTTTACCAAACACGAACACGACCTCGTTAAACAAAATAAAATCTTTATTTTTTTTCCTAGCACTAAAATCCGACATGATACTATCCAATACGAAATATTTTTATACCTAACAGAAAAACGAAATATCTTTTTATACTTGTGTTCTTGCATGTTTAATTAAGTTGAGTTTATATTTGATAAAAAAAACTACAACTTCATGTCATATTACATTTCATTTAAATCGTGTTTAGTGCTAATTAAACAAAAAGATTACGTATATATATATTTTTTTTAAATAAATGTCTTTTTTTCATAAATATAAAAAGTGAGTTCTTAATAAAACATGTTCTTTATAACTTATAACTTTTATTATAAAACAGGGTTTTTATAATTTTTTTAAAATAAGTTTTATTATAAAGTATTTTTACAAATATAATCTGTTTTTAAAAAATAAAAATCTGACCTTTCTTGAGTCTATTCGTGGCGTATTTATCCAGGTAATTTGAGGCTTCACAAATGAGAATTGATCAAAGTTCAAATGCAAATGGACAAAGCAATTACTCACTTAATTTTTAAATTTGGTTGTTGTGATTGAATTTAGAATATTGAAATTTATTTGTATGATATTTTATAACTTTGTAATTTTTTTTAGTATGGTTGAGATGGGTTACGGGTATCACTGTTTTGAAACATTATATGTTTTGTTGGCTTTTGCTTGGCTCCCTGATATGATAATAGGTAATGGACTTAATGAATTTGTGAGAGAAGAAAGAAGAAGGATAACAGTTAATGGGCATTATTTGTTTTGTTTTGTCTCATATCTAGTAACAGTTATAAGTGTATGTTTTAACTCATATGTGATAACTTCTTAGTTGAGCATACCGGTATAACCGGTTTCAGCCATTTGTTTTCCAGTCAAAATTTTCATGCTATAATGATTGCTTAACACATCATTCAATCGAGAAATATTTAGTCGGATGTTCGGTCGCACTAGAAACGCTCGTAACATGTAGCTTATACATAGTTGATAGGGAGTTTTGAAATTCAATAATGATAAACTAACCGGCCCATAACACCTATTAAGTACCGGGTGATGAGGTGGACCACACTTACAGCACTTAAAAAAAAAACAATCCGTAAGAATATCTTAAACCTTACTCATTATCTCTCTAAAAGGTTATCATCCCCAAAAACCCACTTTCTTTCCATCCATTTATTTTCCCTCCAAAACTTCTTCCACCATTTCTCCACCTAAGCTAAATGTGCCACCAACTGTAAAAAGGTAATTTTTATCTCAATATCTCATCTTTCTCATTTGATTAATACCTTTAATATATATGCCACCATTTGTATGTTTATTATTGTGAATTAAAATAATAAATTGTTCTTTATTTTTCAAAATTATATTCAAGATTATATGTTTCTAAAGTTTAATAGTAGGATTTAAAAAAATAGTTTTTCAAAATTATATTCAAGATTATATGTTTCTAAATTTTAATAGTAGGATTTAAGAAAATAGAAATTTTTTTTTTTATTAATTTTCTGTTGATTTTTTTAATTTATAATATTTTACAGGGCCAAGATTTTGTAATGAATAAATTTGTGAATTTGGATGTAAGTGAGGAAAATAATATTGACACAGAATTTGATGAAGAGACAAATGTAGAAGAAGCAATTGAAAAACCCAATGTTGGAATGTCTTATAATTCAATGGATGAGATGATCTATTTTTATAAAAGATATGGCAAGCAAATGGGTTTTGGCACTTGTTTAAGATCATCTCGTAAAGATAAGAAAGGGGAGTTAAGGTTTGTGACACTTACTTGTGGGCGTGAAGGTAAGTCGAGAAGCAATGGGAATAATCCTGTTAACTTGCACCCGGTTTCAAAAATGCAATGCAAGGCTAGGGTATGTGCATCTCTCCGCATTGATGATGGAAAGTAGGTGATTAATTCTATAGAGCTTGAGCATAATCATGAATTGAGTCCATCCAAATCTAGATATTATAGAGCCAACAAGTTACTTTTACCACATGTTTGGAGAAAACTCCAAATGAATGATAGGGCGGGTATTCGAATGAATAAAAGTTTTAATTCTTTTGTGGTTGAAGCCGGAGGACATGAAAATTTGCCATTTAAAGAGAAGGATTGTAGAAATTATATTGATAAAATTCGACGTTTACGCCTTGGGGAGGGGGATGCTACTGCAATCTACAACTATTTTTCAAAAATGTAAGCTGATAATTCTGATTTTTTTTATGTAATGGATTTGGATAATGATGGGCGATTGATGAATGTATTTTGGGCGGATGCACGAAGTAGGGCAGCTGCAAAGGAGTTTGGATATGTAATTACATTTGACACAACGTACGTGACAAATAAGTACGATATGCCATTCGCTCCTTTTGTAGGGGTGAACCATCATGGACAATCAGTGTTGTTAGGGTGTGGATTAATATCTAATGAAGATGTGGACACATTTGTATGGTTATTTCAGTCGTGGCTTAGTTGTATGTCAGGGTCTCATCCCAATGCAATTATTACGGATCAAGATAAAGCCATGAAAAATGCTATAGAAATTGTGTTTCCCACTACGCGACATCGGTGGTGTTTGTGGCACATTGTGAAAAAGTTGCCTGAAAAATTAAAAGGGCACAAGCATTATGAATCAATCAAATTTTGTATTCAAACGGCTGTTTATGATACATTAACACCCAAAGAATTTGAAGAATGTTGGTGCAAATTTATTATAGAATATAACCTCGAAAACAATGAATGGCTACGTGGCTTATATGTTGAGACATATCGTTGGGTGCCGACTTTAGTGAGAGATGTATTTTGGGCTGGAATGTCAACCACACAACGCAGTGAGAGTATGAATGCATTTTTTTACGGGTATGTCAATTCCAAAACATCATTAAAGCAATTTGTGGAACAATATGAAAATGCTTTGCGTAGTAAGGTGGAAAAAGAAAGTCAAGAAGACTTCCATTCATTTAACTCATTCATTCCTTGCGTAACTCGTTATGATATGGAAAAGCAATTCCAAAATGCTTACACGACGACAAAGTTTAAAGAGGTTAAACTAGAGTTGTTAGGGAAGATGTATTGTGAGTTGGGGTCTTCGTCATTTTGGGAAGGTGTAGGTGTGGTAGAATATGACGTTACCGAAGATGTGATTTTTGGTGGAAACATGCGACGTGCTACTTTTAAGGTTAACTTTCACGTTGATAATGACGGAGTTGATTGCAATTGTAAATTGTTTCAGTTTAGGGGAATTTTGGGCCGGCGTGCCATTACTGTCTTAATTCATAGAAAGATATACGAAGTACCCGAGAAGTATATTTTGAAAAGATGGGATAAAATGCTCAAAAGGTGTCACACAAAAATTAAAATAAGTTATAGCGATTGGTCCGTAAAACCCGAGTCCATTCGCTTTGATAAAATGTGTAATGCTTTTTATGTGGTGGCGGATTTGGCAACCAATTCTGAAGATAGGTGTGAAAAGGTTATGTCGTGGATATGTCATTTAAAAAATGTGTTGGTGGTTGATTCATGTGGAAGAAATGAACCTCTTTTGAGGAAGAGTCCTATAAAGGAAAGCAAAATGATACATTCACCGTTGGTTGTGCGAAGTAAAGGACGACCACCATGTAAGAGGAGGCAATCTACAGTTGAAAAAGTTGTTCGGGCGAAAAATAATAGTAAAAAAAAATGCAACTCTACCCACTAAGGTATATAAATTAATTGTTTTTCTTCGTAGTTAATACTTTTGTTAGATTGCCATGTAACTTACTTATGCCATGTAACTTATTGTTTATATGCATTATGCCATGTAACTTATTGTTTATATGCATTTTTTAGGATTGTAGGGGTGATGAATACATGAGATTGTTTCCTGCACTTGACTTTATTGGAGCACAAGAGAGTTTAACTACAAAGGTAAAATTTATATTAGTTTAAATATTTCTTGGCTTATGAATAATCTTAACTAAAACAGTTTTTTACTTGTTTTGGGTTGTTTATGGTGTAGGAATCTGAATTGCAACAAAATGTTGGTGGAGGGAGTCAAGACTTGCCTAACCAACCAAATTTTATGAGGATGCTAAATGGATTTGACACAATACAACAATTTGGGATGCAAGATGTGATGCAACCTATCTTTTATTCGGCTACTTATACTCAATTACTTGGAGCCAAGGACAAAGATGTTACAAATACAATTTTGTTTGAGAATTTTAGAAATTTAGAGATTCTCAGAAAAATTATATTTTGGTGGGTTATTTTGTTCAAAACAATGTCATATATTTTGGCATTTTGTTGGGCTTATACTCAACTATTTTTTGGTGGACTATTTTGTTCAACACTTTTGTGAATTATGAATGTGGTTTGAGAATATCAGAATTATATTTTGGCTATTTTGTTCATATGGTTGTAATGCTAAAAAAGTAGACATTAATTTTATTGTAATGTTTTCTTAGCAGTTTAATTTGGTGTATTTGAGATGAAAGTTTTTTTTTTATATATATACAATGGTGAGTGTTGCTATCATATGGTTGTAGTGCTAAAAAAGTAGACATTAATTTTATTGTAATATTTTTTTAGAAGTTTAGTTGGGTGTATTTGAGATGGAAGTTTTTTTTTTCTGTGTGTATACAATGGTGAGTGTTGCTGTTTTGATTCAGAATTCTGAGTGCTAAAAAATGTAATAAGCTGCTTACAGCTTGGTGTGATTACAGCTTAGTGAGAGTGTGCCAACTCAGCATATCTGTACTGAGAGTGTGCTAGGTGCAGGTGAGCGTAGCAGCACTCTTTGAAATTTATTTATTTGTACGAGTAAGCAGTGGTGAATAAAACTTTTGAGTGGACAGTGGGGTCGATCCATTCATGTTAGTAACATTTTCTATTGACTTTATGATAAAGTGGAAAGTGATGTGGAAAAAATATTATTCTGTTAGAGGTCTCCATTGGAAAAAAAAACAGTGGAAAAAAGAAGAAGTGTATTATTGTACGTAGGAAACATACAAACAAACAATTGTTTCTTGATTTTGTGTTTAGACCTTTCTATAATTTTCTTTTGTTCTATCTTTTTTTTTTAATAATCATAGTATGATAAACTCTCTTTGGGATGTTATTAGTATTTAGGATCCGTTTGATTTGAATTGGGCAAAAAAAATGTCATGTCAAATTTTGCCCTGATAAATATTGTTTTTCTCGCGTTAAGTTATCAAACATCATATAAAGTAGAACAAGTTTTTTAGGCAAAATATTTTAATAAGAAAACAGTTTAATAAGAAAACATTTTAATAAGAAAACATTTTTTTTAATAAATAATAAGTTTTTTGTAAAATAAAAAATAGATTTTTTTTTGTAAAATAAGAAAATAGTTTTTTAATAATAAAAACTGTTTTTTTAAATGAAAAAACATTTTTTTTGTAAAATAAGAAGAAATTTTTTTTTTTGTAAAAAACGAAAAGAGTTTTTTTTTTTTTTTGCAAAATAAAATAACAAGTTTTCTTTGTAAATAAAAAAATACAATTTTTTTTTTTTTATTGTTTTTTTTTATCTAACTCACTACTTTCTTATAGAACACGCACCTTAAGTGTTTTTCTCTCTAATTGTTTATTGTTTTTTTTTTCAAATTTTTTATGGGTATATTTAAATTTCATTGTAATGAATGACATGCTTCCAATCAATAATATATCTTCAAGGTGGATTGGAATCAATAGTAGTACAAATCTTTATGGGAGATTGCTTTTATTTTTATCATGATTGTTTTCCCTTTGAGAGGACATGGTGGTGACATTTCACAAGTCTTAATGGCTAGGGCCTTTCACAAGTCTCAAAAGAGGATGATTTTTAGTCATTATAATAGTATTCTCTTTTTCAAAATGTGCAAGAACCAAATAGATAAATAGCTTTACTTAGAAATAGTTTACCGAGTTACACACTAAGAAATGAGGTTGCACACCATCTGTATTTGTGTTGGATTTAATTAGATCATGTTCGTATATGGTAAAAAAATGTAACTTGTCATGAAATATTATTTACCAAATGTGAACACAAAAAGTGACACGACACGAAATTATATTTGCAAAATACGAACATAAAAAAGTGACATGACACGAAATATTGTGTTAATATTTGGTAAGTAAGACAAATATTTTGTTTTTGTTTTTATATATTCCATTTTCTTTCTATTACCCCCATTTTAATTAAACTTGAAAAGTTTTTTTATGGATATGTAGAAAAAAAGATGTTTGAAAATAAAAAACACGTTTTTATTACAATGCAAGTGACTTTCTAACAAACAGGAGTGATGTGTTAATGTAGTAAAAGTTTTGCATCCAAATATTCGTTGCACCACGTGTCATGTTTATGTCATATAAGTCATGTCTTATAAATGTCGCATTATATCACTCTTATGAATACTAGAAATGGTTTTGAAATGAAAATGACAAGTACATGTAAGTAAATCTCAACATAAATACGTCTTTAGAAATATCAATTTCGAATCAATGTGATGATTTTTCTTTCATGTTTTAAACTTCTCGACTATTGTAACAATTAAAACTAATAAATTTGAGAATTAATATTCATTAAATATTTTCACCGTGCCATCGGCACAAAATTTTCGCCATTTTGCATTTGCTTACTTTGAAATTTTTTGTCGTTTTGTGATTACCTACTTTGAAATTTTTTGTCGTTTTGCGATTACGTATTTTAGAAAAATTTTACTGTGCCTTCAGGCACGGGCATATACTAGTATATATATATATATATATATATATATATATAGAGAGAGAGAGAGAGAGAGAGAGAGAGAGTCTCTTACGCGGACTCCCTATAATACATATCTCCATACGCTCTCAAATTGCAGACACATAAATGAAAACCAACCCATTCACCCATACGCTCTCCCCCCTCCTCTGTCAACTGACGAAATAGGATACTCTCTCTCCTCTGTCGATGAATAGACCTGCCCATCTGCCACACGCAAGCTAGCTATTTCGGCTGTTGCTATAAAACTTAACCCATATTGTGTTGGTAAAAGTCTTTCCTCTCTCAAATTAAACATAATTTTTGAAGACAAATCTTACAATGTCTTTCAAATCTTTAGGTAAAACCTTCAATGCTTAAACTTTCTGTACATATTTCATATTTTATGATTTTTTCGCATGTTTCGTTTCACAGCCTTTGGGAGGAAAATCTTGAAGAGGAAAGCATTTCATTTTACAATTGTTCTAATTTTTTTGCATCACAACTGTTCTAATTGTTTTTGGAGGAAAGCATTTCATTTCTTTGGGTCACAACTGTTAATATCTTTTGGTCACAAGTGTTCTATTTTTTTTAACATAACTATTAATTTCTTTAAAACACAACCGTTCTATTTTTTTAATTTTTTTTAACAAAACTGTTAATTTCTTTAAAACACACTTGGCTGTTGTATTACTTTTTCATTTGAGAAATGATATATAGCTTTGGGTTGAAAAAAATACTTTTTTCGTGCTACTGCAGACACAAAACACTGATAAAGTTGTTAAC
This sequence comes from Sambucus nigra, assembly GCA_949130495.1. Lineage (NCBI taxonomy): Eukaryota > Viridiplantae > Streptophyta > Magnoliopsida > Dipsacales > Adoxaceae > Sambucus > Sambucus nigra. The sequence continues at coordinate 66,269,925 of OX422209.1, read as the reverse complement.
CACCGTGAAAAATACGGGAAAGTGTTTCGTTGCACGTCCAAATTACAAAGGGCGTTCATGTGGCTATCTACTTCAGTTGCTAATTGAGCAGGAGACGAAGAATAAGAGGTTGAGATAGATATTAAAGAAATTGTTTTTTTTTCGTTGTTTATGTCGTAGGTGTTGCGACCTTTGAAGTCTAGTTGTTTTGAATGTCGTTGTAGTTGTTGCTACTTTTTATTATCGTTGTTGAGGAAATTATTATGTTTTAATGGTAATGCCTAATTTTCAGTATTCAAATGATATTATCAAATAGTTTTCAGTATGCAAAATTGTGACAGTTAAGGCAGTTAACATATATACAAACTCATTCTTGTGGCAGTTAACATACATACAAACTCACGAATGTGAGAGTTAAGGCAGTTAACATACATACCAGATTGGCAGTTAACATACATATATACTCAAGATGTGGTAGTTAACATAAATGACAAATACAAAAGATGTGGTAGTTAACATAAATGTCAAATACAAAAGATACGACAGTTAACATACAAAATTGGTTTGTTTGTATTTAAGTCAAATTGGAGAGTATTAAAAAGATACAAAACATAGTATTCAAATGCCAATATCATCTCTGGAGGCTTCATCCATGGCTTCATCTTTCGAATAGTCACCGTCTTCCAAACTCATGAATTTGTTTGTGTCTACATTAGCATGTGCGCTGCATCAAAGACTGAAGCGTAATTTAATAAATACAATATAAAACATTTATTATTGAAAAGGATAATTTAAATAAAATAAAAGATAATGCATACACATTTGCAACAAGACAATTCCTCTTATCATGTGATTGGACAAATTAAACCACAACTGTCACAATCACGAGATTTGTTTTATTTTGACATTTGAAATGAGTTTTCCTTTCCTCCTTTAAGTCTTTTGCCACAACCCTTTGCCCGTACTAAATTCGGCTCATTATAACTTTCCCTTATCCTTGCACTTGGCCTTACTCTCCCATCACTAACCCCACATCTAACAACACCAACAATTTATTGATTTTATCATTTGCTACATCTAAAGCATCCGTATAATCTCTCAATGTGCCTTCGTTTATAAAATCCTTATCAACCAAATTGAAAGAAATTTGAATCAATCGAGCCCAGTTTGAGAAATATGATTTCTCATCATTTATAATTCCCCCCCCCCCTCTCGACAACATCCCCAACTTTTGCCAATTTTTCCAATGTTTCAAAATATAAGGGCTCGGTAATTCTTCAAAGTCATGAAAGTTTTGTAAGTACGATAAAATATATGTACATGGGATCCCGACTCTTTCAAACTTATGACAAATAGATGTACCAAAGTTGGACACCTTGTCAAATGTAATAGTTAGATATTTGTACACCTCTATTTTTTTTCGAGTAACCTTGTACGCACTTTTATTACACTCGTCATCCACTTGTTCAAATTTATTATTCTAAAAGTCACGCATCCCATCTTGAATTTCTCAAACGCTTCACGTGTATATAAGTCAGCCATTTTCAACAACACTTCATTTTCCATAACTAATTTCGGTTTCTCCGTTAGATCTTTATGGTTCAAAATTTTTTCTTCATGGCATTGCTGAAGAAGGCCCATACCAAAGTGAATTATAAAGTCTACTAATGATTTTTTTTGGACACATACCCTTTGAAGAATGAATGAGAACTTTTTGGTCGTTGGCTATTCGACATGCTAACGGATAAAACGTGATTCACAACATAGGAACCCAAGTCGAACGGATGTCAAATATATTATGTAGCCATTTATTTTCATTCAAGTCACTCCTCTCGATAATATCAATCCACTTAATATCGTAGTCTTCCATCAACTCCGTATTCCAAATGCTATCCTGAAACTAACTATAGTAAGCATTGTATGTCATGGAGTCTATCTTTTCAAAAAACTTTGTCAATATATGCCAATTACAATATCTATGAAACGTATTAGGAAGGGCTTATGATATTGATTTTGTCATTTTAGGATCTTGATCAGTGATAATCATTTTAGAGGCTCCACCTGGCATAGCATCGAGAAAATGGTTGAATAGCCATATGAATGAATCGACCGTCTCATCAACCAAGAAAACACAACCAAATACAATAGTCTGACCGAGATTATTAACACCCAAAAATGTTACAAATATCAAACTGTACCTATTAGTTTTGTACGTTGTATCAAATATTATAACATCAACATAAAAGTTGTATGAACGTCTTGAAATGGCATCAACCCCAAAATAATATGTTATTTTTTTTATCTTCATCGAACTTTATTCGAACGTAAATGAATGATTTTTATTTTTCTCATGCTTCAAATACTTAAAAAACACACTTCAGTCATTCCCCTTCATCTCTCTCCGCAAATCCCTCCTGTAATTATATAATTTATTTTGTGTACATCTAATGTTCTCAAAACATCTCGTCCGCAACCCAAGAAAATTAAATTGTTAATGTATTGGGATGTTAATAGCACTAAGTTGTTGGACCAAAAACTTTTGGAATTCTGAAAGTCTCTTGTGAGATTGAAAAATGTGTGTTTTTTCAGGTGTGGACAATGGGTGATTTTGGCCCTCAAAAAATTAACTAACTATGAAGGACCCAGTTGTCCCCTTCACAATAGCGAGTCTAGCACGATAACCTTCACGAACTACCCCTCGATTTTTTTAGCATTTGGGTTTGCAATCGCCATACTATTCCCTTCTTTGAAACATACGTATTCCTTCCTAATAATCTCATCAGTTCCACATTTTTTTCTCGCTCCACTTTCGAACACTAAAGCCCGCAACTTTGGAATACACATTATAAAAATCATGGGCTTCTTTTAAGGATTGAAACTCCTAGCTGACCAAGCATAAATTCTTCAGAATTTAGCTCCTTAATTTAGTGATTTTAATATCTCGAACAATGTAATTGAGCCATTTTTATGCCATATCACTCCATTGTTTATTCCTAACAACTTTCCCTAGTTTTTGTATAAGTTGGATGAAGTTTTCAGGAATGGAATGCAAGAAAGAATCCAAAAGAAAAGAAAAGATGCAAGCAAGAAATGTCTAAGGGAAAAAGTGTAATTCCATCCAGAATTCGAAAGTGACACCAAAAGGGAAGTTGAAGAGAATGAGTTCACAAGAGCATAGGAAGAAACGGCATCCAAATCGGAGGTCTAGATAAGAAGATATGGCCAGTCAAAGCTGCAAGGAAAAAGTCAAAGAAGAAGAAATTCGGACCGATCCGAGTAGGAGTCGGACCGATCCGATTTGCCCAAGTCCAGTGCACTCCGGATCGATGGCAAACCGATGGAAGCAATAATCGAACCGATCCGGACACAACCGGACCGATCCGGAAGAAAATAAAAGAACCGATCCGATGGATATCGGACCGATCCGATTAAGACCCGGACCGATCCGGGTATTCGAAAGCCTGGCATTAATTTGCCATTTATTGTGCAGATTTGAGTACGTAGCTGTGAATCTTGTTCCACAAGCACAATTGGAAACCGACTTTGGATGATTTGTGCTATAAAAAGCCAAGTTCTACATCATTTCTAGGAGGCTAGGGTTAGGAATTTTAGAGAGAGTTTTCAGATCAGATTTTTAGGTTAAATTTCCATTTCCTTCAAAATTTGCATGAACCATAGTTTGTATTCTGAATCTCAATTCCGTTTTTGTGATGAATTCAAGTAATATCATTCTATTCTCTTTTGTTTAATTTCTGCAAATTTCTTACAATGTTCTGCAATTTCATAGTTTCATATGTGAATTTGTTTTTCAACCAAATCACGAGTAGCTAATTTCTCAAGGGTTGGGGTACATGAACTCAATCCTAATACAAATTATTCGTATGGAAAATTAGAAAATAAATGAAAATGTTGGTTGAATCGTGAATGAAAATCATATATGCATTGTCATATCTTTTAATCTCTCTTGCCCTAGGTACTTGGGATGTTTAAGAATGCTTTGTATGTATAATTTGTCGTTCACCGCCTTATATTGATCTTTGATTTCATATGATGCGGTCTTGAACCTCATATATGTAATGCTTAGTGATGATAAGGACTTGATTTAATCAAGAATTTTGATTTATAATTTTAATATTCTAAAGAATAATTTGTTAAGAATTGAGGGATTGTACCCTACCCTAATTTTCTCTAAATTGTTAAACCCAAATTTTGCTGTTAATTTCCATTTGTTTTCATAAGTAAAGTTTTAGAAATTTTCTCAAAAATCAATCATCTTTTTATTTCTTTCAAGAAATCATTTCACGGTTTGGTAATTTTCCTTGTTATTGTTTGGCAATTTTGATCCCTGTGGAGACGATCCCGACTTACCGGGTTATTACTTGAGCGACAAGGCTTGCACTTGAGCCTAGATAAATACGCACTTTTGAGACAAATATTAAGTCGCGTAAAGTTTTTGGCGCCGTTGCCGGGGATCTAAAATTGTTAAATTTTCAAGAAAGTTATTGTTATCTACAAGTGATTTCATAAAAAATATATATATATTTTTCATTTTTTCTCTTGTGATCTTATATGCAGAATTCATCTCCCACCCAAATTCACGAAAATCCTATTGCCGAAGCCGGATCTGAAAATTCTGAGCCTTTGCCGTTTTGGGTTCCACCTCCTTCGCCTAATAATTCCATCACAAGTCGTTCTTGGAGTCAAACCCTGAGTGAGAATTCTGAAACTTTCGGTAGCAATATGTCGGATCATGGTAGTGTCGGTGTTGGTGATGGAGAGGATGATGTACCATATCAACCCATGAAAGATCTTTTATTTCCGGAGAGAACTGCTAACCCTGGTTGCATTTTATTCCCATATAATGCCGGTCAGTTCCACTTTCGGAATGGAATGATCCAAATTCTTCCTACATTTCATGGGATGGATTCGGAAAAAACATATCTCCATATTCGAGAATTCAAAGATACGTGTGAGACATTTGGAGATCAAACTTGTCCACAAGAAGTAATCCGGTTAAAGCTCTTTCCTTTTTCCTTAAAGGATAAAGCGAAAACTTGGTTATGGACCCTGCCCCCAAATTCTGTGTTATCATGGAGAGATATGCAAAATAAGTTTATCTCTAAATTTTTTCCATAACACAAAACCAATTCTGTTAAAGCCCAAATTCAAGCTTTTCGTCAAAATGAGAATGAGGCTTTTGATAAGTGTTGGGAAAGATATCAGGAGTTAGTTAGTGCGTGCCCCCATCATGGTTTTGAAACTCATCATCTGATTTCATTTTTCCATCAAGGCCTTACTGTAGCGTCTAAACAACTTGTTCAAACCATGTGTGAGAGACCTTTTTGGGAGCTAAGTACGAGCGATGCTGAGGCTCATTTGAAATATGTGGCGGAAACTACCCAAGCATGGGATACTTCTGATCCAAATAGTCAAAATAGAAATCGACAAGTGTCCAACTTGCCTGCTGCGTCCGGTATTTATCACGTGGACAAGGACACTTTGTTGGATCTAAAACTTGATCAAATGGAAAAGAACTTTAGAGATATGCTAGATATGCGATTGAGAGATGTGTCTGGATCCGTACAAACTGGGATGGAGAAGGTATGTGCCATTTGTAATGCAGGCCATTCTACCGAAGGATGTCCTACTATTCCTGCATACAAGGCCATGTACACTGAACAGGTTGATGCAATAGGAGGTTATCGAGGAAATTATAATGCTTAGCAAGGGAATGCATATAATCAATCGTGGAGGAATCCCGGGTACAATTATGGACAACCCCAAGGTGGGATGATTCCTAACCCACAGATGCCTCTACCACAACCCCCTCAATTTTAGCAAGTGGCAAATCCTATGCAAGTACCACCTCCCGGGCCTTATGTACCTCCACCTAAGAGATTTCTTGAGGATAATTTCAATCAATTCATCCAATCCCAAAAAGAGAGAGATGCCAAATTTGAGCGAATGTTCGCTGAAATGCATACTAACATGTCTAGGTTGCAGTCTGCGGTGAATACTCAAGAAAAGGGTAAGCTTCCAGCTCAAGGCCAAATACCACCTATTCAAGGTCAAACCACGGTTTGTTCCACATCATCAGATCTGCAAGAACAATGTCAAGCTGTTACTACTCTTCGTAGTGGCCGAGAAATTGATCTAGCACCTAAATTGCCAAAGGTGAATGATGATGGAGTCGAACCCGAGATTGTGAAGGAATCTGAAATTTCCGAGTCTGAAGAACCTTCCTTAGAAAAGGAATTGAGAGATGCGGAAGTTGAGCCTGATATTGAAGTCAAGTCGCCTACTGCTGCTCCATTTCCTCAACGCTTAGAGTCACCCCAGAAAGATGCTTCGCGTATCGAGGTGATGGATGTGTTGAAGCAAGTAAAATTAAATTTGTCGTTCCTTGATGCTATTCAACAAATTCCAGCATATGCGAAGGTTATTAAAGATCTTTTGACTGTCAAGAGACGTCTTAAGGTGAAGAAAAATGTTTTCTTGGCACAGAATGTGAGCTCAGTTCTTCTCAATGATCTTCCACCAAAATTCAAAGATCCAGGTTCACCTACCATTTCGTGTATCATTGGAGAAATGAGAGTGGAAAGGGCATTGCTTGATTTAGGTGCGAGTGTAAACATCCTCCCATACTCCATCTATAAGAAGCTTGATTTAGGTGATTTAAAACCTACCCGAATCACCCTACAATTAGCAGATAAAACAGTCAAAGTGCCTCGCGGGATTGTAGAAGACGTAATTGTTCAAGTGGATACGTTCTACTTCCCCGTTGATTTTGTTATTTGGGACATCGAGCCTGTTCCCCATACGAGAAATCATGTTCCAATTATATTGGGCCGACCGTTCTTAGCTACCGCTAATGCTTTGATCAATACACGGAATGGCCAAATGCAACTCACTTTTGGAAACATGACTCTCGAGAAAAATATTTTCAATGTCGCTAACCAAATGGGTGATGAGGATGAGATTCTTGAAGTGGATCTTATTGAAGAAGTGGTGGATGAAAATATTGAAAAAATCATAGGAGGAGATGCTCTGAAAGTGTGCTTAGGGCAAAGTGATGCTCAAATGAGTGATTATACTGAGTTTGAGAGAGAAGTGGAAGAGTTAAAAATATGGTTACAAGAGGAGGAGAGTTTTGAGAGCTTGAGAGCGGTTAACTGGATTTCTAGGTATGAAGAATTGCCTCCAAGGGAGACACCCATGGTCCCCTCTGAACATAGATTTCCTAGTCTTGAGTTGAAGAAACTACCTTCCCATGTCAAATATGCCTTTTTAGGTGAGAATGATACATTTCCTGTTGTTGTGTCTTCCCATCTAGAAAAAGGGCAAGAAGGTATGTTGTTAGATGTGTTGAGAAAGCATAGAAGTGCTTTTGGATGGACCATAGCAGATTTGAAGGGTATAAGTCCTTTGATTTGTACCCATAAAATCCATCTCGAGGAAGAAGTGAAGCCATCTCGTGAGATGCAAAGGCGGTTAAATCCAATCATGAAAGATGTTGTAAGAGAGGAAATAATCAAATTGCTAGATGCTGGAATTATATACCCCATTTCGGATAGTAAATGGGTGAGCCCAATTCAGGTCGTTCCAAAGAAATCAGGGATGACTGTGGTTGAAAATGCTAAGGGAGAATTAATACCTCAACGCACCACCACCGGGTGGCGTGTTTGCATTGACTACCGAAAGCTCAATGCCGGAACTCGAAAGGATCATTTTCCCTTACCATTTATCGATCAAGTTATTGAACGAGTAGCGGGCCATCCTTATTATTGTTTTCTAGATGGGTATTCCGGTTATAATCAGATTGAAGTGGATGTTCTTGATCAAGAAAAGACGACTTTTACATGTCCATTTGGTACGTTTGCCTATAAACGTATGCCATTTGGGTTATGTAATGCGCCGGATACTTTTCAAAGGTGCATGTTGAGTCTCTTTAGCGACATGATTGAAAAAGGTCTTGAGGTGTTCATGGACGATTTCAGCGTTTTCGGTTCATCTTTTGACCATTGTTTAGCTAATCTTGAGAGAGTTCTATTCCGATGTGTGGAAAAAGACTTAGTCCTCAATTGGGAAAAATGCCATTTCATGGTTACCGAGGGTGTAGTCTTGGGCCACATAGTCTCATCTAGGGGAATTGAAGTTGATCGAGCAAAAATTGAAGTAATATCTGAGTTACCCCCGCCAAAATCACTTAAAGATGTGAGGTCCTTTCTAGGCCATGCTGAATTTTATAGGAGGTTTATCAAAGACTTTAGCGCCATCGCTAGACCTTTGAGTAATCTTATCATGAAGGACACTCCATTTGAGTGGAGTAAAGCATGTCAAGAAGCATTTGATAAACTCAAAAGCATGCTTATTTCTGCACCTATCATGCAAGCTCCGGATTGGTCGCTTCCCTTTGAGTTTATGTGTGATGCAAGTGATTACGCGATTGGGGCTGTTCTTGGACAGAGAAGAGACAAGAAAGCTCATGTTATTTACTATGCTAGCCGTACATTATCTGGCCCTCAGCTGAATTACTCTACTACAGAGAAAGAGTTGCTAGCTGTCGTTTTTGCTCTCGACAAATTTCGCTCTTACGTTGTTGGGTCGCCTATCCTTTGTTTCACTGATCATTCGGCATTGAAGTATCTCTTGAGCAAGAAAGATGCCAAACCTCGTTTAATCAGGTGGATCCTACTCCTACAAGAGTTTAATCTCTCGATTCAAGATAAGAAAGGAGTAGAAAACGTCGTTGCTGACCATTTGTCACGACTCTCGTCCGACGTACCTATTGATCCCATTCCCATAGACGAGTATTTTCCGGATGAGAATTTATTTGCTACCTCTTCTCTCCCTTGGTTTGCGGATATTGTCAATTACCTTGTCACCGGAGTTGTTCCCTCTAGTTGGAATCCGCAAGAGAGAAGGAGGTTCATTACTTGGTCACGCATGCTCTTTTATGATGATCCATACTTGTTTAAGTATTGTGCTGACCAAATTATCCGGAGATGTGTACCCGATGAGGAAATCCAAGGGGTGATTCGATTCTGTCATTCGGAAGCATGTGGCGGTCATTTTTCTAAAAATAAAACTGCTGTGAAAATCCTTCAAAGTGGTCTTTATTGGCCCACAATCTTCCGGGATGTGAATGCTTTTTGTAAGACTTGCGATAGATGCCAAAGAATGGGAGCTATTACTCGCCGTGATATAATGCCATTATCCCCTATTTTAGTCTTGGAGTTGTTTGATTGTTGGGGAATTGACTTCATGGGGCCCTTTCCCCCTTCTTTTGGTTTTCTATACATTCTCGTCGCTGTAGATTATGTCTCAAAATGGGTAGAGGCTATAGCTACACGGACGAATGACAGTAAAGTGGTGATCAAATTTATTCAAGAAAATATACTTTCTCGCTTTGGTATGCCTAAGGCCATAATTAGTGATAATGGAACTCATTTTTGCAATAGGCCGATGGATAAACTAATGCGGAAGTACGAAATTGTCCATAAGGTTAGCACACCTTATCACCCCCAATCGAATGGCCAAGTCGAGCTTGCTAATAGGGAGATCAAGAATATCTTGGAGAAGACAGTTGATCCTAATAGGAAAGACTGGTCTCTTAGGTTAACTGATGCTCTTTGGGCTTATAGAACCGCATACAAGAATCCCCTTGGGATGTCCCCATTTCGTTTTGTGTATGGCAAACCTTGTCATCTTCCGGTTGAAATCGAACACAAAGCGTATTGGGCTATCAAAAGGGTGAACTTCAAAATGGATCAAGCCGGTGAAACACGTAAACTTCAGATGAATGAGTTGGAAGAAATACGTAATGATGCGTATGAAAGTGCCAAAATTTCCAAGGACCGAATGAAACGAGCGCATGACGAAATTATTCGTAAGAAAGAGTTTCATTTGGGACAGAAAGTACTTCTCTACAACTCGAGGTTGCACTTGTTTCCCGGTAAATTGCGGTCTCGATGGTCTGGTCCTTACATTGTGAAAGAGGTATTTCCCCATGGAGCCGTTGAGCTAATGGATGAGAAAGGGGGAACCACTTTTAAAGTCAATGGGCATCGTCTCAAGCCTTATTTGGAAGCCATGGTTAAAGAAGCCGACACAATCTGGCTGTCGGACCCCATTTATGGGGATTGATTGAAAGAAGAGAGTGAGGTCGTCGCACCCCCGACATGTATGGGGTGATTGTTGTACATATGCGTCGTAGGATGTAGAAGTTATAGGGTAGAGTCCGTTATGAGGGTTGAGAATCCGAAGGGTGCGGGTTGTTCGTTATCAATGAGTTGCGAGGTTAGTTGAAAGTTTGCGAGGATGAAAAATCATCATTGGAGTGGAGTATGAGCAGTTTTAGGAAGAGAGAAGAAGAATGCTGAAATCCTGAAAACGGATCGGTCCGGTGAGAAAAAGAGAACCGATCCGGTCATCCGGATCGGTCCGGTGTAAACAGAACCGATCCGGTGAGGCGGATCGGTCCGGCCCAAAATCGGATCGGTCCGATTTTCTGCAGGTTTATAATCCCAAGAGACACACCTCTTCATTTCCACCTCCTCAATCCCCACCCATTCACTTCACCCAATCCAGCAATTCCTTCAAAATTCCGTCCCCCCATTTCCCACCCATTCATTCCCTCCATTTCACCCATTCATTCCTATAAATACCTACCTCCACTACCCATTTTCTTCACACTCCACCTATCTTCTCTCTTATATCTCCATAGCTATCTCATTCCTCCATACCTCATGGCTGCTCCCCAAAAGTACACTTCCATTGAAGTTCTCCCCAACGGCAATGGGGAGTATCGTTCCCGCCAAGAGGCAAATTGGTGCCGAAAATTTTTCAGCCCTACCCGCAAAATCCATATCGAGCGCCAAGTGTTATGGGATCAAATGCCCCATTCGGTCACCCCCTTTTTCTGTCACGAGGCTGGTGCCGTTTCTTTAATGAACCATATGAGGCTGTGTGGGAAAATGAAGTTCGTCAGTTTTACGGCTCTCTTATCCGTACGGCTGAATTTGAATCCCAAGCCTTTGTGGATTCCATACCTATCCCGTTCTCACTTGACCTCGTGGTGCGCAAACTCGAATCACATGGTGTGCTCACTCTCGATCAGTTTGACTATCCGAGTCCCGATCCCGTCCTCACAAAAGAAGTTTGTATCTCGCGAATCCAACCGGGTGCGGTTTGGAACACCGAGACATTTCCCGTCGGCCGCTTGTCCGACAAGGCACGATTCACTTTCCATATCGTTTGTGCCAACATTTTGCAAACTTCTAATGATTCGGCGATGAGGCCTCGCCAAGCCACCATGGTGTATCATCTCTTCGACCCGGCGACCGTGATCAATTTGGCCCGCACATTGTACATCGATATCCTTTTTGTGGCCTATGATAAAAAGGGCCGCAATCCTCTTCCGTATGGTCGACTCATCACCTCAATGCTTCGAGATGCCGGTATCTCACCACCTCAGGATCTTGTCAAACTTCCTAAACCTTTAGTACAAGAGTCCCGCACTCGAAGTGAGTGGCAAATTCAGGTCGTCCGTGCTCGGCACGACGACGATTCTAGTGAGGAAGACGACGATGAAGAGGAGAACATCGCCGAGGAGGACGTGGAAATGTAGGAGGGTGAAGAGGAAGAATATGATGAGACGGCGGATCCTGTCTTGCATGAGCGCGTTCTCTCTCTTGAGACGCGTTTTGACGCACATGTGTCCTCATACGAGAGGGATATGAGTTTGGTCCTGCGTATGCAGGCCGACTTATACCGTCTCCAAGCGGGACCCGAGGCCCCTCTTCCTCCCAACTATTATAATCCATATGATCGGTCTGCTCCGAGTACTTCACATCCCCCACCCGCCCCTTAGGATACCTTTCCCTTATTAGGATTTTTATCCCTATGTTATAGTTTTTCTTATACAGTTATTTCCACAGGTTGTTTGTAATCTACAGTTTTAATACGATATTGGCATGTTTTATTTATCGCACTCTTTATGTTGTCTTCTTTTTATCTCTTATCTGTTTGATTGAGGACAATGCAAATCATTGAGTTAGGGGGGATGACAGGTGCGTATTCATAAAACTTCGCTTATATTCATATATATGTATTTAAAAAAAAAAATTTGAAAAATGTTGAAAAAATCCAAAAATATTTTTCTTCAAAATAAATAAAAATTGGAATTTAAATTTTTCAAAAATGTCACCTTTATTCTATTTGTAGTCTCAAATTGTAAAATTCCTAATGCACTAAGCCAAAATTGACCGAAGATGGAAATTGAAAGAAAATTGACGACTTTACGAATAAGTGTGGAGATTGATCAAACCCGGTGAGATTTCGAGCCTTTCAATTTTTTATGAGTTTTTAAATCAATCCGAGTTTATGATTAACTCAAAGTTCTTTTCAGCGTTTTAATAAGTCGTTGATGATCTCAATCCTTTGTTTTGATCGGTTATGGGAAATGTGTGAAATTTTGTCTCGAAACTCGTGCTAAATATATCTCTAAACTTAATTAATCTCGAGATGCATATGGTAATGTGATTGGCAATTTGGACAATGAAGTAGGCCCTCGTTTGTTACCCAAAAATATTAGCCATAAAAAGTTGTGAAAAATAAAATTATTCTTTTGCAACCCAATTTGAGCCTAATAAAAAATTTATACTTTCGTTTGATAACCCGAAAAACCCAAATAGCCCAGAATTGTGAAAATTGAATATTCATCAAAGAAAGTCCAAATTGTGCAATAAAAAGGGGCAAAGAAAAAAAAAATAGATATGCTCGACAAAAATAGAAAGAAAAGAAAAAAAGAGAAAAATGAGCAAATGCCCGAAAAAGCACTAATGGACATAATAAGAAACTTTTCCAATTTCGAACATTCCATCCATTCCCATTTTTACCCTTTACACTTTTTAACCCGAAAAGTCCTAACTGAGTCCAAATTGCGAAATTGGTTATCGCGTGGAGAGCTAAGACATGAAAAGATAAAATGAGAGATTAAATGGTGTGAATAAGAGGTGATGCTCCCATTTCCAAATAACCGTAATCCGATGATGAGATCTTTTCACCATAAATTTCCTTCTTTTTTGTATGCATGAATTTGTGTCCATTATATTTACTCTTTATATCATGCATACCGAGAGAAAATAGCCACAATCCGAGTGATTCGTTTGTGAGTGCATCCGTAAGAATTTAAATCAAAACGAATTTTCGGAAAGTAACGTAATGCTCAATCGGTGGAAATTGGAGGTTTAATTTTTGGCTTTGCACACACACACTATGGTTTGAGACAGTTGAATATGAATTTATGGTGATTATTTTTAGAAAAGTTTAAATTGTACAATTTTTGAGTATTTTGATATTTATTTGAGTCAATAAAGAATTTTGTGGGTAAATTCACTGCAAACCCTCACGAGACAAAACTCGTCCTACTAGGGTAACCTAGAGGTTTAAAGGCTTGTTGCATACGCTAAATGCAATCGCGTGCCTGCGAAAGTGGAATACTATTTCAAATAAATAAGTTTTCAAGAAATGAATGATGGTTAGATTCAAATACATTGCCCGGGACGTGCAAAGTCCTAAGTTAGGGGGATTTGACCAAGCATAAATTCTTCAGAATTTAGCTCCTTAATTTAGTGATTTTAATATCTCGAACAATGTAATTGAGCCATTTTTATGCCATATCACTCCATTGTTTATTCCTAACAACTTTCCCTAGTTTTTTTATAAGTTGGATGAAGTTTTCGGGAATGGAATGCAAGAAAGAATCCAAAAGAAAAGAAAAGATGCAAGCAAGAAATGTCTAAGGGCAAAAGTGTAATTCCATCCAGAATTCAAAAGTGACACCAAAAGGGAAGTTGAAGAGAATGAGTTCACAAGAGCATAGGAAGAAACGACATCCAAATCGGAGGTCTAGATAAGAAGATATGGCCAGTCAAAGCTGCAAGGAAAAAGTCAAAGAAGAAGAAATTCGGACCGATCCGGGTAGGAGTCGGACCGATCCGATTTGCCCAAGTCTAGTGCACTCCGGATCGATGGCAAACCAATGGAAGCAATAATCGAACCGATCCGGACACAACCGGACCGATCCGGAAGAAAATAAAAGAACCGATCCGATGGATATCGGACCGATCCGATTAAGACCCGGACCGATCCGGGTATTCGTAAGCCTGGCATTAATTTGCCATTTATTGTGCAGATTTGAGTACGTAGTTGTGAATCTTGTTCCACAAGCACAATTGGAAACCGACTTTGGATGATTTGTGCTATAAAAAGCCAAGTTCTACATCATTTCTAGGAGGCTAGGGTTAGGAATTTTAGAGAGAGTTTTCAGATCAGATTTTTAGGTTAAATTTCCATTTCCTTCAAGATTTGCATGAACCATAGTTTGTATTCTGAATCTCAATTCCGTTTTTGTGCTGAATTCAACTAATATCATTCTATTCTCTTTTGTTTAATTTCTGCAAATTTCTTACAATGTTCTGCAATTTCATAGTTTCATATGTGAATTTGTTTTTCAACCAAATCATGAGTAGCTAATTTCTCAAGGGTTGGGGTACATGAACTCAATCCTAATACAAATTATTCGTATGGAAAATTAGAAAATAAATGAAAATGTTGGTTGAATCGTGAATGAAAATCATATATGCATTGTCATATCTTTTAATCTCTCTTGCCCTAGGTACTTGGGATGTTTAAGAATGCTTTGTATGTATAATTTGTCGTTCACCGCCTTATATTGATCTTTGATTTCATATGATGCGGTCTTGAACCTCATATATGTAATGCTTAGTGATGATAAGGACTGGATTTAATCAAGAATTTTGATTTATAATTTTAATATTCTAAAGAATAATTTGTTAAGGATTAAGGGATTGTACCCTACCCTAATTTTCTCTAAATTGTTAAACCCAAATTTTGCTGTTAATTTCCATTTGTTTTTCATAAGTAAAGTTTTAAAAAATTTCTCAAAAATCAATCATCTTTTTATTTCTTTCAAGAAATCATTTCACGGTTTGGTAATTTTCCTTGTTATTGTTTGGCAATTTTGATCCCTGTGGAGACAATCCCGACTTACCGGGTTATTACTTGAGCGACAAGGCTTGCACTTGAGCCTAGATAAATACGCACTTTTGAGACAAATATTAAGTCGCGTCACTAGCCCAGTTTGGGAGTGATATCCTCCGGGACTTGAGGATAATATTCTAAAGAAGATGGATCCAAATTCTAATCAGCATGGACGTCTCCACCTTCACCCATAATAGCTAATTCTAAATTATGCTGACCCTCTAAGTCGTCTCGACCTTCATCCCCTATACTCCCACATCATCATAATCATTCTCCATATAAATGTAAAAAAATAACAATAGCATTTTTTTACAGTTTAATTCACCTTATTTTTTAACCAATAGCATTTTAACAATTGAATTCAACTTATTTTTTAACCAATAGCATTTTTAACATTTGAATTCAGTAAAAATATTAATCACTAATTTCTTAAAAAGGATTACAGCTAATTTCAGCAAAAAAATATGATTGGTCATTTTTTAAAAAATGATAACAGTTGAATTCGGCAAAAAGATGATAACAGGTAACGTGTTAAAAATTATGGGTAATTTTTTTATTTGCAAACAAAAAAACGATTTAAGAGCTATTTTTCAACAATGATTTATAATAACTAATTTTTTGACAATCCTTACAGCTAATTTTTTATATATATTATCATCTAAAAACAATTTCTTAACAGCTACTTCTTTTTATATTATCATACCTAATAAATGATAATCAGTACGTAATATTGAAAGTTAAAAAAAATGAAGCATACCTACAAAATAACGGTAGGTAAGAAATGTAGTAGAAATTTGTTTGCAAAGGTTTGGTAAAGGATAAAAATTAGTGGTTTGTAAAGGTTTGTTTGTAAAGGTTTGTTTTGTAAAAGTTTGGTTTGCCAAGATTTGGTATCTTGGGTTATGTGCGTGTGTTGTAGCAACAAAAATTTAAAAGAAGAACGAAATTGCCCAATGATGAGCAGAAAAATGGTGATAGAAAAATAAGAAATTCAAACACATGGTTGAGTCGCGGACAATGTCGCTCTCTTTAAGGTGTTTTGCAACTCTGCCCAATGTGTGCTGTCAGAAAGCCTAGCCACCCCCAAAGGTAAAATAGCCTCCAATAATCAGAAAATATTGATTGATAAAGCATAAGAATCAATCCGATTTATCTACATCCATTTGTATTGATTTCTCGAGTCTAATAATAAATCTGGGGAGGATTTATTATTTCTGTGTGGAAGAAAAAAAATTCATATGGAAAGCAATTTTTATATTCTGTGATTATAAAATTTGTTGTTTTGGTGTGTCAAAAATGGAGGTTCAAGACCTCTTGTATTGAGCAAAAAATAATTATGTTGGTGGCACACAACATGGAGAGAAAACTGAAAAACGTCTATAAGTGGGTGGAAATATTCAACAAATAAAAAACCACATTTTTTCGAAATTAATTAATGTTAATAATCATTTTTAGCACCAAAAAACAATAATTTATTTGTCCAAAAAATTATTTCTTAATGAGCCCAAGCCCAAGACCCGAACACGGGCACGGGTCGGGTCGGGCCGGACGGCAGCGACGGCGACGCGCGTGCCTGACTCCCAATAAGTCTCCCACCCATAGACACAAAACATCAAATGCCCAAAGGCTTGCCCTTAACACCCAAAACAAAAGTATATTAACTCTTGCAAAAATCATCATTCCACCGATGTGGGACAAGGAGCAGTTTCTTTTTTTTTCAAACTTTTCACTTTAAAAGCTATGAGTTGTTTCCAACAATCCCCCAGTTGCAAAATTTGAAAACATTTTATCAAGCCACAATTTATATAATTGTGCATAAGTAAAGGTGTCTTTCGACTTGAACCTTTACGTAGTAAAGATGACTGATAATATACTAGAGTAACCATAGTTTTTAACTCTATCTCTGATAGCATCCCCCACACAATCATATTTGGATGTAATTCTAGTAGCCAACACGTTACAACCATGTGCTTCTATCCTAGTATAGTGAACGCTTTGGGATTTTCCTAAAATATCCATAGGAAGTGGCCACACTTCTACATTCACATAGGTGAGTCTATCAAGGATACTCCTGTGGCTAGGTACACCGCTAAAAATAGAGCTATAAATCTCAATGAGAGTTATAATTACTCATCATTTACTCGTTTCGGATATCATTCTCCACAAGGATGGACTTAGCGTAAAACCCCATTCTATATTAATTAATAATAGCATGATTCAACCTATATCACTGGTGACTTGTTATTACCCTTTGAACATATTTATTGGGATCTCCAGTCTATATGTTGGGTTGCCATCATAAATGATTTGTGTATCCAAGGGCTTTAGTCCCACCCCTTTCGAGGTGTTCCACATCTTCTCCCGAGCTAGTCCTTTATTCAAAGGATCCGCTAAGTTCTGTTTAGACCGAATATGATCCACCCTCATAGCACCCATAGAAATAAACTCTATAACGGTACTATGTTTATAACATATTTACCGTATCTTACCGTTATAATAACGATTCTCTACTTTTTCAATAGCCACGATACTATCACAGTGAATCAAAAGGGTTGGTATCGATCTTTCCCACAACGGGATATCTGAGAGGAGGTTTCTTAACCAACTTACCTCTTCACTAGCATCAACTAGTGCTATCATATCAGAATCCATAGTTGATTGATCCAAAACAATTTGTTTCTTAGATTTTCAAGAAACTACATGACCAACGATGCTAAATATATATTCACTAGTATCCTTAGAATCATCAAATAGGGTGTTCCAATCAGCATCACTAAATCCTTCAAGGATAGTGGGATACTGATTATAGTGTAATCTGAGTTTGATTGACCTTTTAAGGTTCCACAAGACCCTCTCAATAGCATGCCAATTCTCCATACTAGGTCTACTAGTAAATTTACATAGTACTTCCACAACATAAGCTATGTCAGGTCCAGTGCAATCTGTAGCATAACGTAAGCTACCAATGATGCTTGCATAAGCATTTTGGTTTACACTGTCGCCAGTCTTCTTAAACAACTTTACACTAGGATCAAATGGAGTATTGGCAGGTTTACAGTCAAAGTAATTGTATTTCTCTATAACTTTCTCAATATAATTAAACTGGTCCAAAGAAAGACCCTTTTCTGAACTAGTAATTTTAATTCCCAATATTACACTAGCTTCACCCAAATACTTCATATCAAAATTGGCACACAACAATGATTCAACATTTTCTACGACATGAATATTAGAACCAAATGTAATCAACTCATAAAGTTATTAATAGTCGGACCAAATTCTGATCATAAGGATACAATTTAAAAGGATTTAAATAATCTATATCTCTCTATCCTAATTTAAAGAGTTTGAACAACGGATCGACTACATATTTGACATTTTTACCCATGAATTACCCTAAAATTTCACTATGCCTTTGTAAGTCATTTATGTTATTTTTATGCATAACATGTGTTTTTGTTTTATATCAAAGAAAGTATTGAATATTTTGTTATGTATGCATAAGGCCTAAGTTTGGGTGCCCGTGGGTGCTTTTTCTCTACTGATAATAGATAAAAGATAATGGTATTGTGTTGGAGTTCTTATTTATTCAATTTCTTTTCACTAATGTGTTGTATATTAAAAAAAAGGTTATACCCAGTGCACAAGTCTCCCACTTAACAATATCTGGAAGAGGTAGATGTCGGTTGGCCTTACTCCCATATGTGGAGAGGTTATTCTCATGTCTCGAACTCGAGTCCAACGAATAATAATAAAAAAGAATAGGAAGTTTGCTAATTCGGAAAGAAGAACATTAACAAGAAATTTGTTTTACTTCTCTGTTTTTCTTGGTGTTAAGGATTTTGTATATGCTTTTACATTTATCATCTCTTGAAGTTATTTTTTGTTAATTTCTTTAGTGAATATCCGATGAACTATTTTCCTTTTGTGGACTTATATGGTGTTTATGCAGTAAATTCTAAATATTAGTTGACTCCAACATTTCTGTTTTTTGTACCAATTAGTGGTGGTGTTGGACACTTACCTTTACCCAAGCCTACATATTTTATTTAAACATTTATTTTGTTAACAGACTTTTTACTTGATGTTAGGACATACATTCCAAATATTCTTTTTCAATATACATGGATTTTGGGGGGAAAGCATTATACATGCATTTGCCAAGTTTCATATGTTTCTCGCTCCTCCACAATAAACATTAAATAGCAAGAAATTTGTAAATCCATCAAGTTAATGACGATAAACACATTGGTTTAAAAATAAGAAAACATATCTTTAAAGATGACTTTAAAAATCGTGCCCAGTGCATAAGGCTCCCGCTTGACTACAGGGTCTGGACGAGGCAAATGTCGGCTAGCCTTACCCCGCTTATACCATATTTTAGCAGATCCTGTAACGGTGCTTAAGAACTCCCTACATCTCATCTCACCGGGGACTGAATAAATATCTGTCGCAACTTTATATTACTCAATGTGCAGAACTGGATCAGTTTTACCATCATATTTGGGAGTGACCAAAGGAGATTTAAACTCAAATGGGGTAGAAAAATCCAGAATCATCTGAATAAAAGGGGATCATTTAATGAAACTCCGCTATAAAGGATTCTTTACTTTTGCCATCTTTCCAAGTCGATCTTCTAATCGCTGGATTGACCCTTTCCATGAAGGGTTGTATGCATTCGATCTATGTGAAGTTGCGTGGAAGCTCTAACCATGTGTTTATGTCGATTCTTTTCATATGAAGCCCGTTAGGCATGTACAGATCGTCGGATGCTTGACCTTGATCGGACTGAGGCTTCATGATAGTCGGCTAGATGTTAAGTGTTATTGGATAATGCTCTAAGAGAGTTTCTGTTTGCTCGGAGGCCCAAACGGTCAAAAGGCAAAGCTCAGATCAATCCTTCCAAAACACTTGGTCTCTTAGGAGAAAAAGAACGATAATCATAGGATTCTATAGGTCTGAGCGATGAACTTTCTCCTGGGCGATAAGATGTATAACGCGAGGACCTAGAATAGCTATGCCTACTATGCCGAGGAGGCAGAGGTGGCATTTCTCTCCTTTACGATGGAACCTTTGTTGCCTGGAAGGGACGGGAGATATGGTTTGTTGTGATTGGGCTAATTGCCTCATTGTCTCTTGCATGGCATCTTGACCCCTGACAAGACTAGCAAGAATTCCATTCAAGTCTGTAGTTGTCAGTGGAGCAGTTGGATTGCCTTCGTTTTCAGCACTAGACTCATAATCATTCATTTTTCCTTGAAAAATGAGGTACTAGATAGAGATTAAAAATTAGACACATTCCCACAGACGACGCCAATCTTTTGATGTCAAAAAATGGACTAGATCAAATTTTCTAATCACAGATAAAATATAAAATTATAAAGAAATAATTTTAAGAAAAAATAAAGAGTTTTAAAGTAGTTCAGCTGTATATGAAAGCCTACGCCCACTATTATTGTATTAATCTGAGTGATTACATAAAGGTATGTGTTAAATAACCCATAATACGTTCTATCTTGCCCTTTGTGAAAGGGATACAATATATTTATAGTGACCCAGAGACCAAGGGTTGGAATGCTTTTATACATTCAAGCATTTACACCCGTACATAATGAATGTGATGATTAACAGTCTAACTCACATGTGGGAAAACCTTTGATTCTTCCCCTCCAATGGAGACCATTCATTTATTTTGATGGTCTGCATTTTGGATGTTGGTCGGCATGCCTTCCAAGCTACTGTCTTCATTGCCGACTAAGTGTATGCTGACTAGGATTATTGCCACGTATGGAGATAAGTGTCTTTTTCTGATTGGTCCACGTGGACGAATAATTTTTGGTATCAATAATCTTATTAAACATGTTTTAGTATTGGATTTTATGTTCCAAATATTTGGCACAAGGGGGTTTATGAGTGGATATCTTGATATTAAAATTTTATTGTCCACATATTGGAGAGTGTCAAAATTTTTTGAACCAAGTGTTTGAAATTAAGAATTGGTGGATTAAATTATTAACACGTCAAATGTGGATTTTACACATATATGATATTTGAAGAAAACGAGTTAAAAGTTAATATAATATCTTATAATAGATAAGTTGGGTTGGATGTTAAGAGTTTAGGTGATGTAATCAAGGCCATGAGTTGTAAGTTTCAGAGGCGATTCAAACAAAAAAGTCTCTCTAGGAAGATTTTTTAGCAGTTAATGTAAAAATCGACATGCTTCTACTATCAAACTCCAAAACAACGTTTCTCATAATTGGAAGATGCTCTTAGACGGTAGAGAGGAAATTGAGAAAGAGTTTAGATTGATTGTTAAAGAAGGGGATGTAAATTTTTGGAAAGAACCATGGCTTGATATTGGTAGCCTATGTAATGTAGGTATGCATGGTAATGTCTTGTAGTGCTCTCAATGCGTCTTCTTCAACCTGCGTTTTGCTTCCTCTGGCCCGATACATCTTGATAAATATCCCACAACGTTCATGTAATACGAACTTCCTTGGCTTGCAAAGTATTATTCCAACTCTCTTAGTTCCATATTTCCTTCTCCAGACTCCAGCTGCTTCCCGATCTCACCACTCCAATCTGAATCATCTTCCATTGATAAGATCGAATGTACAATCGAGGTGTTGTCCGCTATGGGATCATTATAGTAGTTGTACCACTATCCATGGCTACATTCTGGGTAATGGTGGTATAAGTGTCAGCATGCGTATTCTTTGTTCTAAGATGCCTCCTTATTTTAACTTGATAGAACTGGTTGATCAGCCTTTGGATGATTATTCTATAGGGATCCAGACTAAGATGCTTCAACGCGTATTCTTCCTTCACTTATTTAACCACTTAGTTAGAATCACCTTTGATATATAGTGAACGGAAGCCTCTTCGAAGAGACTCTAGCAATCCCAGTACTAATGCCTCATGCTTTGCTTGATTATTGGAACAAGGGAAATCTAGCTTGTAAAAAGGTCAAAATTCATCCTTCCCCGTCGAAAGGATAACCTATGCTCCCCTTTTTAATTGTACTGATGAACCATTAAACTCCATAGTCCATTCTTCCAAGTTCGCATCTAAAAAATTGGCATGTAAATCATCTCCTTGAATGCTCTCGCGAGGTGGCTCAAATACTCCTGATGGAAAGATCGCCAATAGGTCTGCATATGCTTTGCTCTTGGTCGCGCGAGGCACCACACACTTTAAATCACATATGAGAGAATGAGGAACCACCTAGTTTCTCTTTCGATCAAAATATTTTTTCCAATAAAAACTTAATAGGATCGCATCTCTCTATAATATGAATTGTGAAAGACAGCATATAATGCCTAAGTTTTTTAGCTACAAACACTAAGGCTAAATAATGCCTCTCTATGCTAGTGTACCTTACCTCAGGCCCATATATGATACTACTCGGATAGTAGACTGGTCTTTCTTTCCCATAAATCTCCTATGCTAAGAGATCCTCTATAGACCTGATGGTAGACGTAAGGTAGAGATGCAACGGTAACCATGTGCTAGGAGGAATCATCGTTTGGGGAGAGGTGAGCAACTTCTTTAGCTTTTTAAAGGCTTCTTATTAAGGTTCCTCCCACCTGAAATTCGACACCTTTCGTAATAGATCCATTAGTGGATGAGTTATCTCAGCCAATCTAGCACAAACCTCCCCAAATGGGAGACTTTACCGAGGAAACTATTGATCTCCTTCGCAGTTCTTAGGCATTTCATCTCTAGATTTGCTCTATGTTTATCTTGGTCAATTTGCACCCTTTTTTGATCCACCACGAATCCCAAAAACTTCCCACTTGTTACCCAAATGCACATTTCAACGGATTCATCCTTATCTTGAACTTTCTGAATCTATTGAATACTTTCCTCAAATCATCTAGATGAAGCTCTTCTTTCTTCGACTTGATGACCAAATCATCCACATAAAATTCTAGGATATCGTGAAAGAAGTCCTGGAAGATTTCTATTATTTTTCTCTAGTACGTTTCTCCAACATTCTTCAACCTAAGTGACATCTCATATTGATTTGATTATAACCCATATACCCATCCATGAAGTTGTACACTTTATGCCCAACAGTTTCATCGATTAAACTATCAATAAAGAGTAGAGGGAACTCATCTTTTAGGCAGGCTTTGTTCAAGTCCCTAAAGTCTATGCATATCCGTATTTGATACTTTTCCTTTTTACCCACGAGGATAATGCTAGACAACCATATGGGATATGGATCGACTTGATAAACCCTACCATCAACTTCCATTGCACCTCTTCCTTGATCTTTATATCCATCTTCGACTTGCAAGTCCTCATGGATTGCTTCACTGGTATGGCTAAAGGCATAACATTCAACTTGTGGCAACTTAATTCTTCATCCAACACCTCAATCTTAGTGTATTTCCATGAAAAATGTCCCCGTGTTCTCGAATTAGCTCAATCAAGCCACTCATTTCTCTGTACTCAGATCTTTCGATATAAATATGGGTCTTGGATCTTCTCCCTCTTTGGAGAGATGAATCTTCTCCAATTATTATACTTGTGATTTTGGGTGATCAATCATGAAATCTGGCTCATCTTCCACTTCCTCCACAAACTCATGTATGTTGGAATTGTCAATGATCATGCATTACCCCAGATTATCCACCAGAAAGCACTCATACTCCGGGTCAGTCTCCTCACTATCCTCTTCAATAGAGTCTTCGACTAACCGCTCATGTTTTTAGAGGTGATAAACCACCATTGCATCTTCCAATTTCATCTTCTTGCACTAACGGTTGACCAATGCAATTGCCTTTCGTTTCTTCCCTCGTGAAACTTCCTCTAGTCTTCCTCATGAAAACCTGCTCAATGTACTCTGTCGTTTGACCTCATGTTCAATGGGATAAATTAAGGGTGGCAATTCGTGTGCGTCGTATCGTGTCATGTCGGATTCATGTTAAGCATTAGTCAACCCTAACCTAACCCATTTAACTAACCGTATCAGATGAGCAAACACTAACCCGACCTATTTATTATCGTGTCGTGTTCGGGTTGACCCGCATAACTCATTAAGTAAAATATAAAATAATTTTTTTCTTCTCTCTTAACCAATCATACCACTCATAGTCCTACAATAACTTAAATTTAATTAATTTCAACTTCTTGCAACACATAAATAATTTATCATTCGATTCTCCATGAATTTTATAGAATGCCTATCAAGATATATAAATTATCTAATATATTTTTCATAAAATACGAGTTAAATGGGTCTATTCGTGTCATTTTCAAGTTATATGTGTTTGACACTAACCCAACCCGTTTATTATTCGTGTTGGAGGGTCGTGTCATATTCCAGTTCGTGTCAAGAAATAGTCAACCCTAACCTGCTAACTTCGTGTCGAGTTCGTGTCGTGTCAAAAATTGCCATCCCTAGGATAAATTATGGGCCTCATCCTATCTCTTAATTTCTTAGATATAGTTTGAGGCTTGGGGTTTACATCATTAACTCCCTTAGCACTTCTATTCCCGCTTGCTCCTTCATCGTTGCGATTATTCACAGGCCCCATTCTTTCTCTGATAGAGGGAACCCTAACACCCTCCATGCGCCTTGTCAAAACTCGCGCATTTTCCTCTAACTCTGTGTATAACGCAACATCCACCAAATGGGCCTCCTTTTGAGCAAATAACTTTTTGGTTTCTCGTATGAAAATCTCTGTTCCTTTTACATTTGCCTTGGCGCACTGGTGGTATATCCAAGGGACCAATCCATAATTGTGCATCCACACCCTCCCTATCAATAGATGGTAGGAAGTAGCACTCTTAATAATGTGGAACTTGATGTGTGAGGTAAGATTTTCCATCACAATCCCCACGTTCACATACCCAATTGACTTTGAAGACTGATTATCATAACCAGAAGTTACCAAAGGCAATTGTATTAACCTAGCTTCAAAGATCTTGGAAGCATAAAAAGAACTAATAGGCATAATGTTTATGGAAGCTCCCCCATCCATTAATGATCTCACAAGCTTACCCCATTGCACCTGTAGTCATAAACATCGATTTGTTATGAGGGAAACTCACTGCTCTATCGGAGTCCGAGAAAGTTACCTCGGGCATAAACCTTCTTATTAGCCTAGACATAGACCCTCTCTATCTTAACGATGGAACTTAATTCTTCTTGACAATATCTAAGATTGTCTAAGTGATCTCCAACCTATTTTCTTGGGGCATCCCCACTTGATCGAAGAACCATGAGAACTAAGGTGACTGCGATACAACTTGGTATTCTAGTCTTGGATCCACCTCTTGGTTGTCAACATTATACAATGTCCCTTGTGCTTGCCTTATTTTAAGCTATCATGACATTTTCCATGACATTTATACAGTCTTCTAAAGCTTCTTCGTACTCTTCCCGTTCTACTACCCGCTTTCTTGTTTCACCTTCATCTTCATCTTCGTATGCCACTACAAAGTTTGCCATATGCACTGACAATGAATCATCGTTGACATTTCTTATGGGATTTACAAAGTTCCAACCTTTAAATGCTTGTTGATGATTTTTATCAAGGTGAAACATGACGTTGTTGGATGACCAATCTTCCAATGTATTTGATAATACTTGGGGCTTGCTCTAACTTCGGGACCTAGCTCTGTAACTGGAGTATCCTTGGGCATAAAAACTTCCCCTCATCGCAACATAGCATTATAGCAACTTACAACCTGCTCAATGGTGCAAGGTAATGGTGGCATATCTTCACTTTCCCTATAGAACTTTCTCTTATTATCTTTCCTTGGATCTTTATCTCATTCTTCTCCCCATCGACGCAGCCCACTCACGGTGTCTGGCCACATCCTCTAACGGGTTGTGCTTGCTGCTTGAACATCATTGGCACCACAATGGTACTTAGGCGCACCCCGAAAGAGAAACTCATTCCATCTTTTAGGAACGCCGCGAAATTCCTTCGCGCGTCTCATTTATCAAATGACAGATGTACTTCGGGAGAAAACCTTCAGCATAAATTTGGAGTAACTTGGACTCTTTGGCCTCCTTTATCACATCGAGGGACCTTTCCCTGAACCTTCAAATGTACACCACAACTTCCTCTCATTACACCAAATTACTGATTTTATGATTGCCTTCTTGTAAGTGCTAATGGGGGTGACGAACTTTATCACTATCAGGTGCAGTAATAAAATTATTTGTAACTGCCATTAGGAGTGATAAAAATTTTGAGCAATGAAAAATTATTTTTAACTTCCATTAGCAGTGATGAATTTTATCACATGATTAATTTGTATGAATTTTATCACATGATTAATTTTTCACTATTAGGAGCAAATTAGTAACTGCCACGAGGATTTACAAATGTTAGCATTAACCGGTATAAGTAGTCACAAAATTGTAATCGCCACTAACAGTCACAAATTTTAGCATTAGGCTTAATTTGTAACTTCTACTAGGAGTTACAAATTTGTAACTGCTAGAGGAGACACAAATTTTGGCATTGGACTTAATTTGTGAGTGGTACGATCGGTCACTAATTTGTAAGTGGTACTAGCGATCACAAATTTGTAATCACAAATTCATTTCGCTCATCTCTCTCTCTCTCACATTCTCCCAAAAAAAAAAGAATTTTCCCTCCTATTGAAAACTCTTTCTCTCTTTCTCATACACACACCCAAATGGTTTTCACGGAATTGATTTAGGGCTTTTGGAAGGAAAAACAATGGTTTCTATCTTTAACCTCTCGTTACTCAACTGACACCTTGCGATGATGGTGTTAACAAACTCACCCAAATGGTTTTCACGGTATCTCTCTCTATCTTCATTCTTTTTATCTTTATATATTTTTAATGGTAGATATGTATATTGTTTATGGTGTTAACAAAGTAAAGGTCACTTATTTAATTTCTTGTTAGATCTATGTTTGTATTCTAGTTTAATAGAGATTAGGGTTTTGATTTTTGCTTCAAAGATTATTGCTCATGAATTTGGGTTCTTCTCATGGATCAAACTCACTAATATGCACACACAAATACACACACACACACACACACACACACACTTGGGTGTGTGTTTATGATTAACTGATTTTGATTCATTTTGTATGCTCTGCATTATTTGTTGTGATACGGTAGTTGGCATTTCTTGTGTAAATTTATGGTCCAAAGTATTGTTTCCATGAAGATGGTTATTCAACTTGATTTTTCATGATAATGGAAATATAAGTATAAATTTCTTAAGAGGGGTTACTTATTAACGTAAGAGAATTTTGTAGTTACTCAAGCATAATTTAGTTTCTTGGCATGTATTTAACACTTTTTGGATAAGGTGACCTATGTAGTTGCTTGATTGTTGCCAATATGGAAACGAACTTGACGAATAGAGGGGCAGTATGGTTTTCTAAATATTTTATTTCTTTTTTAGTCTTTTGTAGGGAATAGCTATATGTTCTTTGGTTGATATTTTTTTAACATATTATTTATTCTAATTAATTGAGTTATGATTGTTCCTAGCAGTGGTTCGTGATGATATATTATCTGGTATGTATATTTCATTCTTTGTCTCTGGGCATATTGTGACACATTGTGTGTACCCATTTAAGTGTTCATCGAATTTATATCACTTGTTCTATATTGGTTTACATATCCATTATTACTTGTTTATCGAATTTATACCACTTTCATTTTTCTCTGCAAGATACATTGAAGAGTTCGAGTATGTTGACGACCATTGGTCTGGGAAAAAATTGATGAACTGAGCGGAAGGTTGAATAAATGTGTGGACATTATCTGCAATTCTAATTGGTTAATCATGGTTTTTATTGCACTGGTTGTGTTTTAATAGTTAGTGGACTTCAAACACTGACCAATTTTGACATGTCAGCGAGTAAAAATGATTTAGTGTTGGATGGACTTTTAAGTGTGAGATCTCATTCGTTTTATATAAATGTAAATGTGATAAAATTTGTTTCCTTAGTTTGATAACCTTTTTAAATTTTGTTGTTTAGGTTTTTGTGTTGAACACTAGATTTTGTTTTCTAAGGAATATTTTAGGCGTTAATTCTACGCTGACTTAGGATTACGACTACATTGGTTATGTTTTAAATGGTAGTTAGTGGACCCCAAAAGACCACATCAGTGAGTTGTAAAAAAAGAGTCAGAATCCTGGGTCAACCTAGAATTATAATTTTGTGTCGCAAAAAAATGATTTAGTATTGGATGGGAGTGTCGGGATTGGTTGATCACTTTTTTAATTTTTGGTTTGATCACCTTTTTAATTTTTGGTGTTTGGGTGTTTGGTGGGGTTTTAGGTGTAGGTGTTTGTGTAGGTGTGTTGACCACTAGATTTTGGTTTATAGGGAATTTTGTATACGTCAATTGTAGGTCAACTTAGGATTATTTGGTTGGTTGTGTTAATTTTTTTAAATGGTAGTTAGTGGACCCTAAACACTGACATGCCAGTGACTTTCGAGAAATGAGTTAGAATCCTGAGTCACAAAAAAAGATTTAGTGTTGGATGAACTTTTAAGTGCGTGAGGTCTCGTTCATGTTATATAGCTATAAATGTAAGATAATGTTTGATCACCATTTAAAAATATTGGAATATGGGTTTTTGGTTATTTTCAACTGTGTTTGGGTTGAACCCTAGATTTGTATAGTAGGGAATTTAGGGGTCCGCATGCTGAACACGTAGTGTAGAATGCTTAATGCACAATTTTTTTAGCTATTTAAACTTATTTGGTTTAGAAGGTTGAATATAGGTAATTTGTCTATTTTATCGTTTGTAATCAATTGCTAAACTGTTTTATATGAGTGCCCTTTAGCAAATATGCCATTCAGCATTCAATGAGGAACTCTACTCTGAATGGTGGATTTGAAAGAGCTAAAAAAATAATAAATATTACCTCAACATAACTTAATTTAGCATAAAGTGGTGAAAACAAACCCCCTCTTAGAGTTGGATGGATTTTTTTAGTGTGAGGTCCCTGTGGTGTTATATAACATAATGTAACTGAATTTTTTTTTGTTATATTCAACTGTTTCATATTATAATAAAAATCTATTACATTATTATACTGCTTTTATCCCAAATTAAGATTCATACTTTCTTTTTCCCAAATTTAGAGTCTACTTTCGCAGATATGTAGGTACATACACTTGATATATGCATGTGTATATGTACGTTGTGTATATTCCCTCTAATATTAGGCTAAAACACGTGTAGCATCATATTAGCATTTTTGGGGGTTTTCACATGTAGTTGTGTTGAAGCCTGAATTTGCCTTACTTGTGAGTCAAGTTCAGTCATATGGTCTTGTTACCAGGCTTACTCTGAGCAATTTTCATTCTTTTAGTGAACCTTGAAATTTAAGCGCTAGAGAATATCTACTTTTGGTACTCGCTCGCTTCGAGTTTTTGTTATTTTCGGGAATCTAAATTGGTAATTTTCCATGGGAAATCTAAGCATTAGGAGATGAATCAACATTTTGTTATTTAAGCTCTTAGCATAGATTAGGAGACTTCATGTATGAATTTACTAATTCGAGATTGCCAGAAACCATAGAAGTGCAAACCAAATGAGCACTTGTTTAAATTCCATATGCATGCACTCCCCTTTGTCTGTTAAAGCAGTGTTTAAAACATTTGTCCCCTTCTAATATCATGCTAAACCTCATGGAGGAAACCTTCTAAAATGAATGATTGTATTACTTAGAGTTTTTGTGTATTGGAAATGTTTCCTTTTGAAAAATATTTTATAATCCATTAGGCTATATTTGATCACAGGGTTAGAAGGAGACACAGCTGATTTGCACTGCTATGGCGTGTTAACAAATAAATGGTCTAGGTAAGCTCGGGTTGCTGATCACTTTCAGCTAGCATTGACGATCTTAATTTTACGATATTTCCATCAAGTGGTCTCTTTGTTTAATCTGGCTATTGTATATAGTTCTGAGACATCGATAATTTTTTTACAGAATCACTCCCTTTACGTACTATGGTCATTATTCAGGTTGGTTGACAACTTGCTATATTAGTTTAACTTCTTGACTAAATCGATATGTGAACGAACTTATGATGGATACTTGATTCATATCTAACATAGGGTGGAATTGGTTCAGTTGGTTTGTCTACTGAGGATTTCCATGTTCTTGACCTTACTCAGCAACGACCCCGATGGCATAGGTTGGAATCTTGAAGGACGTATTAATTGATTTACGTATATCTTTACACACAAGCACAATGTACATACCCATTGATATATATATATATATATATATATATATATATATATATATATCTTTGGAATATATATACTTGTATTGTAGCCAATGTTAATATTATGTACAGGGTGGTGGTCCAAGGCCTTGGACCAAGCCCGCGTTATGGACATGTCATGGCTCTGGTGGGGCAGAGATCTCTCATGGAAATTAGTGGAAATGATGGTTAGTATGTTCACCTTTTCTTTCATTAATGTTGATTAAAAGTGAAGTCATTTTGTAATTCCAGAATATAATAATAGAATGTGTGATTTTTAGGAAAATGACATCTTACTGATGTATGGGCCCTAGATACAACTGCCAAGCCATATGAATGGCGAAAACTGGAACGAGAAGGGGAAGGTGAAGCTTCGTGTATAAATTTGACCCATGTCGTTCTTTAGCTCTTGTTTTTGCCTTCCAAGTGTAAATTTCAAAATTTTCAAATTGTGTAAACATTCTTATTTTCATCATTATTTTATACAAACTTTAGCATTATTAGCATTCATGCAAAGTATATTGGATGGATGAACTTTATAGCCAAGCAATATTTGTTGGTACCTCCTGTTACCTGGTTATGATATGAAGATTTCTATGCCGTGTGCATAAGCTGATTTCGTGTTAATACATTTACTTGATTATTTGTATTTCCTTATATTTTAATGTTGTGGGTATTTGTGATTTTCATTTTCATCAATGTTCAATCATTGTGCAATTGATCATCTGTATTTCATTTTATTTGAATGTTGTGACATATGACATGGAATTGTCTTTACAGGCTCGATGAGGACGTTCTTTGTAGATTTTATGTTGCTTCAAATTTAGAGTTTCCAAGGTTATTGTCATCAATCAAGAATACAATCCATTAGAGACAGACTTACACTATGATTTCCTTTAACGAGCTTGAGGATTGGTTAGATTGGGTATTTTGGCATGGATGTGATGTGAGGCAAAGGCCTTACCTCATTATTCGTGTTTGACTTGCTTGCTCCAACTTGAGATCTAATGAAAGAACTATCTTTACTAGAGTAGTAGGTATGCTTGATATCTTTATATTTGTGCATATATCTGATTTACTTTCCAAAGCGCAATTATAAAGTATTCTTAAAAGCGGGATATGATCTCAGAAACCTGTATAAGTTGGATATTATCTCAGAAACCAATTGTACAAGTATAGTTCCCATTTTTGCATAACTGGAAAATTTAGTAAGTTTGGACTTTGTAAATGTTTAGAAGAGCCATCTTCTTTATGATAAAAATTCAAAAAACTCGTTCAGGTTAGTGGCAAGCCGGAGCGGAGTCTGGGCTATAATAAAGTTAAAAAAATACATTTTTTTTGCAAAACACCTATACAATGGCCCAAAGCATTCACAATATGGTGTGACATTAAGTATACATTTAACAGTACACAAAAGAGTGACATTTTTTTGTATTTATAGTCGAGTGTGACATAACTATATACGAAAAATATAGTTACCTATTTAAGTTGATTCTATGATCCTTTAGAGAATTGAAATCATCTACTATCGAATCTGAATCAATAGTTGTCGTTATTTATGTTTGATTTCAGCTCCAATAGGTTCTAATTGATTATTGTTACAGATTCACTATATCCCTTGTCTTCATTAGTTGGCCCACCACTGTTTTAGGTTTATCTTGAATTTTTTTATTTTGGGACTAATTTCACTTTTAAGTAGGGTGCTTCAGTTGAGAGTTTTACATGTTTTTGCCTCATATACTTGTCTTTCACATTGAGAGTTTTACATTATTGTACGATCAATATTAGTAATTTCTTGCATTGAAGTGATTACTAATGAGTTTCAGCGTATTGGGCTGATAACCACACCTTCAATCCTTAAAAATATACAAACAGTTATATAACCGTTATATGTTATATAACAGTGTTATATGACAGTTATATGTTATATAACAGTGTTATATAACTGTTATATGTTGTGTTATATAACACACTTATATAACATAACTGTTATATAAGGACTGCAAAGGAAGTGCTCACCTCTTTACCATGGAGGTTGCATTATTAATTGGCTCATACATCAAGGGAATTACGAATCTGTTTTTATATCTAGTGTCCATAGTCTTATACTAATAAACTAAAGCCCCATTCTAAATTATAAATATCTAATTTCCACAAAAATGACTTCTGTTTGCAGCAACGAATTTGTGTAAACCTATCGAGTGATGTGCGAATTTGTTCTTTAATTTATTTCTTGTGTTCGAACTTAGTTTGATTATATCTTTTGATACCGATTAATTTTCAATTTTTTCTTCTCAAGTCAGAACCATTTTTTTGTTGCGCATAATGATTCACTTTGTTATGTTACATAAATGTTATAACAGTTAGTGTTATTTAATGCATTAGTGGCGTCTAGCATTCGCTCATTATTTTTTAGGCAATTACAAATATAGATAAGACAAGTTAGTGTACCACACAAAATATTGCTCAAGTAAACTAGACTAGTTCATGAAAACGTGTTTATGTCTTAAAAGATGTTGATGGCAATAATTCTGAATCCAATTATATTTTATTGTTTGCAGGTTTACACATCGCATACCCGACATACGTAGTATTCAAAGGCCTAAATCCAGGTGTTTACACTTCGTGGCAAGCAATACAAGCACAAGTCAATGGATACCGAGGCATCGTATTCAAAAAATTTGAGTCCATTAAACTTGCTCAGCAGGCGTAATCCGAATACACGAGGGAGGATGTCACCGCATTAATACCCCCCACGGTTGATATACCCAGACTTCACGTAGCGTATCCACAGCGTGGTGACCCCTAGTCTAGGTTTAGAATGCTTTGTTACATGTTCATGACATTTTATGTCATCAAAGTGTTGTGTCATTATTTTTTTTACTTTATTTTTTATTCTATGTTCATTTTGTACTTGGCGCTCAAGAAGGGGTTGTTTGATGTTAAATTAAGTTTAAACAAGTTTTATGTGTACCGGATATTTGGAATATCAAAAATATAAATGAAATATTGTTAAATTTTTTAGACTTGTTACATGTTCATGATATTTAGTCTACTCTCATCATTTCATCATTTTATGAAAATCTAAAGATATTTGTTACAACTCTTACCACATTTAACAAATTCAACTTTTGTAACTGCTAATAGCTGTTACAAATTTGTCACTGCTGTCAATTTTTTAACTGCTAATAGCAGTTACAAATATAAGATTCATAACCGCGGACAGCACTTATAAATATTATATTCAAAACTTCTAATAGCAGTTACAAATATTATATTCGTAACTGTTGACAACAACTACAAATAGCAGTTACAAATTGGAGTTACCAATCATAACCCCTATAGGGGTTATAAAAATTTGTGTTTGTTGTTAAAAGTTACAATATTTCTTTTGTGACTACTAACAACACTCATAAACCACCCATTTTGGTGCAGTGTCTCTTGGTCGTGTAATACCCCGTATTTTCTGTGATATTTATTTTTGGGGATTAATTGAATTAAATGTTTATTAATTTGAAATTAATCCGGATAAAAATATTAACGAGATGTGAGTTAGTATTTTATTATAATGTGTATACTTGACATTATATGAATATTGGTAATATTGAAATTGTCACGAGATTGAAATACGGCAATTTGGGAATTTTGTTGAGACGCGTGTGACCGCCGCGTCATGGTATTTTATTATTAAATTAAAAATTGAATTTTAATTCCATTGACCGTATGGTCGTTTTGAGTGCGCCAACGCGTCCGGAAGGGTCGAGATAGTCAGAAAATACTAGCCGGGAGTTTAGTTTGGGTCCCGGGGCATTTTTGGGCCATACCGGTAACTTATAGGGGCATTTTGGTAATTTGTATTTTTGGGAATTAAAAAGTGACGAAAATTGGAAATACAATCTGACTTCTTCTTTAACCCACTTAACCCACTAACTACACTAAGAGACAATATGGGCTACGGGAGAAGTTAAAATACAATTCCAACTTACCAAAAACCAAACACACCTCCATACCTCCATTGTCTTCAGCCTTGGGAAGAACTTGAGAGAGATAGAGAGAGAAAGAAAGAATTCTGCAGAAAGAGAGAGAGAGGACAGACTTAACTTCAAGATTCAACACCAAATTCAGAGATAAATTAAGGCAAGTGGTTTAAATTCATTTGATTCAAGTTATGTTTTCCATGTTTAGAAGATTTTCGAAATTGTTCTTGGAAGATAATTTAGACCCATAAATTGGAAGTTAAAAGCTATGAAACATGTTAGGAACTGCATGTAGTATATTCTGGACGATATGTTCTAAACATAACCTTTGATGATCTAAAAATGGGATTTAGATGAAGTTTATTGATGTTCTTGAATGAAGAAGAATTCTGGAAATTTTTGATGTAGTTTTGATCTAAACTAAGCCTTGGAATGATGAATTATGGAATTTGAAACGTTAATACTGTTTTAGGATGATAGTATGATGTTATGGTAACCTTGTCTTAGAGTTTCATGCTTAAAAATGGAGTTTTGGGACGAAATTGTAACTGCAAAACGAAGCAGTCCGTAACAGACCTGGTGCGTTCGATCGATCGATGTTCTTCAGTCGATCGATCGACCACCATCGATCGATCGAAGGTAAAGGTCGATCGATCAACCTTCCCAGAATGAATAAAGTTTTTCCCTAATTAAATTTTAATGGTTTTAACCCTTGGATAATATTATTGGAGACATTGTGAATACCCTTAACCTTAAGGAAAACCAGTAGGCATGATTATGAGATTGGACTTTAATTGGAATTTAATTTGAGGAATTATTCTAAATTAATGAAACTCGTTATGTGAGATAATATTTGGGTTAATAGTGCAAATTTAATAATTTGATGAAATAAGGTTTGGGGAAGAAGTAAAGACCTTAGGTATAAAGATGTTATATGTGGGAATTATGGGAACTTAATAGTCTATTTGAGATAGGTTTTAAGTTTAAGAAACTACGACGTGAGACGTGTCGACAATTTAATTTCTATATTATCGGAATACTTGAAATATATGAAATTGGAATAATGGTATAATGATGTAGAGTATACCTTTATTAATATCGAGATATCTAAGATGTGTGAATGCTTAGTATATAATTTTATGTGTATGACATACCTACCATACTTGCTATCACGGGAGGTTTACGTTCGTTTAGGGCCTTCTTATCCTTGTGTTGCCCGGATTTAGATTGGTTACCTCGATGAACATAGGTCATTGAAGGACTTATTGAGATGTTAATAAGTTTGCTGATCGTGGGAGCGTAGGTATGTTCGTGACCCATGTGATGGTGACTGTGTTCGCCTCCATTATTTGTGATGTTGTTATCTGAACGATTCCTGAGAGATTCGGAATGCGTGATCCTTATGTACGTGATGTACCGGGATGGATAGCAGAGTATGTGTGCACCGCAGCTTAGCCTTTGGGTGCTTGTATTGTATATTTATGATGTGAAAGTATACGGTTAAATGAGAAGGAAATTACTATGTTAAAATGTGAGTATAGTTATGGTAATGTTTTGAAAAGAGAAAAAGGGAACTTTTATCAATTAAGGGTTTTATTAATAATTGGGCATCCGGGAATTTTAGTAGAACTCTCTATTAAATTGTTAAGGTTGAAACTTAAACGTGAACCGAGTAGAAGTGTTAGAAACTCTTTTAGATAGTTATGAGATAACACATGAATGGGTACAAGAACGTTAGGAGTGCACAGTTAGACGAGAGGTGAGTATCTCA
This sequence comes from Sambucus nigra, assembly GCA_949130495.1. Classification (NCBI taxonomy): domain Eukaryota; kingdom Viridiplantae; phylum Streptophyta; class Magnoliopsida; order Dipsacales; family Adoxaceae; genus Sambucus; species Sambucus nigra. Next base: position 66,233,889 of record OX422209.1, on the reverse strand, counting down.
TGTGAGAGCACGTCCTAACATGTATTTTGCATATACTGTTTTAAATGTTTTTAAATCACTTGCAGGTTTTTAAAATATCTCCACATTCGGGCTCTGACCCGTTTGCTTTCAAATCTACTTTTTGTAAAACCATTTTAGGTGCCCAGCCACAAGGACACCATGCATAGGATTCTTACTCAGATGACGAGCTGTAGCTGCTTGTGGAAGCTACAGGGATTTGCTTTTAGACGCTTATATCATTTGGATTCCTTATTCAGTATTCCTCAGTTGTAGGGCATGTTGCCCAAATTCTATTAGATACATTTCCATTTCAGTTTTTCAGACTTTGGCATGTATTCATTCAGTATTCAGTACTTAGTTATTTACTTCAGTTATGGGATTTTGTTGTGAGGAGTTTTCCTCCAGATTTATTTATATCATGTGTTGGTTATTCTATTTACTTCATTATGGTGAATGGTGTTATTATACTTGCTTTAAATCTTTTATTGTATGTTAATCAGGCTTTAATTAAAATTTAGCAACTTACTTTTTAAATACTAGGTGGTTAGTAATAATTAAAATGTTTTCGACAGTGATGCTATTAACTGAGCCAACTTGGCGTTTTGATTTAATTTAATAAAGGAGTAGCTAACCAAAATTTAATTAGTCGGGGTGTCACAGGTGGTATCAGAGCATCAGGTTCTAGTGTCCTTTAGGATCTGAACGGCTTATTATGTTTCCGCTGAGCTTTCTTTGATGTAGAGCCCTATATTTTAGGACTGTTGTATTCTTTTATTTTATGCTACGTTCTTCAACTATTTTATGTTTATAACTGCGAACGTATAGACTTTATTCTTATTTCAGAATGCCTCCACGACGGGTTCCCAGGAATGCGACGCCAGAACCACAGCCCGTACCGGTTCAGGGCATGATGAACGCCGCTGAGGTTATAGCTATTGTAGCCCAAGCGGTAAATGCCGCCATTGCCGTAGTTCAGCAGGCACCGCCTCAGGCGCCGGTTTCCGCGCCAGTACAGACAAATGCATTCCCGTCTGCTTGGGAACATGTACGTGACGCTTTTCAGAAAGCGCATCCGCCAGAGTTTGCAGGTAGTTCAGATGTGGTAGTCTCGAGCCAGTGGAGGAAGGATATACAGCGACACTTGAGGATGTATGAGTGCACGAATATTCAGAAGTAGGTGCTAGCTACTTTCAAGCTAGTTGGATCTGCATTGCAGTGGTGGGAGTCTATTACCACCGTAGAGGAGAGGGATACTCTCACTATTCAGGATTTCTGGGTGCGGTTCGACCGCAAGTACTTTTCGTCAGCTGTTCATACGGAAATGAGGAGGAGATTGATGAGTCTGAGGCAGGAGGGTAAGAACGTGGCCAAGTATGAGGCCGAGTTCACTAATCTGTTGAATATCGTTCCTGATGAGATACCGACAGAAAAGAAGAAGATTGAGAAATTTACCGACGGGTTGACATGGAGGATCCGTCAGCATCTGTTAGGGAACCTTTCGTTGGCCACTTATTCTGATGTGGTTAATGCTGCTTTGTTACACTGCCAGGATCACCGCTTTCATATGGCTGAGGGCAAGAGATCGGGAGAGTCTAGCCATCAGGGCAGGACTGGAGGATATGGTGCCGGTGGGGCACAATCTGTTCAGGGGCAGAGACCGAGTGAGCAGGGTTCCCAGTAGGGAGATCATAAGAGGTTTCGATCAGGAGGTTTCAGGAACGGTCAGGGAGGATTTCGGAATGGCCAGCAGGGTCATAACGGCCATCAGGGCCAACAGGGTCAAAATGGTCAACATCAACAGTTTCAGCAGGTCCAGCAGGGCCAAGGGAGGAACGGTAACGGCCTCCAGGGCCGGGGACAGCAGGGGAAGAGAGGAGGGAACTTCCCAGGGAAGTGTTTCGTTTGTGGCAAGACTGGCCATAAACGCCAGGACTGTCCTGATAGGGGCAGGGCCCCACAGCAGCAGTAGCAGGGTGGTCGCCAGGAGCCGCAGAGGCCTATGTTTCCCTCCGCTCTCCCCGCACCGCCACAGATGGCAGCATTGCCACCCATTCCAGCAGTCCCAGTTCAGCAGGGGCAGCTACAGTATGGACGTGTCTACAACGTCCACCAGGCAGCAGTCCCACAGGCACCGCCCGCGATTGAGGGTACGTTTTCTATCCATGTCACTATGGGTCGGGTACTGTTTGATACGGGGGTTACACATTGTTTTATAGCTACACATTTCGCAAAGGCTTTAGGGTTGTTAGCCACAGCGGAGAGCATAGTGATGTGTGTCGACTCACCATTGGGGAGTGGGTCACTTATATTCTTTATATGTCGGGGAGTGGGGGTAGAGATTGGTGGTTTGGTATTACCTGCGGACATTTTGGTTTTAGATATGCATGTTCACGATGTTATTATCGGTATGGATTGGCTCGCTGATTATAGAGCCATGATTGATTGCTTTGGTGGGAGCATTGTTTTTGCCATTCCGGGGCAAGAGATGTTTGTAGTGGAGATGCCTCGCCCAGAGGGAGGTTCGACCGCTCATTTATATTACATTGAGGAGGATACCTCTAAGGAGGTTGTGATTCCTTTAGATTCGATCCCAGTTGTCAGGGAGTATTCTGATGTGTTTTAGGAGATACCAAGCCTACCCCCCAGTCGAGAGATAGACTTCGTTATAGACTTGTTACCAGATACGAGACCTATAGCACGAGCACCGTACCGTATGGCTCCAGCTGAGATGAGGGAGTTACGGGATCAGATTGAGCAGTTGTTGGGTAAGGGGTTTATTCGGAGGAGTACTTCACCGTGGGGTGCCCCTGTGTTGTTCGTGAAGAAGAGAGATGGTTTACTGAGATTGTGTGTGGACTACCGGGAGTTAAACAAGGTCACGATACGGAATAAGTATCCGTTGCCTAGAATCGATGACCTATTCGACCAGTTGAGAGAAGATTCTTGCTTCTCAAAGATTGATTTGCGATCTGGATACCATCAGTTGCGTATCAGGGAGGAGGACGTCTCGAAGACTGCGTTCTTATCGAGATATGGTTCCTACGAGTTTCGGGTTATGCCATTTGGTTTGACCAACGCTCCAGCAGCATTTATGGACTTGATGAATAGGGTGTTCAGGGATTTCCTAGACCAGTTTGTCATTGTCTTCATCGATGATATTTTGGTTTACTCCCAGACAGAGGAGGAGCATGCCGAGCACTTGAGGCTAGTTTTGCAGACACTGCCCCAGAATGAGTTGTATGCAAAATATGAGAAGTGCGGGTTTTGGCTGAAGGAAGTGCAGTTTTTGGGGCATATTATTTCCGACCGGGAAATATCGGTTGATCTGGGGAAAGTATCCGCGGTGAGGGAGTGGGGATAGCCCACGACACCGACGGAGATTCGTAGTTTCTTGGGCCTAGCAGGATACTACAGGAGGTTTATTCGGGGTTTCTCCACGATAGCAGGTCCCATGACACATCTAACCCGTAAAGGTGTGCCGTTCATTTGGAGTGATGCTTGTCAGTTGGCATTTGATGAGTTGAAGGACAAGTTAACCTCAGCACCTGTGTTAGCATTGCCGAGACCGGGAGTTGAGTATCTTGTTTACACCGATGCGTCCTTACAAGGACTTGGGGGTGTACTGCAGTAGGAGAGTCAGGCCATAGCTTATGCTTCCCGTAAGCTTAAGCCTCACGAGAAGAATTACCCTACCCATGACTTGGAGTTAGCGGCAGTGGTATTTGCCCTTCGTATTTGGAGACATTACCTTTTGGGGGAGAAGTTTCGATTGTTCACGGATCATAAGTCCCTACAGTACCTATTCACGCAGAAGGAGTTGAATATGCTGCAACGGAGGTGGCTTGAATTCGTGAAAGATTATCAGTTCGATATCCAGTATCACCCGGGGAAGGCTAACGTGGTGGCAGACGCGTTGAGCCGTAGACCGATAGAGGAAGTGGCAGATGTGTGGAAGGCCAAATGGAAGGAGTTGGGACACCAGTATGCAGTGGCCCGATCATTCATGTCTGTGATGACTGTTACACCACAAATTTTCACGAAGGTAGTGAGGGCACAGGCAAATGACTCGTTCTGTCAGGAGCAGATAGTTCGATTATTGGCAGAGGGAGCCGAATCCTATACCGTTAGCTCAGACGGGGGATTATGCTTCAATGGGAGCTTGGTGGTTCCGGAAGGGGAGGAATTGAGGCATGAGGTGATGGCAGAGTCGCATGGCTCACGGTTCGCGGTACATCCCGGAGGGGACAAAATGTACCAAGACATGAGACGTCAGTATTGGTGGAGCGGGATGAAGAGAGATATTGCCGAGTTTGTTTCAAAATGCGCCACTTGTCAGCTCATAAAAGTGGATCATCAGAGATCGGCAGGACTACTACAGCCGTTAGAGGTCCCGATGTGGATGTGGGAGAGCATCTCTATGGACTTTATCACGGGGTTGCCTACGTCGCAGAGAGGTCACGAATCCATTTGGGTAATTGTGGACAGGTTGACAAAAGTCGCTCATTTTCTACCAGTAAGGATAGACTACACTGCGGGACAGTATGCCCAGCTCTTTATTGAAGAGATAGTGAGACTTCACGGTGTGCCCTTAAATATCGTGTCTGACCGAGACAAGATATTTGTTTCACGGTTTTGGGAGAGTTTTTAGCAGGCCATGGGCACGGAGTTGCGGTTGAGTACGGCGTACCACCCGCAGACCGAGCGCACAAATCAGATGTTGGAGGACATGCTACATATGTGCACCATTGACTTTGAGGGTGGATGGGAGCAGTATCTTCCACTAGTGGAATTTGCTTACAACAACTCCTACTAGTTCACCATTGGCATGGCTCCATTTGAGGCGTTGTACGGTAGACCTTGTCGTTCCCCAGCATGTTGGTTGGAGGTGGGGGACAACAAACTACTTGGTTCGGAAGTGATTCAGGATACTTCGGCAAGGATAGAATTGATTCGGAGTCGCATTCGGGTAGCTCAGGACAGGCAGAAAAGCTATGCCGATGCGAAGAGATTCTTTAGAGAGTTCCAAGTGGGGGACCAGGTTTTGCTCAGAGTATCTCCTATGAAGGGGATTATGCGTTTCAGGAAGAAAGGGAAGTTGGCACCGAGATATGTGGGACCATTTCCTATTATTGAGCGGATCGGACCGGTTGAGTATAGACTTGGGTTACCGAAGCATTTACATCGGATTCACGATGTGTTTCATATTTCCTCGCTTAGGAAATACCTTAGAGATAATTTGGCTCATTCTCTCATTGCTGTGGAGGACATTGATCTCCAGCCGGATAGCTCCTATGAGGAGGGGCCGATTGCTATTCTAGACCGAAGTGAGCGGAAACTGCGGTCTAAGATAGTTCCGTTAGTGCGTGTTCAGTGGCGACATCATAATGTCGAGGAGTCCACATGGGAGCGCGAGGATGAGATGCGCGAACGTTATCCAGAGTTATTCTTACCAGGTACTTTCTAGTTCCGAATTTCGGGACGAAATTCAGTTATTAAGGGGGAAGCATGTAATACGCCGTATTTTCTGTGATATTTATTTTTGGGGATTAATTGAATTAAATGTTTATTAATTGGAAATTAATCCGAATAAAAATATTAACGAGATGTGAGTTAGTATTTTATTATAATGTGTATACTTGACATTATATGAATATTGGTAATATTGAAATTGTCACGAGATTGAAATACGGCAATTTGGGAATTTTGTTGAGACGCGTGTGACCGCCGCGTCATGGTATTTTATTATTAAATTAAAAATTGAATTTTAGTTCCATTAACCGTATGGTCATTTTGAGTGCGCCAACGCGTCCGGAAGGGTCGAGATAGTCAGAAAACACTAGCCGGGAGTTTAGTTTGGGTCCCGGGGCATTTTTGGGCCATACCGGTAACTTATAGGGGCATTTTGGTAATTTGTATTTTTGGGAATTAAAAAGTGACGAAAATTGGAAATACAATCTGACTTCTTCTTTAACCCACTTAACCCACTAACTACACTAAGAGACAATATGGGCTATGGGAGAAGTTAAAATACAATTCCAGCTTACCAAAAACCAAACACACCTCCATACCTCCATTGTCTTCAGCCTTGGGAAGAACTTGAGAGAGAGAGAGAGAGAGAGAGAGAAAGAATTCTGCAGAAAGAGAGAGAGAGGACAGACAACTTCAAGATTCAACACCAAATTCAGAGATAAATTAAGGCAAGTGGTTTAAATTCATTTGATTCAAGTTATGTTTTCCATGTTTAGGAGATTTTCGAAATTGTTCTTGGAAAATAATTTAGACCCATAAATTGGAAGTTAAAAGCTATGAAACATGTTAGGAACTGCATGTAGTATATTCTGGACGATATGTTCTAAACAGAACCTTTGATGATCTAAAAATGGAGTTTAGATGAAGTTTATTGATGTTCTTGAATGAAGAAGAATTCTGGAAATTTTTGATGTAGTTTTGATCTAAACTAAGCCTTGGAATGATGAATTATGGAATTTGGAACGTTAATACTGTTGTAGGATGATAGTATGATGTTATGGTAACCTTGTCTTAGAGTTTCATGCTTAAAAATGGAGTTTTGGGACGAAATTGTAACTGCAAAACGAAGCAGTCCGTAACAGACCTGGTGCGTTCGATCGATCGATGTTCTTCAGTCGATCGATCGACCACCATCGATCGATCGAAGGTAAAGGTCGATCGATCGACCTTCCCAGAATGAATAAAGTTTTTCCCTAATTAAATTTTAATGGAGTTAACCCTTGGATAATATTATTGGAGACATTGTGAATACCCTTAACCTTAAGGAAAACCAGTAGGCATGATTATGAGATTGGACATTAATTGGAATTTAATTTGAGGAATTATTCTAAATTAATGAAACTCGTTATGTGAGATAATATTTGGGTTAATAGTGCAAATTTAATAATTTGATGAAATAAGGTTTGGGGCAGAAGTAAAGACCTTAGGTATAAAGATGTTATATGTGGGAATTATGGGAACTTAATAGTCTATTTGAGATAGGTTTTAAGTTTAAGAAACTACGACGTGAGACGTGTCGACAATTTAATTTCTATATTATCGGAATACTTGAAATATATGAAATTAGAATAATGGTATAATGATGTAGAGTATACCTTTATTAATATCGAGATATCTAAGATGTGTGAATGCTTAGTATATAATTTTATGTGTATGACATACCCACCATACTTGCTATCACGGGAGGTTTACGTTCGCTTAGGGCCTTCTTATCCTTGTGTTGCCCGGATTTAGATTGGTTACCTCGATGCACATATGTCATTGAAGGACTTATTGAGATGTTAATAAGTTTGCTGATCGTGGGAGCGTAGGTATGTGCGTGACCCATGTGATGGTGACTGTGTCCGCCTCCATTATTTGTGATGTTGTTATCTGAACAATTCCTGAGAGATTTGGAATGCGTGATCCTTATGTACGTGATGTACTGGGATGGATAGCAGAGTATGTGTGCACCGCAGCTTAGCCTTTGGGTGCTTGTATTGTATATTTATGATGTGAAAGTATACGGTTAAATGAGAAGGAAATTACTATGTTAAAATGTGAGTATAGTTATGGTAATGTTTTGAAAAGAGAAAAAGGGAACTTTTATCAATTAAGGGTTTTATTAATAATTGGGCATCCGGGAATTTTAGTAGAACTCTCTATTAAATTGTTAAGGTTGAAACTTAAACGTGAACCGAGTAGAAGTGTTAGAAACTCTTTTAGATAGTTATGAGATAACACATGAATGGGTACAAGAACGTTAGGAGTGCACAGTTAGACGAGAGGTGAGTATCTCATGTGAGAGCACGTCCTAACATGTATTTTGCATATACTGTTTTAAATGTTTTTAAATCACTTGCAGGTTTTTAAAATATCTCCACATTCGGGCTCTGACCCGTTTGCTTTCAAATCTACTTTTTGTAAAACCATTTTAGGTGCCCAGCCACAAGGACACCATGCATAGGATTCTTACTCAGATGACGAGCTGTAGCTGCTTGTGGAAGCTACAGGGATTTGCTTTTAGACGCTTATATCATTTGGATTCCTTATTCAGTATTCCTCAGTTGTAGGGCATGTTGCCCAAATTCTATTAGATACATTTCCATTTCAGTTTTTCAGACTTTGGCATGTATTCATTCAGTATTCAGTACTTAGTTATTTACTTCAGTTATGGGATTTTGTTGTGAGGAGTTTTCCTCCAGATTTATTTATATCATGTGTTGGTTATTCTATTTACTTCATTATGGTGAATGGTGTTATTATACTTGCTTTAAATCTTTTATTGTATGTTAATCAGGCTTTAATTAAAATTTAGCAACTTACTTTTTAAATACTAGGTGGTTAGTAATAATTAAAATGTTTTCGACAGTGATGCTATTAACTGAGCCAACTTGGCGTTTTGATTTAATTTAATAAAGGAGTAGCTAACCAAAATTTAATTAGTCGGGGTGTCACAGGTGGTATCAGAGCATCAGGTTCTAGTGTCCTTTAGGATCTGAACGGCTTATTATGTTTCCGCTGAGCTTTCTTTGATGTAGAGCCCTATATTTTAGGACTGTTGTATTCTTTTATTTTATGCTACGTTCTTCAACTATTTTATGTTTATAACTGCGAACGTATAGACTTTATTCTTATTTCAGAATGCCTCCACGACGGGTTCCCAGGAATGCGACGCCAGAACCACAGCCCGTACCGGTTCAGGGCATGATGAACGCCGCTGAGGTTATAGCTATTGTAGCCCAAGCGGTAAATGCCGCCATTGCCGTAGTTCAGCAGGCACCGCCTCAGGCGCCGGTTTCCGCGCCAGTACAGACAAATGCATTCCCGTCTGCTTGGGAACATGTACGTGACGCTTTTCAGAAAGCGCATCCGCCAGAGTTTGCAGGTAGTTCAGATGTGGTAGTCTCGAGCCAGTGGAGGAAGGATATACAGCGACACTTGAGGATGTATGAGTGCACGAATATTCAGAAGTAGGTGCTAGCTACTTTCAAGCTAGTTGGATCTGCATTGCAGTGGTGGGAGTCTATTACCACCGTAGAGGAGAGGGATACTCTCACTATTCAGGATTTCTGGGTGCGGTTCGACCGCAAGTACTTTTCGTCAGCTGTTCATACGGAAATGAGGAGGAGATTGATGAGTCTGAGGCAGGAGGGTAAGAACGTGGCCAAGTATGAGGCCGAGTTCACTAATCTGTTGAATATCGTTCCTGATGAGATACCGACAGAAAAGAAGAAGATTGAGAAATTTACCGACGGGTTGACATGGAGGATCCGTCAGCATCTGTTAGGGAACCTTTCGTTGGCCACTTATTCTGATGTGGTTAATGCTGCTTTGTTACACTGCCAGGATCACCGCTTTCATATGGCTGAGGGCAAGAGATCGGGAGAGTCTAGCCATCAGGGCAGGACTGGAGGATATGGTGCCGGTGGGGCACAATCTGTTCAGGGGCAGAGACCGAGTGAGCAGGGTTCCCAGTAGGGAGATCATAAGAGGTTTCGATCAGGAGGTTTCAGGAACGGTCAGGGAGGATTTCGGAATGGCCAGCAGGGTCATAACGGCCATCAGGGCCAACAGGGTCAAAATGGTCAACATCAACAGTTTCAGCAGGTCCAGCAGGGCCAAGGGAGGAACGGTAACGGCCACCAGGGCCGGGGACAGCAGGGGAAGAGAGGAGGGAACTTCCCAGGGAAGTGTTTCGTTTGTGGTAAGACTGGCCATAAACGCCAGGACTGTCCTGATAGGGGCAGGGCCCCACAGCAGCAGTAGCAGGGTGGTCGCCAGGAGCCGCAGAGGCCTATGTTTCCCTCCGCTCTCCCCGCACCGCCACAGATGGCAGCATTGCCACCCATTCCAGCAGTCCCAGTTCAGCAGGGGCAGCTACAGTATGGACGTGTCTACAACGTCCACCAGGCAGCAGTCCCACAGGCACCGCCCGCGATTGAGGGTACGTTTTCTATCCATGTCACTATGGGTCGGGTACTGTTTGATACGGGGGTTACACATTGTTTTATAGCTACACATTTCGCAAAGGCTTTAGGGTTGTTAGCCACAGCGGAGAGCATAGTGATGTGTGTCGACTCACCATTGGGGAGTGGGTCACTTATATTCTTTATATGTCGGGGAGTGGGGGTAGAGATTGGTGGTTTGGTATTACCTGCGGACATTTTGGTTTTAGATATGCATGTTCACGATGTTATTATCGGTATGGATTGGCTCGCTGATTATAGAGCCATGATTGATTGCTTTGGTGGGAGCATTGTTTTTGCCATTCCGGGGCAAGAGATGTTTGTAGTGGAGATGCCTCGCCCAGAGGGAGGTTCGACCGCTCATTTATATTACATTGAGGAGGATACCTCTAAGGAGGTTGTGATTCCTTTAGATTCGATCCCAGTTGTCAGGGAGTATTCTGATGTGTTTTAGGAGATACCAAGCCTACCCCCCAGTCGAGAGATAGACTTCGTTATAGACTTGTTACCAGATACGAGACCTATAGCACGAGCACCGTACCGTATGGCTCCAGCTGAGATGAGGGAGTTACGGGATCAGATTGAGCAGTTGTTGGGTAAGGGGTTTATTCGGAGGAGTACTTCACCGTGGGGTGCCCCTGTGTTGTTCGTGAAGAAGAGAGATGGTTTACTGAGATTGTGTGTGGACTACCGGGAGTTAAACAAGGTCACGATACGGAATAAGTATCCGTTGCCTAGAATCGATGACCTATTCGACCAGTTGAGAGAAGATTCTTGCTTCTCAAAGATTGATTTGCGATCTGGATACCATCAGTTGCGTATCAGGGAGGAGGACGTCTCGAAGACTGCGTTCTTATCGAGATATGGTTCCTACGAGTTTCGGGTTATGCCATTTGGTTTGACCAACGCTCCAGCAGCATTTATGGACTTGATGAATAGGGTGTTCAGGGATTTCCTAGACCAGTTTGTCATTGTCTTCATCGATGATATTTTGGTTTACTCCCAGACAGAGGAGGAGCATGCCGAGCACTTGAGGCTAGTTTTGCAGACACTGCCCCAGAATGAGTTGTATGCAAAATATGAGAAGTGCGGGTTTTGGCTGAAGGAAGTGCAGTTTTTGGGGCATATTATTTCCGACCGGGAAATATCGGTTGATCTGGGGAAAGTATCCGCGGTGAGGGAGTGGGGATAGCCCACGACACCGACGGAGATTCGTAGTTTCTTGGGCCTAGCAGGATACTACAGGAGGTTTATTCGGGGTTTCTCCACGATAGCAGGTCCCATGACACATCTAACCCGTAAAGGTGTGCCGTTCATTTGGAGTGATGCTTGTCAGTTGGCATTTGATGAGTTGAAGGACAAGTTAACCTCAGCACCTGTGTTAGCATTGCCGAGACCGGGAGTTGAGTATCTTGTTTACACCGATGCGTCCTTACAAGGACTTGGGGGTGTACTGCAGTAGGAGAGTCAGGCCATAGCTTATGCTTCCCGTAAGCTTAAGCCTCACGAGAAGAATTACCCTACCCATGACTTGGAGTTAGCGGCAGTGGTATTTGCCCTTCGTATTTGGAGACATTACCTTTTGGGGGAGAAGTTTCGATTGTTCACGGATCATAAGTCCCTACAGTACCTATTCACGCAGAAGGAGTTGAATATGCTGCAACGGAGGTGGCTTGAATTCGTGAAAGATTATCAGTTCGATATCCAGTATCACCCGGGGAAGGCTAACGTGGTGGCAGACGCGTTGAGCCGTAGACCGATAGAGGAAGTGGCAGATGTGTGGAAGGCCAAATGGAAGGAGTTGGGACACCAGTATGCAGTGGCCCGATCATTCATGTCTGTGATGACTGTTACACCATAAATTTTCACGAAGGTAGTGAGGGCACAGGCAAATGACTCGTTCTGTCAGGAGCAGATAGTTCGATTATTGGCAGAGGGAGCCGAATCCTATACCGTTAGCTCAGACGGGGGATTATGCTTCAATGGGAGCTTGGTGGTTCCGGAAGGGGAGGAATTGAGGCATGAGGTGATGGCAGAGTCGCATGGCTCACGGTTCGCGGTACATCCCGGAGGGGACAAAATGTACCAAGACATGAGACGTCAGTATTGGTGGAGCGGGATGAAGAGAGATATTGCCGAGTTTGTTTCAAAATGCGCCACTTGTCAGCTCATAAAAGTGGATCATCAGAGATCGGCAGGACTACTACAGCCGTTAGAGGTCCCGATGTGGATGTGGGAGAGCATCTCTATGGACTTTATCACGGGGTTGCCTACGTCGCAGAGAGGTCACGAATCCATTTGGGTAATTGTGGACAGGTTGACAAAAGTCGCTCATTTTCTACCAGTAAGGATAGACTACACTGCGGGACAGTATGCCCAGCTCTTTATTGAAGAGATAGTGAGACTTCACGGTGTGCCCTTAAATATCGTGTCTGACCGAGACAAGATATTTGTTTCACGGTTTTGGGAGAGTTTTTAGCAGGCCATGGGCACGGAGTTGCGGTTGAGTACGGCGTACCACCCGCAGACCGAGCGCACAAATCAGATGTTGGAGGACATGCTACATATGTGCACCATTGACTTTGAGGGTGGATGGGAGCAGTATCTTCCACTAGTGGAATTTGCTTACAACAACTCCTACTAGTTCACCATTGGCATGGCTCCATTTGAGGCGTTGTACGGTAGACCTTGTCGTTCCCCAGCATGTTGGTTGGAGGTGGGGGACAACAAACTACTTGGTTCGGAAGTGATTCAGGATACTTCGGCAAGGATAGAATTGATTCGGAGTCGCATTCGGGTAGCTCAGGACAGGCAGAAAAGCTATGCCGATGCGAAGAGATTCTTTAGAGAGTTCCAAGTGGGGGACCAGGTTTTGCTCAGAGTATCTCCTATGAAGGGGATTATGCGTTTCAGGAAGAAAGGGAAGTTGGCACCGAGATATGTGGGACCATTTCCTATTATTGAGCGGATCGGACCGGTTGAGTATAGACTTGGGTTACCGAAGCATTTACATCGGATTCACGATGTGTTTCATATTTCCTCGCTTAGGAAATACCTTAGAGATAATTTGGCTCATTCTCTCATTGCTGTGGAGGACATTGATCTCCAGCCGGATAGCTCCTATGAGGAGGGGCCGATTGCTATTCTAGACCGAAGTGAGCGGAAACTGCGGTCTAAGATAGTTCCGTTAGTGCGTGTTCAGTGGCGACATCATAATGTCGAGGAGTCCACATGGGAGCGCGAGGATGAGATGCGCGAACGTTATCCAGAGTTATTCTTACCAGGTACTTTCTAGTTCCGAATTTCGGGACGAAATTCAGTTATTAAGGGGGAAGCATGTAATACGCCGTATTTTCTGTGATATTTATTTTTGGGGATTAATTGAATTAAATGTTTATTAATTGGAAATTAATCCGAATAAAAATATTAACGAGATGTGAGTTAGTATTTTATTATAATGTGTATACTTGACATTATATGAATATTGGTAATATTGAAATTGTCACGAGATTGAAATACGACAATTTGGGAATTTTGTTGAGACGCGTGTGACCGCCGCGTCATGGTATTTTATTATTAAATTAAAAATTGAATTTTAGTTCCATTAACCGTATGGTCATTTTGAGTGCGCCAACGCGTCCGGAAGGGTCGAGATAGTCAGAAAACACTAGCCGGGAGTTTAGTTTGGGTCCCGGGGCATTTTTGGGCCATACCGGTAACTTATAGGGGCATTTTGGTAATTTGTATTTTTGGGAATTAAAAAGTGACGAAAATTGGAAATACAATCTGACTTCTTCTTTAACCCACTTAACCCACTAACTACACTAAGAGACAATATGGGCTATGGGAGAAGTTAAAATACAATTCCAGCTTACCAAAAACCAAACACACCTCCATACCTCCATTGTCTTCAGCCTTGGGAAGAACTTGAGAGAGAGAGAGAGAGAGAGAGAGAAAGAATTCTGCAGAAAGAGAGAGAGAGGACAGACAACTTCAAGATTCAACACCAAATTCAGAGATAAATTAAGGCAAGTGGTTTAAATTCATTTGATTCAAGTTATGTTTTCCATGTTTAGGAGATTTTCGAAATTGTTCTTGGAAAATAATTTAGACCCATAAATTGGAAGTTAAAAGCTATGAAACATGTTAGGAACTGCATGTAGTATATTCTGGACGATATGTTCTAAACAGAACCTTTGATGATCTAAAAATGGAGTTTAGATGAAGTTTATTGATGTTCTTGAATGAAGAAGAATTCTGGAAATTTTTGATGTAGTTTTGATCTAAACTAAGCCTTGGAATGATGAATTATGGAATTTGGAACGTTAATACTGTTGTAGGATGATAGTATGATGTTATGGTAACCTTGTCTTAGAGTTTCATGCTTAAAAATGGAGTTTTGGGACGAAATTGTAACTGCAAAACGAAGCAGTCCGTAACAGACCTGGTGCGTTCGATCGATCGATGTTCTTCAGTCGATCGATCGACCACCATCGATCGATCGAAGGTAAAGGTCGATCGATCGACCTTCCCAGAATGAATAAAGTTTTTCCCTAATTAAATTTTAATGGAGTTAACCCTTGGATAATATTATTGGAGACATTGTGAATACCCTTAACCTTAAGGAAAACCAGTAGGCATGATTATGAGATTGGACATTAATTGGAATTTAATTTGAGGAATTATTCTAAATTAATGAAACTCGTTATGTGAGATAATATTTGGGTTAATAGTGCAAATTTAATAATTTGATGAAATAAGGTTTGGGGCAGAAGTAAAGACCTTAGGTATAAAGATGTTATATGTGGGAATTATGGGAACTTAATAGTCTATTTGAGATAGGTTTTAAGTTTAAGAAACTACGACGTGAGACGTGTCGACAATTTAATTTCTATATTATCGGAATACTTGAAATATATGAAATTAGAATAATGGTATAATGATGTAGAGTATACCTTTATTAATATCGAGATATCTAAGATGTGTGAATGCTTAGTATATAATTTTATGTGTATGACATACCCACCATACTTGCTATCACGGGAGGTTTACGTTCGCTTAGGGCCTTCTTATCCTTGTGTTGCCCGGATTTAGATTGGTTACCTCGATGCACATATGTCATTGAAGGACTTATTGAGATGTTAATAAGTTTGCTGATCGTGGGAGCGTAGGTATGTGCGTGACCCATGTGATGGTGACTGTGTCCGCCTCCATTATTTGTGATGTTGTTATCTGAACAATTCCTGAGAGATTTGGAATGCGTGATCCTTATGTACGTGATGTACTGGGATGGATAGCAGAGTATGTGTGCACCGCAGCTTAGCCTTTAGGTGCTTGTATTGTATATTTATGATGTGAAAGTATACGGTTAAATGAGAAGGAAATTACTATGTTAAAATGTGAGTATAGTTATGGTAATGTTTTGAAAAGAGAAAAAGGGAACTTTTATCAATTAAGGGTTTTATTAATAATTGGGCATCCGGGAATTTTAGTAGAACTCTCTATTAAATTGTTAAGGTTGAAACTTAAACGTGAATCGAGTAGAAGTGTTAGAAACTCTTTTAGATAGTTATGAGATAACACATGAATGGGTACAAGAACGTTAGGAGTGCACAGTTAGACGAGAGGTGAGTATCTCATGTGAGAGCACGTCCTAACATGTATTTTGCATATACTGTTTTAAATGTTTTTAAAGCACTTGCAGGTTTTTAAAATATCTCCACATTCGGGCTCTGACCCGTTTGCTTTCAAATCTACTTTTTGTAAAACCATTTTAGGTGCCCAGCCACAAGGACACCATGCATAGGATTCTTACTCAGATGACGAGCTGTAGCTGCTTGTGGAAGCTACAGGGATTTGCTTTTAGACGCTTATATCATTTGGATTCCTTATTCAGTATTCCTCAGTTGTAGGGCATGTTGCCCAAATTCTATTAGATACATTTCCATTTCAGTTTTTCAGACTTTGGCATGTATTCATTCAGTATTCAGTACTTAGTTATTTACTTCAGTTGTGGGATTTTGTTGTGAGGAGTTTTCCTCCAGATTTATTTATATCATGTGTTGGTTATTCTATTTACTTCATTATGGTGAATGGTGTTATTATACTTGCTTTAAATCTTTTACTGCATGTTAATCAGGCTTTAATTAAAATTTGGCAACTTACTTTTTAAATACTAGGTGGTTAGTAATAATTAAAATGTTTTCGACAGTGATGCTATTAACTGAGCCAACTTGGCATTTTGATTTAATTTAATAAAGGAGTAGCTACCTGGTATTTAATTAGTCGGGGTGTCACAGGTCGTAGCTCTTCTCTAGCCAACTGCGTCCGAGTGAACTCATCTTCTGCAAGAAAGAACTTACGTACGAATAATATGGGCACTCCTTGGAGCTAAATGAGAGTATTGTGACAATCCGCCTAATTAAATACCAGGTGATCAGCCCTTTATTAAATTAAAACAGGATTCCAATTTGGTTCATTCTTAGCATCACTGTCAAAAACATTTTAAACTTTTAACTAACCACCTAGTATTCAAAACGTTGGTTGAAACTTTTATCTTTTATTTAAATAATAACAACAACTTGTGGAACATTATTACCATAATTCACATTCCATGCAATAGTAATATAAATCTATCCACAAGATCAATGACTGATATAAAATAATACCAAATAAACCATCGGCTAAAAACCAATATAAAATCCAATATGAATAAAACTCTCTAAGTATAAAGTTTAATTGATGTAACAGAAAATAACTGAGGGCAACATGCCTGAATGAAATACCAAACTGCACCCTACACTAGGAATGAAGTAACTGAAGCGTCTAAGTTAAAATTTTGCAAGCATTCACAAGTGATGTAGCTACACATCCCTGGAATGGATCATCCTGCTTGACGTCCTTGTGGCTGGACACCTAAAAGATTTTGGAAAAAGTTTTGCAAGTACGGGTTAGAGCCCAAGTAGAAATCATTTAAAAATATTTAGCAAGCATTTAAATTGCAATTTAAATGAATAGTTATTGGATACACATGTTAGGTTGCGAACACTCCCTTGAGTTCCTCACCTCTCCTCTATAGTGCGCACCTAACGTTTCCTACTCAATCCCACCTAGTCATTCTATCCAAACTAACTAGGTCTCAAGTATCTGATAAACTCCAAACTAATTTAGCTCACCCGTACCACCCATACCGTACGCTACCGAATACCCTTAATTACCATTAAGTCCTTAGTTAAGTTTCCCCTTAACTTACTCGTACCACCAATACAATACTCAATCGAATTAATTAATAATTAACATCTCTCTTATGTTATTATGTACCCAACGTTAACATTTCATATATGTAATTATTCAGCCTTTCCATTAAGTTTATCTACTTAAACTGTATCTTAGATATTCATTATCTATCTTCCTACTGTTTACACATTAGTAGATTCATCATTTATTAGATGTAGACTATCTAATCTCCCTACTATTTACTCCTTAGTAGATTAATTGTTCTTTAGATACACATTATCTCATATCACTACAATACGTCAACAAAATAATTTATACCAGTAAGCTAAATTACAAGTTCGCCATTCGTATAATTAATCTTTTACTCACTAAGATTATTTTACTTAACATTATTCCCATATCTACAAATTTCACACAGTAGAATTATTCACAAGTATATATATATATATATATATATATATATATATATATATATATCAAATATCATCTTTATACACATATATATACAAATCCTGCACCCCTAGGTCAATACCTTTTGGCACAATGCATACTCTGTTATCGTATCCCGGTACATCTCGCACTGAATGGGGATAAAGAGTTCGGATAATCTCCCACAAACCATCAAAATACAAATCACACATATTGGAGGCGAACATAGTCCCTAGCCTGATGGGTCACGAACATACCTACGCTCCCATTTTACCGTTGAACTATCATATCTCGGATAACATCTTTCCAAGGTTCTATATTCTATGGTACGAGTCTAAAAATCCCCCGGAAGGCTCATCAGGATAAGACTGCCCACGCGCGCAAACTCCACCCGATAGCGCTCAGCGTAGGTATGTCATACACATAATCAATCAATCCATAGGTATACATGCAACCTATAATAGTCTTACGTATTCACACAACCTATCATCATTTTTTAGGTATTCGTACAACCCATAATAAAGCC
This sequence comes from Sambucus nigra, assembly GCA_949130495.1. Classification (NCBI taxonomy): domain Eukaryota; kingdom Viridiplantae; phylum Streptophyta; class Magnoliopsida; order Dipsacales; family Adoxaceae; genus Sambucus; species Sambucus nigra. The sequence goes on along the minus strand of OX422209.1, from coordinate 66,215,721 downwards.
TAGGTATTCACACAACCCATAATAAATCTTAGGCATTCACGCAACCCATAATAAACCTTAAGTATTCACGCAACCCAATATAAACCTTAGGTATTCACCCAACCCAATTCTTTTAGTTAAAACTGTAGTATATTTATCTCTACTACTCATGGTACATTGTCCCATTACGACTATCCTCTCTCTCAGGTTAATTTTGTAAAATCCTACCCTTTCGGAGAATATTTCAATTTTCTCGGATCTCGTTAGAAGTGCCAAAAATCTCATTTTAACAATTAAGCCTAACTAACCTTAGCCTTAACTCTCGCATACATGACTAAGTCTCAAATCTATCCAGGCCTAATGTTATCCAATATATCCCTCAAAATATTCTAAGGATGTCCCAAAAATTCCCCCGATAGTTTATCCGCATGTTACGGGCTTAAGCAGGGGAATTTTCCAAAATGTAGCAAACCAAATCGAGTCATAAATTTTCTGGCAGATTAAACACGTTGTACTAAAATGTCGATTAATCCCTCTATAGAACTCCAATTGACCTAATTCAAATCTCATTAGAAATATAAGAGATATAAATTTCTATGAATGTAAGGATATGATTCTAATTCGAACTACAATTGAAATGGATTACGTTTAAAGTTACGTCAAAAATTCTGACAGATTACTATGTTGGCAGATCAAACACTCTATAGTAAAACATCGATTACTCCCTGTACAAAAATCTGATTTACGTGATTCCAAGCTAATTAGAAAGATAAGAGATAGAAATTTATAGGAATGTAAGAATATCACTCTAATTCTAAGTACGATTGAAATGGCATACATTTAAAGTTACGTCAAAAATTCTAGCAGATTGACATCTTGTGTTCATTAAGTAAACTCTAAGTCATTCAAGATTCATGTTCTTCAACCACGATCCCATCAAGATTCAATATTAATCATAAAATTTATTCTAATATCATTTTATCTTCACATATGGATAATTTCCAAGGAAACGTTCACACAAAAACATCAAAGATTCAATCCAAGAATTAAATTCTCCTTTGATAAACATAGAACCCTAGTTTTCTCTTGTTCATTATCTTTATTAATCAAGAACTCAGATTTCTATCCTATTAATCGACCCAAACTCATTGATTTCATATTATCATCATTAAGGAACATCTCTACATGCATTCGTACTTTAGTTTATGAATTAAATCCTCCCAAATTCATATAAAACTTCCAAAAGCATAAAATCAAACCCTAATCTACATGGACATTACAACATGCTTAATATAAATTGCCATTTAAATACTTGTCTCTCAATAGAAGGTATGAATTTCGTTAATATGATGGTGTGGTTTTTCTCCCCTCGCTCCAATCTTGATTCCGTTGGGTTCGGGAATGAAAAACTGTGTAGGAAGCTTTGGCTTTCTCTTCCTCTTCCTCTCCAATGGCCTCTCTTCTATTGTGATTGTTTTAACCCTAGCCCCTTCTATATAATGGCCGATATACACTTAATAGTTTTGGATCTTTCTATACCTCCAACTCTCGAATGACCGAAATACCCTTAAACGATGTCGGGTTGGTCTAAAATCATCCTGGGACCCAAACTGTACACCTGAGTACACTTTTTTGACTATTTTGACCCTTTCGAAACCAATCGTGACCTCAAAATCACCATCCAAGTCACTTTATAAAATCATCGTAATTCCACCTCAAAATACAACACGCGTGAAATTAAACTTAAATTGAATTGATTTAATCTCAATCACCGAATTAAATAATTTCTCCAAATAAAATAAATTCCAAATCACAATCAAATAAATTCCAAATCATCGATTTAATTAAATGCTAGATCACTAATTTAATTAAATTCAATATACTTAGAAATACAGAGTATTATAAGTACCACGGTTATGCTTTATCGGTGAAGGATTTAGAAAATTCCCTCAAGTGTAACTTCTTGTTGTTGCAATGGCCCCCCAGATGTTCCATAAACCTCTTGATATGTTCCTTGGGATTTCCTCCTTTCCCAGTGTATTTGTCAAAGATTGGTGGTATATAATCTTTGGGGTAAGGTTCCTTGTTGTACTCCTCTGGATAAGGAGTACGAAAATTGTTATATACTGAAGTTACTTCGCTAGATGCCTACGAGGAAGCTGATATCTTCTTCAACATCTCCTTTTGCATCTCCTTTCTCATTTCTTCTAAGGGAGATAAATGAGCCTTCTCTACCATTACAACACTTGGCTAAGGTGCCATAGGTGTAATGCTAGCAACATTAGGGATCACCCCCACTGGTGTCACGATAGGGGTGACAATTGTTGGAACTGGACCCAAAGGATCTGCCGGAGCTGCTTCGGTGGTGATAAATGAGTTAGGGTCCAACGGTGCCCCAAAATCCGCAGCGTCCACTGGAGTTTATAAAAACTCCATAAACTTTCCCATCAGAAAGGCCACTTGAGTTGGCCATATCATTATGCTCGTGGAGGCATGGGTAACCTTTGGAACTCCTGATGTCGTTTGCACTCAGGGGACATCCCCCGAGGTACCCCCTCTCTGGAGGTTTCAAGCTCCCTCGCTGCTTGTTCCTCCCTTTATTGAATCTCATCAAAGTCTAGAACACGGTTAACATTATATTGCACCATATTTTTTAGAAGAATACCTCCCCAATGAAGTCGTCAAATGTAAGAGGGTAGTTATCTTAATAACCATGGTTTTGTAATACAAATAGAGGCGTAACCCCTATAGATATGATGATAAATTACTAAACCAAATGTTCTTAGTGATCACCTAATAGACCCACAATAATTAATATAATAAATGCTTAGATTGAACTCACAAACCCCTCATGTATAACTCAAACAATAGTAAAAGAATCTCATAAGCAACTCATCCAAAGGGAGATAAAATTAAGCACCTTAGATACACCTTAGCAGGCAGCCAACACACCAATAACAATCAATGTTCTTGGTAGCTAATAAAATCTTCATAATAAATATCAATGGTAGGTGGGCCAGACTCTAGTTTTGCAATAAATCTTTTGTTCTCTTCCTTTCAAAAATGATAACTCTCTTGCCCTAGAGGAATTATGATCCCTTCTCAGATGTGGTTGGGCTCAATAAATAGCCACCACCCCATTCCAAGCTGTCTCAGTTTCCATTAATGTGAAAGACATTCCCTCAAACCTTTATGTCACGAACATTCAATGCTCTAATGAGTCAGTATGGCCTGTGTCCTAGGCATTAAATACCAACTCTTACCTTTTGGCTACCAATTGTGTCAAGAAGTTGTCAAGTTAGTGGTTTGTCTACCAAACCACCTGACAGACGCATATACTATTCATGTATACTTAAGTTATGGATTAGACAGGTAGGTGGCGTGTGACATCCTTCAAAGAAAATGCGACTTCTAATAAATGACTATTTGGCATAAGGCTTAACATAAGATGGAACTTAAGGTTACTCTGGATAAGTTGTCTCGGGATAAGGTCTCTTTGTGTTTTACCAGGTGCATCTAAAGTGGTTAAGACAAGCCTTAACATTGTCTTACTTCTCAATCCTCCAAACTAGGTCCCTCTGAAGTTCCTACGACGAGGTCATTTGATAGAGCATGTAAGCTCTCCCAAGTCCTGCCAGACTTGGTCCCTCACAGGTACCGTTTGAACTTACACTCCAAAGTCATAATCGTTACAACTTATAATTAATATGATCCAAAAATACACTTTGACTAGGTCATGAAAATGAAAATAAAAGGAAGCTTCCTTGGTAGGCTTCTTCGATTGTATCCTTAAGCTTCCTCACTGAGCATTTTAGCTACTTTCTTGCTTCTTCCTTAAGTCCTTCTCTTGAGTTTATCCTATTATGAGGGTGAGTTATTTCTAATCATGAGATTACTTTCAAGCCCCCTACAACATTACTAACATGTCATTTATACATGTGGCTATAAATCATTAAATACCACCTCACGACAATACTTAAAAAAAAGATTATATATATTCAAGTTAAAAATAAATGATACCATTTTTGGTAATTCAAGAGATAAGAAAGAAATGGTTTCAACCCAAAAAGCTCAAAACCTAAAAGATGCAACGGTTAGAAATTATCAAATATAAGGAGGCATATTAACAAATCTCATGTACAAATGTTAGCATACATATTAAACACATAATGTTAAGTCAAAATGACCATTAATTATACCAGTTATGTAGCTAAAGTACATAAAATCTTGAATAACATGCTAATGAATCAGGCACAAGGCTAATGTTTTCCCCCACCCGTTCTAGGGAAAGCGACAACAACTTTACCAGGAGTTGATTTTTTTTAATCCACACATGCAACATATTTTACTGCCTTTATCTAACTCTTTGGAAATAATGTTACACCAATTCATCTCTTGCCCACCTCATTCTCAGTTTGGTTTATGAAAATTATAGATATTTTTTAATTTATTTGAGACAGAACATGAAAATTAAATAAGAACCACTTAAAAATGCTAAACCCAGTTGTATATTTAAGTTGAGTTGTCGGATTGGGGAAGACAAAAAAAAATCAAATTTTATTTTCTGTTATTTCCCAGAGTTGTCTCATCAAATCAAGATCATATACCAAATCAAGATTTCTGATGTGAAAAGGCATGAATAAACTGTGACCAAAACAATTTCCCAACAGACACAATATCCAAGTATAAAAATCAACAAATGACCTGTTTTAAATTTGAGAGATTCCAGGGAAAAAACCATCGTATCATTACTCTACACCAAAAACAGCAATCTGGCACGGTTTAAAACTATTCCAGATCAAATCTAGCATGGTTTTGAACTGTGCCAGAATCATGTGTTCCAAAATGGCCATTTTTTCTCGCACGGTTTAAAAGTGTGCCAGATTTTTTCAAGCATGAATACTTCTGGCACATTTTTAAACCATACCAGAATTTGATATTTCTGGCACACTTTAGGTACAGTTTTGAACTGCGCCAAATGTTTGGATCAGAGAAAAAAAAATTATAAATAATATTACCCCAAAAAACAGCAACATTTCCACTATTTTTCGTACCAGTTTTACTAAAATAAAAATTCAGTAATAATAATAATAATACAAAGTCTGCACGGCAAAAATAGTACAACAACAATACAAATAGTGTGCAATAACATAAATACACATCAAGATAATAAGCCCAATAAATATTAATGCCTCAAATTCCATTAATAGAAAATTCATCTTAAGACGTATGAAATTCATCGCAATACATGATGTAATTTGGGAAATCTATATCAAATACATATTAAATACAACAAGCATGTTCAAATACATCAATTAAATGGTCATTTATTAGGCATGTGGTGTGCATGAAGTGTATGACGGTGGTGCCCAGAAAGTGAAAACCCCTCCTTACCACGCAACGCCCGAGTAATTATATCCTACAAAAAACAAATAAGAAAAGATATTAGTATCAGACCCATTTAACCCTGTATCTATTCTAAACCCACTTTTCCATTAATAACTAGAGAAATGGCAATAAACCATCATCATTATGCATGTTAAATGTAATTAAATAAGAAACGTATAAATCATCATCATTATGAAAAAACCCAAAAATTAATGTAGGAATACTTTGTGAATTATGTTATATTACATGCAATTATGGCCTAAAATTTCATATAAACATAATAAAGCTTGTCCTACTTTTGCTTTCAATTACTTTATTTGCTTTATTTGCAACGAATGTTTAATTACTTTATTTGCAACGAATGTTTCTTCCATGCTTAGACATCTATGAAAATTGCATTGTTTCGGGAGATTGATAAAAACCCATTGAATTGGAATTAGAAATTCACATTTTGATAAGGAGCCTGGATGTAGAATTGTGTTTGGGAAATTATTCTGATATAAATACATCTTTGATATCACAAAAATGGATTTAATTATGTCTATTGATGACTGTAAATTTCTAGGGTTCATGTTCATGAGATTTGGGGAAAATTGGTGGGATTTGATGATTAGATGTGGTTTAGGATGATTTGACCCCATATAAATGTTGTAATACGATTTAAGTATGTTTAGGAATGTTTAGAAACCTTGAAATACTGTTGGAATGAAGTTTAGGTAAGATTAGAGGTGAAGAGAATTGGTAAAAACGTAATAGGATGATTTGACCCCATATCAATGCATGTTAATCAGACTTATTTTAAAATTTGATATCTCACTTTTCAAATACTAGGTGGTTAGTAATTATTAAATGTTTTCGACAGTGATGCTATTAACTGAACCAACTTGACATTTTGTATTAATTTAATAAAGGAGTAGCTACCCGGTATTTAATTAGTCGGGGTGTCACAGGTGGTACCAGAGCATCAGGTTCTAGTGTCCTTTAGGATCTGTACGGCTTATTATGTTTCCGCTGAGCTTTCTTTGATGTAGAGCCCTATATTTTAGGATTGTTGTATTCTTTTGTATATGCTTCGCTTTTCAGCTATTTTAGGTTTATAACTGCGAACTTATAGACTTTACTCTTATTTCAGATGCCTCCACAACGTGCACCACGGGTTCCTAGGAATGCACAACCAGAGCCCCAGCCAGCACCAGTACAGGGCACCATGAATGCCGTTGAGGTTGCAGCCATTGTAGCCCAAGCGGTAAATGCCGCTCTAGAAGTTATACAGCAGGAACTAACCCAGGCGCCAGTAGCCGCGCCAGTTCAGGTACATGCATTCCCGTCTGCTTGGGAACGTGTACGTGATGCTTTTCAGAAAGCGCACCCGCCGAAGTTCATAGGTAGCTCCGATGTTGTGGTTTCAAGTCAGTGGAGGAAAGACATTCACAGGCACTTGAGGATGTATGAGTGCACCTGCGTTCAGAAGCAGGTACTAGCTACTTTCAAGCTAGTGGGATCTGCACTGCATTGGTGGGAGTCTATTACCACCGTGGAGGAGAGAGATACTCTCACGATACAGGAGTTTTGGGTGCGGTTCGACCGCAAGTATTTTCCGTCAAATGTTCACACGGAAATGAGGAGGAAGCGAATGAATCTCAGACAGGAAGGAAAGACTGTGGCCGAGTATGAGGCCGAATTCACAAATCTACTGAATATTGTCCCAGATGAGATACCGACAGAAGAGAAAAAGATCCAGAAGTTCACCGATGGATTGACATGGAGGACTCGTCAGTATTTGTTGGGGAACCTCTCGTTCGCCACTTATTCTGACGTGGTTAACGCTGCACTGTTACACTTCCAGGATCATCGCTTTCACATGGCTGAGAGTAGGAGATCAGGAGAGTCCATCCATCAGGGCAGGACTGGGGGAAACAGTGCCAGTGGGGCACAATCTACTCAGGGGCAGAGGCAGGGTGACCAGGGTTCCCAGCAGGGGGATCATAAGAGGTTCAGATCGGGAAATTTCAGACACGGACAGGGAGGTTTTAGGCAGGGCCATCAGGGTCCGAACGGCCATCAGGGCCAGCAAGGGGAGAATGGTCAACAGCAGTTTCAGCAGGGCCAGCAGGGCCAGGGGAGGAATGGTAACGGCCACCAGGGCCGAGGTCAGTAGGGACAGAAAGGGGGGAACTTCCCAGGGAAGTGTTATATTTGTGGCAAGACTGGACGTAAACTCTAGGATTGTCCTGATAGGGGCAAGACCCCGCAGCAGCAGCAGCAGGGTGCCCGACATGAGCCGCAGAGGCCTATGTTTACTGCCGCCCTCCCAGCACCACCACAGATGGAAGCATTACCACCCATTCCATTGGTCCCAGTTCAGCAGGGATAGCTGCAGTATGGGAGAGTATATCAGCTCCAGCAGGTCGCAGCCCCACACGATCCACCAGCCATTGAGGGTATGTTCTCTATTCAGGGGACTATGGGGCGTATTTTGTTTGATACGTGGGCCACACACTGTTTTATTGCTATGAGATTTGCACGCACCATTGGGTTATTAGACACCGCCGAGAGTACGATTACTTGTGTAGATTCGTCGTTGAGTAGGGGTTCCGTGATTTCCCTTGTATGTAGAGGCATGGGTATAGAGATCGAGAGGTTTACTTTACCCGCGGATATGTTAGTGTTAGAGATGACCGAGTATGATGCCATTATTGGTATGGATTGGCTAGTAGCGTACCGAGCCATGATTGAATGTTTTAGTAGGAGTATTATCTTTGCCATTCCCGGGCAGGAGAGGTTTTTAGTGGCGATGCCTCGTCCTGAGGGAGGATCGTCCACTCACTTGTACTATATAGAGGAGGAGACCTCTAAGGAAGTGGTGATACCACTTGATTCGATTCCAGTTGTTCGAGAGTTTACCGATGTATTTCAGGATATACCTGGATTACCTCCGAGTAGAGAGATATATTTTGTGATTGATTTGACGCCGGGCACTCGGCCTATTGCCCGCGCACCTTACCGTATGGCTCCAGCTGAGATGAGAGAATTACGAGATCAGATTGAGCAGTCGTTGGGTCAGGGGTTTATTCAGAGGAGTACTTCGTCGTGGGGTGCCCCTGTGTTGTTCGTTAAGAAGAGGGATGGATCGTTGAGGTTGTGTGTGGATTACCGGGAGTTGAATAAGGTCACGATACGGAATAAGTATCCGTTGCCCCGAATCGATGACTTATTCGACCAGCTGAGAGGAGCTTCTTTCTTCTCAAAGATTGATTTGCGATCAGGGTACCTTCAGTTGCGTATAAGGGAGGAGGACGTCTCGAAGACTGCTTTCTTAATGAGATATGGTTCCTATGAGTTTCGGGTTATGCCTTTTGGTTTGACCAATGCTCCAGCCGTGTTTATGGACTTGATGAATAGGGTGTTCAGAGAGTTCCTAGATCAGTTCGTCATCGTCTTTATTGATGACATTCTGGTCTACTCCCAGATAGAGGAGGAGCACGCCGAGCATTTGAGGCAGGTTTTGCAGACGCTACGTCAGAACGAGCTGTATGCAAAGTATGAGAAGTGCGGGTTTTGGCTGAAGGAGGTTCACTTTTTGGGGCATATTATTTCCGACCGGGGGATATCTGTTGATTCGGGGAAGGTATCCGCGGTAAGGGAGTGGGGACTGCCCACGACACCGACTGAGATCCGTAGTTTCTTGGGCCTAGCAGGATACTACAGGAGGTTTATTCGGGGTTTCTCAAAGATAGCGGGCCCTTTGACACATCTGACTCGTAAGGGTGTGCCATTCATTTGGAGTGATGCCTGTCAGTTGGCATTTGATGAGTTGAAGGACAAGTTGACCTCAGCACCTGTGTTAGCAATGCCGAGACCGGGAGTTGAGTATCTAGTTTACACCGATGCGTCTTTATAAGGACTTGGAGGTGTATTGCAGCAGGAGAGTCAGGCCATAGCTTATGCTTCCTTTAAGCTTAAGCCTCACGAGAAGAATTACCCCACCCATGACTTGGAGTTAGTGGCAGTGGTATTTGCCCTTCGGATTTGGAGATATTACCTTTTGGGGGAGAAGTTCGAATGTTCACGGACCATAAGTCCTTATAGTACCTATTCACGCAGAAGGAGTTGAATATGCGGTAACGAAGGTGGCTTGAGTTTGTGAAGGATTATCAGTTTGATATCCAATATCACCCGGGGAAGGCTAACGTGGTAGCAGACGCGTTGAGCCGTAGGCCAGTGGATGAGGTGGCAGGGGTGTGGAAGGTAAAGTGGAAGGAGTTGGGACACCAGGATGCAGTGGCCCGATCGTTCATGTCTGTGATGATTGTTACACCGCAGATTGTCGTGAAGGTGGTAAGGGCACAGGCAAATGACTCGTTCTGTCAGGAGCAGATAGTTAGATTACTAGCAGAGGGAGCCAAGTCCTATAGCGTTAGTTCAGACGGGGGATTACGCTTCAATGGGAGACTGGTAGTTACAGAAGGGGAGGAATTGCGACACGAGGTGATGGTAGAGTCGCACGGCTCACGGTTCATGGTACATCCCGGTGGGGAAAAAATGTACCAAGACATGAGACGACAGTACTGGTGAAGCGGGATGAAGAGAGATATTGCCGTGTTTATTTCTAAATGCGCCACTTGTCAGCTGGTAAAAGTGGATCATCAGAGACCGGCAGGACTTCTACAGCCATTAGAGGTCCCGATGTGGATGTGGGAGAGCATCTCCATGGACTTTATCACGGGGTTGCCTACGTCACAGAGAGGTCACGACTCCATTTGGGTAATTGTGGACAGGTTGACCAAAGTCACTCATTTTCTACCCGTAAGGACAAACTACACTACGGGACAGTATGCCCAGCTTTTTATTGCAGAAATTGTAAGACTTCACGGCATGCCCCTAAATATCGTGTCTGACAGAGACATGATATTTTTTTCACGATTTTGGGAGAGTTTTCAGGAGGCCATGGGCACGGAATTGCGGTTGAGTACGGCATATCACCCTCAGACCGATGGGTAAACCGAGCGTACAAATCAGATGTTGGAGGACATGTTGCGTATGTGCATTATTGACTTTGGGGGTGGATAGGAGCAGTATCTTCCACTGGTGGAGTTTGCTTACAACAACTCCTACCAGTTCACCATTGGCATGGCTCCATTTGAGGCGTTGTATGGTAGACCTTGTCGTTCCCCAGCATGTTGGTTGGAGGTGGGGGACAACAAACTACTTGGGACGAAAGTGATTTAGGATACTTCGGCGAGGATAGAATTGATACGGAGTCGCATTCGGGTAGCTCAGGATCGGCAGAAGAGCTATGCTGATGCGAAGAGGTTCTTCAGAGAGTTCCAAGTGGGGGACCAGGTTTTACTCAGAGTATCTCCTATGAAGGGGATTATGAGGTTTGGGAAGAAAGGGAAGTTGGCACCGAGGTACGTGGGACCATTTCCTATCATCGAGCAGATTGGGTCTGTTGCATATAGACTTGGGTTACCGGAGCATTTACATCGGATTCATGATGTGTTTCATATTTCCTCGCTAAGGAAATATCTTAGAGACGATTTGGCTCATTCTCACATTGCTTTGGAGGACATAGATCTCCAGTCTGATAGCTCCTACGAGGAGGGGCCGATTGCCATTTTGGACCGAAGTGAGCGGAAACTACGGTCAAAGAGAGTTCCGTTAGTGCATGTTCAGTGGCGACATCATAATGTCGAGGAGTACACATGGGAGCGCGAGGATGAGATGCGCGAACGTTATCCAGAGTTGTTCTTACCAGGTACTTTCTAGTTCCGAATTTCGGGACGAAATTCTGTTATTAGGGGGGAAGTATGTAATACCCCATATTTTTGTGATATTTATTTACGAGATTTATTGAATTAGATGTGTATTAATTGAGAATTAATCCGGATAAAATACTAACAAGATGTGAGTTGCTATTTGATTATAATGTGTACATACGACGCTATATGAATATTGGAAATATTGAATTTGTCGTGGGATAGAAATACGGCAATTTGGGAAATTTTGTTGGGACGCGCGTGACAGTGGCGTCAGGAAAAAAAATAGTTAACTAAATTAAAAAAGTGAATTTTATTTCTATTAACCGTATGGTCATTTTGAGTGCACCAACGCGTCCGGAAGGGTCGAAATAGTCAGAAAACACTAGTCGGGGGTTTAGTTTGGGTCCCAGGGCATTTTTAGGCCATACCAGCAACTTAAAAGGGTAATTTGGTAATTCTGAAATTTTGAGATTTACGATTAACGAATTTTAGGAGTTTAATATAGAAAATTAAATGACCCACCAACCCATTACCAGCAATTAACTGATTAGAGGGCTACGGGGGTTTCATGAGAAGTTAGGAGAAGTTCCCAAAGAGAGAACCCTAACCCTATCTTCAACCTTCAACCTTGGGAGAAAAGGAGAGAGCAACCTACATCCAAGATTCAACACCAAATTCAGAGAAAGATCAGAGGCAAGTGGTTTAATTACGTTATTTGCAACGGATGTTTCTTCCATGCTTAGACATCTATGAAAATTGCATTGTTTTGGGAGATTGATAAAAACCCATTGAATTGGAATTAGAAATTCACATTTTGATAAGGAGACTGCATGTAGAATTGTGTTTGGGCAATTATTCTGATAGAAATACACCTTTGATATCACAAAAACGGATTTAATTATGTCTATTGATGACTGTAAATTTCTAGGGTTCATGTTCATGAGATTTGGGGAAAATTGGGGGGATTTGATGATTAGATGTGGTTTAGGATGATTTGACCCCATATAAATGTTGTAATACGATTTAAGTATGTTTAGGAATGTTTAGAAACCTTGAAATACTATTGGAATGAAGTTTAGATAAGATTAGAGGTGAAGAGAATTGGTAAAAATGTATTAGGAAAATTTTGGGCTCGAAACTGTCACCTCGTTAGAAGGCCTGCCCAGGTCGTTCGAACGAGCTTCTAACGAGTTGATTGTTTGACTTCTAACGAGTTGACAGATTGGCCTTTTTGGCCTGATTCGATTTTTAATGTCCCGTAACCTGGTTTAATTGTAGAGACAACATTCCTTTGATGACTAATTGATCTAGTTGGGATATTTGGGATATATTGAGTAGTGAAACATAGAAGTGTGATTTGAACCAAATGATAGTTGTGGATTAGGGCGACAGTGACTAATCACGATGCGAGGATAATTAATGATTTAAATACATGGAAACCGGACATACGATTTGTGTAACATTATAAGTTGGTATAAGAATGAGAAGTGTACCTCTAATAAGTTATGTAATTACTAAGAAGTGTGCATGCTTAGTATATATGATTTTATGTGTATGACATACCTACCATACTTGCTATCACGGGAGGTTTGCGTTCGCTTAGGGCCATCTAACCTTTGTGTGCCTACGGGGGGGGGGGGGGGGGGGTAGATTGGTACCTCAAGAACATAGGTCAGAGAAGGACTTATTAGGAAGTTAATAAGTCTGCTAATCGTGGGAGCGTAGGTATGTGCGTGACCCATGTGATGTAACTGTGTTTGCCTCCATTGATTATGATTGTTGTTATCTGAGAACGATTCCTGAGAGATTTGAAATGCGTGATCCTTATGTACGTGATGTACCGGGATGGATAGCAGAGTATGTGTGCACCGCAGCTTAGTCTCGGGGTGCTTGTATTGTATATTTATGATGTGAATAATATACGCTTAAATAATGAGAACTTTCCTATTGGTATTGTGAGTATAATTATGGTAACACTTTGAGAAAATAAAAAGGGATAACCTGTAGTGAATTGTATTGCTAATTATTGAGAATCCGAGTTTAAGTAAAGTCCTCTATTTAATTGTGTGACACCCCGACTAATTAAATACCGGCTAGATACTCCTTTATTAAATTAATACAAAATGCCAAGTTGGTCCAGTTAATAGCATCACTGTCGAAAACATTTTTATGATTACTAACCACCTAGTATTTAAAAAGTGAGTTGCCAAATTTTAAGTTAACTCTGATTAACATGCAATAAAAAGAATAATGATAGAATAACAACATTCACCATAACGAAATAATAGAATAATCAACAATCTAATAATAAGTCCGGAGGAAAAACTCCTCACAACAATCCCACATCTGATCTAAATAAAACAAAGTATTCTGAATTAATTACATGCCAAAAGTCTGAAAATATGAAATAGGAATTGTCTCTACTAGAAATGGGCAACATGCCCTACAACTGATGAATCCTGAATATGGAGTCAAGATGAAAGAAGAGTCTACTAGCAAGGTCCTGTAACTTCCACAAACAGCTACAGCTCGTCACCTGAATGAGAATCCTAAGCATGGTGTCCTTGTGGCTGGGCACCTAAAATGGTTTTTACAAAAATAGATTTGAAAGCAAACGGGTCAGAGCCCGAAAGTGGGGATTATTTTAAAAACAACAAGTGTTTTAATAACATTAAAACAATGAATGCAAAATACATGTTAGGACGTGCACTCACATGAAATACTCACCTCTCGACTAATTGTGCACTCCTAACATACCGTACCCATCTAAGTGACATTCGTATCTAACTAAACCATAATAAGTTCTATCCCTTTCTACTCGATTCCCATTATACATTCTAACGTTATCAATTTGTAATACCCTGTATTTTTGTGATATTTATTTATGGGATTAATTGAATTAAATGTGCATTAATCCGGATAAAAATACTAGCGAGATGCGAGTTGGTATTTGATTTTAATGAGTATATATGGTTATATATGAATGTTGAATTATGAAATTTATCGTGAGATTGAAATACGACGATTTGGAATTTTGTTGAGACGCATGTGACAGTCGCGTCAGGAATATTATTATTTAATTAAAAAGTGAATTTTAATTCTATTAATCGTATGGTCGTTTTGAGTGGTGAGTGCGCCAACGCGTCTGGAAGGGTCGAAATAGTCAGAAAACACTAGCCGGGGGTTTAGTTTGGGTCCCGGGGCATTTTTAGGCCATACCGGCAACGAAAAAGGGTAGTTTGGTAATTTTGAATTTTTGGGAATTAATACCAACGAAAATTAGGAATTAAAAATCTGATTTGGTAATTACCCACTAAACCCACTAATAACCTAATAATATGATTTGAAATTAATTCCAATAACCCCCGTAGCCCATTAGGTTATTAGTGGGTTTAGTGGGTAATTACCAAATCAGATTTTTAATTCCTAATTTCCGTTGGTTTTAATTCCCAAAAATTCAAAATTACCAAACTACCCTTTTTCGTTGCTGGTATGGCCTAAAAATGCCTCGGGACCCAAACTAAACCCCTGGGTAGTGTTTTCTGACTATTTTGACCCTTCCGGACGCGTTGGCGCACTCAAAATGATCATACGGTTAATAGAATTAAAATTCACTTTTTAATTAAATAATAATATTCCTGACACGACTGTCACACGCGTCTCAACAAAATTTCAGATCGCCTTATTTCAATCTCACGACAAATTTCATAATTCAACATTCATATATAACCATATATACTCATTAAAATCAAATACCAACTCGCATCTCGCTAGTATTTTTATCCGGATTAATTCCCAATTAATACACATTTAATTCAATTAATCCCATAAATAAATATCTCAAAAATACGGGGTATTACAAATTGATAACGTTAGAATGTATAATGGGAATCGAGTAGAAAGGGATAGAACTTATGATGGTTTAGTTAGATATGAATGTCACTTAGATGGGTACGGTACGTTAGGAGTGCACAATTAGTCGAGAGGTGAGTATTTCATGTGAGTGCACGTCCTAACATGTATTTTTCATTCATTGTTTTAATGTTATTAAAACACTTGCTATTTTTAAAATAATCTCCACTTTCGGGCTCTGACCCATTTGCTTTCAAATCTATTTTTGTAAAAACCTTTTAGGTGCCCAGCCACAAGGACACCATGCATAGGATTTCCATTCAGGTGACGAGCTGTAGCTGTTGTGGAAGTTACAGGGCCTTGCTAGTAGACGCTTCTTTTGTCTTGACTCCATATTCAGTTTCATCATTTGTAGGGCATGTCGCCCATTTCTATTAGAGACATTTCTTATTTCAGTTATTCAGATCTTTAGCATGTAATTAATTCAGGATACACTGTTTTATTTATTTCAGTTGTGGGATTGTTGTGAGGAGTTTTCCTCCGGACTTACTATTATTTGTTGGTTACCTTACTGAGACTTTATGGTGTATGGTTATGTTATTCTTTCATTATTCTTTCAATGCATGTTAATCAGACTTATTTTAAAATTTGACATCTCACTTTTCAAATACTAGGTGGTTAGTAATTATTAAATGTTTTCGACAGTGATGCTATTAACTGAACCAACTTGACATTTTGTATTAATTTAATAAAGGAGTAGCTACCCGGTATTTAATTAGTCGGGGTGTCACAAAAACCCCTAAAATTTAAACAAGAAATAAGTTCATGAAAAACAAAATAAATTTACCAGATAAAAATAAAAAATAAAAATTTAAAATAAACATGTATAGATGAGTTTATGGGGTAACCTAATTTTAACTCCTAATTTGAGCTGAAAGCCAATTTGAAACCTAATATGAAACAAATCAAAATCTCCACCTGAAACTTAAACCTAAACCACACACATATATAAACATAAATGATAAATGCAACAAAGAATTGAAAATTTGAAACCTAATCTGAAACATAAATGTAAATTTATTCACCTCAAAATGCTTGTTTTTGGATATAATCTCGGTCACTTGATCATTTAAAAACCACAAAATAGAACTCTATTGCATCTGCAGTAAATAAGAACACATTATGATACAATTAATTCAACAAAACGTGCGATATAAAGGAAAAGAAGTCTGAAATAATAAAAGGGAAGTCGATGAAAGAGCGTACTTACAAGAAGAAGAGAGAGAGAGAGAGAGAGAGAGAGAGAGATAAATGCCAAGTTGATGAATGGAGGAGCGTACTTCTGAGGCTGAATGGTTCTCTTTCAGTCGATGAATTGGAGAGAGAGGGAGAGAGAGAGGGATCTGATAATGCGAGAGGGGAGAGAGAGAGGGAGATCAAAATATTTGGGAGAAAATTATTTTTTAAGGTATTTATATTTTAGTTAATTGTGCTCAATTTTGGAACACTTTTAAACATTGCTAAAGTTTGGCATGGTTTTAATGTGTGCCATATTGTCATTAAATCATGCCAGAAGTTGGCACGGTTTTAAAGTCTTTTAGATTTTTAATATCAAGGTATGCCAAATTACTATTTTTTCTGTAATGTTATTATAAGCAGTATTGCATTAGAAAACTAATTACGTAAAAAAACATCTTAAATGACAATAAGAATTGGGTCAAATACATTTCGATATGCAAAATTAGAATCTGTCTTAAGATTGTCGAAAATATATATGGACTTTTGTGTTTGCGGGAAATCAAGTACGAAATATATTCACATGAATGAAAATTCAAATAATAATAAAATTGACACAATAAAACTTATAGACCATACGAAGAAAATTGATGCCGAGCCTTGTGTTTCACACAATTTCCTTTAAGACATATTCGTCCCATCATTGATGCTAACGTTTGATGAACGTCTGTCTCCCAAGATAGAACGATGTTTTTCTGTTAGAATTATTTTATATAATTCTCCATTATGTGCTCCATAATTATATTAATTCTAAGAGTTACTTTGGTCAATGAAAGGGTACTCCAAAAACTAAGAGTCAAAAGGACTCTTGGGCATCTACCTTGATGGATGGTTGATATTAAGTGACTGCTGAGATTTAGGTCTTGTCCCTACCTATAAATAAGTGACTGATTTCCATCATTCAGACACTCTAGAAAGATAACATAATGAAATTATAGGAAAAGCAGAGAAATTTAAATTCTCAAGGAGAGTAAATTTCAAAATAGCGTTTTGGCCATGGTGGGAGATCTAACCGTTGTAATGCGTTCAAATTGAAGTATGTTCTTGCCATATAAAAGATGAAGCCGTTTTTTGAAATTTACCCCGATCGGACATCATTAAAGTTCATTGCTTCATCAATCTTTCTAGTTGCGACAATTACGGAGGTATGTTATTTTAAAACCAATTTATGTTCCGAATAGTGATTAAATGTGATAATCATTAAGATCCAAGATCCTTTTATTAAGAACATTTGTATGTGAAAATTTAATCAAATTAATGTTTTCTTGGTTAATATTATGGTGTTCTTAAAAATGGTTTTACATTATCGTCTTTATATAAGTGACACTTCAATATATAAAGCTTGAGCGAATTCAAATTATATGTTATACACTCTCATGGATTTACTCAAGAAGAGAAGGAAAAATGATTATTGAGAACAAAGGAGGGATGTACTATTTATAGAAAGGTAGACACCCTTTCATAAATAGTCACAACCTTTCATGAATGGACATGATTTTTTATAAACCATTGTGTCTATCAAAAATAATTTTAAATTTAATTTTCACTCAATTAAAATTATTACTATACTATAATAAAATAATTTTTAACAATTACTGCATGTTTCATTTATCCCAAAAATAATTAAGAATATTGTTTTAGTTTTTACTTTATTTTTTTGCAATACAGACTTATTATGTTTAGATCATTATTATTTATTTGTTTCATAATTTCTATTTACAATGGGTGAAAGTTTAGCAAGTAAGAGTAAGTACAAATGAAAGACGTGGGGTTTCATAGTGGTAAAAGAATGCACATTAATATTGTTGCCCAGAAAAATACTCAAGAGGGGGGGGGGGGGTGAATTGAGTTTGTGCAAACTTTTTAGGTTAAATCAATATTTCAGAAAAATACTTAATTTAAAACTCTTAATCCAAATTTCAGATTTAATACATCTTAAATGATTAAGCCAATGATGATTAAATAAATGCAACCAATTAATTTAAACAATATAAATCAGAGATTATAACACACAATAAATAAATTATCAATTTTCGTATTTAATATAAATTAATATTTTGAATATAATCTAAAGTAATTCACACAAGGATATCAAATAAATACTACTAATTAATTAAACAAGTTCAAGATTATAAGATCCAAATAAATTTATAAATAATTTTCGTAATTAATAAAAAATAATATTCTCAGATTAATTAAATATTACGAAAATAAATATTTCAGTCTTAAAATAAAATTATCAAATTTTTAGAATTAATTAAATTGCAAGTGTAAGAGCTAAAATAAAAATAACCAATCACACACAAGCAAATAAATAAATATAAGTGCTGAAAATAAATGACACCGTATTTTTAACGTGGTTCGGCCAAATTCTGGCCTACGTCCACGTGCTAAGAGCAAGCTTGCGTCTCCCACGCTTCACTAGTCCTGATCCACTTGAAGGTAGGATCAAACCACCTCTTGTACAACTGGGCAGCAAAAACCCGCTACTAGTACTACCACCGAAGCTAAAAACTCAAGCTTCAAATTTTTACACAAATGGAGTAGAAATAATGTATAGTTTCTGAAACTCTTTATAGATTCAAAATGAGACCGAGTTTCTTCTTGGCTGAGACTTCTAAAATGAATTTGATTTTTGGCACTAGTCTTTCTCTTGAAATCTTATAGTAGAAATAAAGATTCTTGAGCACTTCAATTTCTTCTTCAACAAATAACTGAGTATATAAATTTGTAGTTGTCTCAAACTTGAGTAAAGCTGAATGTAAATTTCAGTTTGCTCTCTTTTTTGTATGTATGTGAAGCTGAATAAAATTATCTGATTGCTCTCTTGTAGATATATTTTCGCATCTTGCCCATCAACAAAAACTTAACATCTTTTTGTAGTTGCCAACAAAAATAATGACCATTGGAGAAAGCTTGGGCTGAACTCTTCTTCAACTTAGAGCATTAATTGTGAACTGATAGATAGAGATTGGGAGAGCATTAAATGCTCAATATCTCGTAATGAAATCGTATCCGATGAAAAACATCTTTGCTGTCTAAGAAATAATGTTAGGATGAGAGAGAGAGAGAGAGAGAGAGAGAGAGAGAGAGAGTTAGAAGCAAAAGAGTGATATACACTGAATTTGAAACGCAAGTGTTAGTAGACAATGGCCATAAAAAATATCTTAGATAAATATTTGTGGGGCCCAAGGAATAGGTCTGCTAAGACAGACTTCCGTGTAATCATACTGGCGTGGGAATAAAGAAAACTTGTGTGGTAAAACATATAATTTGCTGAACAACTATATGTATGTAAAGCCCTAGAAAGAATATATGAATGCATATTCCAAACAGTTATATATATTACTATTATTGTTTGTCATATTCGGCAGTTTTGACAAAAGTCTTGTGCTAGGTGTATTGGCCAAATAAATGACTATGCCTTAATATATGTGGTGTTCACAATAGAGTGGGGGCCTCAGCACTGGGAGTAGTTCAAAAAAATTACGGATATACATAATAAACTGTGAACCGAGTATATATAGCTAACGTATAATATATAAAAATAATGTATGTAAAAATAGTTGATATATAATATATATAATATCAAAAGGAGCGTTCAGCTTTAAAGACATTCAAATATGCGTTAAAAAATTATATAAAAAATAAGTCAAGCAGGCTGGACAAACCAAATATGAAAGATTAGGTATAAAAAAAAACGTGTGGCTGACTTATATATATATGAGATTCTTTGTGTGTTGGTTTGTGTGGCCAAATATATATATATATATATATATATATATATATTCAACGTATGTGACAAATGACATGTTGAGATTTTCAAGCTCAACTGCCAACAAGAGAGATAACAAATAATCTGATAAAAAGTATTCATGATATTATACAGATTTAACCTTCTTTTAAATATAAGTGGGTTTAAACTGTAAAATATAACATGCGTGTTCAATTATTATTTTAAAGTCTTGTTCAAGGATAATAGCAAATGTAAAGAAAATATTGTCCGAGACTGTTTTCTCACATCCATATAACGTATTTATTATGACTAAGGTATTGAGTGGCACAAAATAATACACTGCAAACTCACACCTGTTATACACTTTGTATGATAAGGCGTGCGTCAAAAACAATATTTATGTAAATATGATTGTGGAAGGACAAATTCATATCTGATGGTTCTGATAAAGGTTAGGCAAAAAAAATATTTATCACTTCTCAAATCTGATATGATCAGTATATTTTAAAAAAAATTCGTAACAAGATTTTGTGAGTATCAAAGTTATGTTTGAAGAATAATATAATAAAAATTAAAAAATAATACCAATAGCTATGGGGCTAACATAAAAGCTCTTACACAGCTAAATCAAACAGCAAGTCTTGGAGCTAAGTCAATAGGCATGTAAGCCTAAAAACAATATTCAACATGATACGCACATGACCCAAAGCTGTCATGATGTGCAGAAAGATTGAAAAGTAAAGCAATCTTAAAAAAAGAGTTTTGTTTCACATTATCACAAATGAAAAGAAGATATGTTAGCTTTCTTTCAAGGCAATCACAAAGAGACTTTGCTTGCAAAAGGTGATAAGACAATACATAAGGATGAATCTTATAATATAAAAGGACAAGAGTTGTTAATATATATATAGAATATATAATACAAAAAAAAAAACGTAAAACACATTATATAAAATATAAATACGGGTATATATTTAATATATATATATATATATATATATATATGTATAAACAAAATGTAATTGAATATAAAAAAAACTTATATATCAATAAATTTATAAAATATAAAACTAAAGTCTAATATATAAAGAATAATTACTAATATTATAGATCTAGCAAATAATACTAACTAGTATACTAAATATGTTACTAAGTATATAGAAAAATAGTTTTACAAAGATAATATATTGTGTATTATAGACCAAAAAAAAAATAATACTTACATAACATAATAAGTACAAAAAAATGAAATGAAATAATATACCCAATAAATATATTAACTATTACACAAGTATATGTATATATCTGTACAAACAAAATTATATTATAAAATAAGAAATATTTATATAATAACTTAATAAAAATATGCTTGGAATCATCAAAATTAATATATTACATTAAAATAAAATGTGTATTAATTACAATTAACATAATTAAATATTAATTAAGGGATAAATACATTTTCGTTAACAATCTCCTCCTTTTTGATGATGACAAACAATGATTCACAAATATTCATAAAATGAAATATTAAGCACAAATAGTGAACTAATAGTGAATCATAAATATTTCTCCCCCTTTGACATTATCAAAAAGATATTTCTTATAAATCGAGTGTCATCGGGTAAAGGTGCGAAGCTCCCCCTAACAAAAATAATTCATGCATGGGATTCAACCATAAATCTCAAGGAGCATATAACTGAGCATCATGAAATTTTCAATAGGCAAAAATTCTCAAATAATGCATTAGAATTTTTGGATAGGCATTTATACTATCAAATGATATGTCACAAAAATGATAAAACATACCAATTGTTGCAGTCACACACTAACCGTGCATTGCACACAATGGTTCCTCGGAACAACTTTTTATGCAAAAATAGAAATCATAACTCAATGTTCTCAAATAATGCAAATATGAGAGATATATCAAAGTGCATAATTAATTCTCTAAAAAAAATTGCAACATAAATTTTTAATAAGCGCATTTCAAGTAAAGGACACATGAGTTAGAAGATAGCGGCATATAGCAAAAAAAAAAATATTGCGTTTTGTTCAAGCTTTCGCCGTTTTCAAGATACAGGCATAAGATTCTCGAAATAATCAATCATATTGCAATATACATATTCATGCAAGCGAATATATTAAAATTTAAGATCAAGTTTATTCCGATAATCAAATAATTTCCAAAAACCTTTCATCTCCCCCCAAGGGATACCAATAAAGGCATGTATGCATATAGCAAATAATGTGCATCTTTTTCATGAGATAAAATATTTTCAATATTTTTCTTTCTTAATTATCTTCTAATAAGATGTAATATTGTCATGAAAGTAATTAAATCAATTTTTCAAGAATGAAACATATCATGAGGCCATAAGGAATTAAACTCAATAATTTCAGATTTTTAATAACGGGAAGCTCGTCACAAAATCAATATATTCAGATTTTCAACAAACACCAAACAATTTGTTCAGGAACTTCAAAATCAATCAATCAATAAATTTCTCAATAATTAAAGTGACATAAGTGAATCAACTTCAATATATTTCAAAAACTCATTAATGAAAAGACTCATTATAAGAATCAACTTCAATATTTTTCAGATTTTTAAGCACAAACATTACAAGAATCATTTTGTTCCAAAAAAATAATATTCATAAAAGATAATACTATTCAACTAATAGGGTAATATAACATGCCACGAAACTAAAACATAAAAATCTCAATAATCATATGAATTTTCAAGTATGTTAACCAAAAAAAAATATATATATTTCATGGATGTCACTAATATTTAATTAATGGCACAAAACACGTGGCATGTCATAAATTTAGCTTATAAGGATAAAAAAGTTCATATCATCAAAATTAACGAGTGCATATCATAAATCAACGAGTAGCTCATATGACTAATAAATATACAAATGACATTTTATCAAAATATCCTCGAATGACATTTTCGTTTCAATTTAACATACAATAAAGTCAAGAATTAACCCAATATTATTATTCACAAAAATATGTCAAGATGTAAAAAAAATTATGAATATTCAACAACAAAAAAATTTATCATCAAAATCAAGTGCTCGTCTTACAACATAAAACAATCAAGATTAATAAATGTATAAATTAACATGATGTATAAATAATCTAGAACAAACTCATATGTTATAACAAATAATCTAAGTATGGGATAATATCAAATAAGATCATATCATCAATAAATATATGATATTTATAATTCAAGAAAGGTGTACCTTACAACCTTACCAATACCAAGTCATATATCCATGAAATGATTTCTTTGTATGGCATTCTTAACACTAGGAAGTATTACATATTCAACTTTTCTTGCTATCCAAATCATAGGCTTGAAAATCCATAATCCATAATCTATCTCAATTTGGAACCTATACAACTTTCAAGATTCCTTTTCCATCCAAAAAGGTGTTAGATCCCTAAAACAATATTAAAGAGAAAATTTCATAATTCATTTTCTTATAAAAAATTCAAGCGTAGTCATAATAAGAGATAACTATCAAGAACAATAATGATCGATGTCAATTTTATCATATCAAAAACATATTATTCATCAAGGTATATAAATAATTTGTCATCCTTAGTATACATTATCTTGGACAAAAAGTGAGGGTATTCACATTTTCAAACAATTGATACATTTAGGAATAACATGAATTTAATCAGATTATTATTCATGAATAAGCCTATAAAATCCAAAAATCATATGAAATAATATTTCATGAAAATAAGTATATTAAATATGAAAACAACATATCACAATATTTATCAAGTAAAGAATGTGTTCAACTTAAGAAACATATAAACAAAAAAAAATCTAACACTAATTGAATTCTCATAAATTTTTGTTCAAGTCCTAATACCGGTTTTGCATCTAAAAACTTTATCTTTTGGAACCCAAAAAGAGTGTGGAAAATTAGGGTTAGCATACATGATTGTTTCTTTTGGAATCCAAGATAATTTAGTATTCTTATACTTTCTTTTTCTAAAATGACAAAATTTGGAATAATGTGTACGTCTACCACAATATGTGCATAAAGAGTTAGAATGACTACATGAGGCATCATTTTTAAATAAATTAGAATAATTCTTTTCTCATTTTCTTCCTCATATCCAATACCATTATTATTAAACCGAATTCTTTGTTTTTTCATAATTTTATGAAAATAATCATTTACTTTAGTAAATGTGTCTATGTATTTCTTTAAATATTCAATTTCCTTTTTCAACTCAAAATTTTTAGATTCAAGAAGATTAGGGACACTAATATATTTTTCCTTTTTCAAAGATTTAATTTCATTCTTTAAGGATTCATTTTCTAATTTCAGATTATCAAAATCTTTTGAAATCAAATCACATTTAGCATAAGTCTTTTTAAGAGCAATGAACTTCATTCCAATATCTTCATATTTTTCATATAACTCATTGAATGCATCTTGTAATTCATCATAATCATTAACAATATCATCTTCAATATCATGATTTGCACTATGAGTAGAATATGATTCATCATTACTAATGCAAGGGATAGAATGTACCTCTTCATTACCAATTGCCATGAGACAGGGAGTAATAGATTCTTCAATGCTTGATTCATCAACATTGGCATATAAGCAAGGGGTGCACATATTTTTACTTTGTGTATGAACATCCATCCTTTCAATGGAGTATTTTTTCAAAATAAAGCTTGAAATACAAGGTTGACAATTTATCCATTTTCTCTTCACACAGTGAAATAATGAGAAACTACAAAAGATTAAACATTTTAGAATACAAATAATAAAAATGTAAAGTGCAATATTAAAAATAAATATAGATCTAGGATTGCTAAATCAAAATAAATAAATTAGAGCCTTGCTCTGATACCAATTGTTGCCCAGAAAAATACTCAAGAAGGAGGGGGGGGGGGGGGTGAATTGAGTTTTTGCAAACTTTTTAGGTTAAATCAATATTTCAGAAAAATACTTAATTTAAAACTCTTAATCCAAATTTCAGATTTAATAAATCTTAAATGATTAAGCCAATGATGATTAAATAAATGCAACCAATTAATTTAAACAATATAAATCAGAGATTATAACATACAATAAATAAATTATCAATTTTCGTATTTAATATAAATTAATATTTTGAATATAATCTAAAGTAATTCACACAAGGATATAAAATAAATACTACTAATTAATTAAACAAGTTCAAGATTATAAGATCCGAATAAATTTATAAATAATTTTCATAATTAATAAAAACTAATATTTTGAGATTAATTAAATACTACGAAAATAAATATTTCAGACTTAAAATAAAATTATCAAATTTTCAGAATTAATTAAATTGCAAGTGTAAGAGCTTAAAATAAAAATAACCAATCACACACAAGCAAATAAATAAATATAAGTGCTGAAAATAAAGGACACCGTATTTTTAATGTGGTTCGGCCAAATCCCGGCTGTAACACCCCGCTTAAAATAATAACGAGTGGCCAGCCCTATATTACATTAAATCAGGAATTTCAGATGGTCCAGTCTCAACATCAATTGTCGGTACAATATAATATAGGACTAACTACCCGATATCATATAGGCGAGATGTTAAAATTAAAGAAAATATGCAACATACAACAAACTAACACTACTAATAAAGAAAAGAAAGATGCATGAGAGAACTAAGATAAATTAAATGCTAGAATAAAAATGAAATAAATAACTACAACAGAATATACTACAAAAAGTAGACCCGAATAAGTTGTCGGGTCACAGCCAATACAATAACTGAAATGGAAATAAATGTAAATATATATAAACATTACTTGGGTACAAACCCGATATACAACATGAATCCTATCTAGAATTTTTCAAAGGTGGAAGCGACTACATTCTACATCCCGCCACAGTCCGCACCTGTCGCGGCTCCCAAGACTCTGGATAGAAGGTCATCCGACATCCATGCGGTAGGACACCTGTAATAATATATATATATATATATATATATACAAGAAGGAGAGAAAAGTAAACGGGTCAGAGCCCGAGTGTGAAAAATATTTAGCAAGTGTGTTAACCGTGCATAATAAATATCGGTGTACTTATTTCATAATTAAAATGGAATCGCACTCTCGTGGAATCCCAACTCACCTCTCATCTAAAGGCACGCACCTATTCGTATCCTAGATTTTATTAGTTAAATTACCCCCATTTTATTAGGACAACCTAACTTATCATAGGCCTAGCCTACACCCATGAGATTTGCCTTCCTACAATAACCCCAAGAACCCACTCTTTCTAAATACACTTAAAGATTTTTGCTAACATATATGCCATATTAGGCTTAATGGATTCCTGTTTATAATTTAACCAATTACAATCTTAATAAATTACCCATATGTAATTGGGTAGAACCATATGATTTAATTTCGAATTAACATGCATAAAAGCTTATTATTGACAAAACTTCCCTCCAATTTCAACGTTGCGTTGCGTTTCGTGCGTGGGGTGTCTCGCAAAGCGAAATCCAAACAAGGAACCACCCCATTACACTACTCCATGTCAACGTCGATTCTGGAGATCCATTATGCCACACATAAATATTGACAGAACTTCTCTCTAATCTCAACAATGCACTACGTTTCATGCGTGGGGTGTCTCGCAGAGCAAAATCCAAGCTAGGAACCACCCCGTTACACTACTCCTTTACAATGTCATTCCTAGAGATCCATAATGCCATACATAACATATAATACTACTACTATTACCAAATTTTTGACTACAGTATGAAAACAACTACCATCTCCAATAATTTCCTTTGGATGATGTAATCGAAATATTCCTTAAACGCGATACATCAATCCCCCAATCATCTAGTACACCATAATCGTCCAAGATGTACTCCATAAAAGTCCATATCCTTTTAGCTATAGGATATATAAATATATATATAGGCATTTTATTCTAACCATATATATATACATACCATCATCCAATCCCATGACCATGTATACATAACATATATGATGTACCAAGGCCATGCACAAATAAATACCCAGCTATATATAGCGCCGATAAAACTGCATCAATGCTATCATCTTTCCCGTGCCCGGCTCACGTAGCAAAACTGGGGCCACCATGGTGGGACAAAACGACACCCAACTCATGGTAACTCACACACACGACGTCCCGGGAAGCGGTCATAGCTCCTAACCGGCAATGAGGCGAAACATACCCACCACGTCTCATCCCAAAAATACATATATATATATATATATATATATATATATATCATATAATAACACACGGGACGACTATGACCTGGGGAATATCCACACCCTGTTTTTCTGGCCAGGATGCTCACCCTCTACGCGCGCAACTTCCCAATGATAGCATGAGCGGGGTATGCTAAACCACATAAGTATATATATCATTCACATGCACAATATATATATATATATATATACATCCATATGATCCAATTATATGATCAAATATTCAACCATCATATAAGCTTTAAATATCCATAATATAAATATATCCATATATTCATATCTATATAGATATATATACATATATTCACATATCCTTATATATAACTAATTCTCGTTCATAAGTATGAGATATATAAACTCGGCTACAAGTATACATAATCCTCGATATACAAGCCGCCACCACAATTTCCTTTAAATTTTACCTCGATATGTGAATATAATCTCTCATTTGAAACATATTCAATCATTTTTCCTATGATGAATAGTCTCCCAAACATCATATGTATATATATATATATATATATATATATATATATATATATATATATATATATATATATATATATATATATATATATATATATATACCACATTAAGGTTATCACCCAAAACTTTTGTGTAGGAAACCATTATTACACATACCATTTACATCCGAGAGCAAATCAATACCTCAATACAAATTTTGACTAAAGGTATACACCTAACCAAAAGTCTACGAACCTCAACTTATTCCACTTTATTTCAAGTGTTGGAATCCTAAGTGATTATTTCCACCAAATTATGTGTAAACTATCCTAACTAGAATTACACTACCGTCTATTCTAGTTGATAGTACGATCCCAAGCCGTTCCCAATTTTACTTATGCTTCAATTAATTTCATGAACCCTTACCCCTATCGGGTTACCTATTGTTCCTTAATTTCAACATTTCTAAGGGTTCATGACCCCTCTCTCTCGTTAGTCCCCAATCATAACTTAATAGAATCCTACCACTATAAGGATTTAACCTAAATATCGGCCTATAATTTCCCCAACATACCTTCGTAACTCTCTCTAAGAGTTCTTAACCTCCCATCATATATATACTTAATTTTGGTCTATAATTAGGATACTCAGCCCCATTGAGGCTTCTCACTATCTCCATAAACACACACAACTCCTATACACACATATCTTATCCCAAACTATATCGAGAATTACCATGATCCTAACATGTGAGAAACCCCTAATCAATCTCCAAAATTATATCTCTTACATCATAAGAGAAAGCCCCAAACCAACAAACCTATCCCAAAAGGGTTTGAATTCACTAAAGAGAAAAATCCTCAAAATGCCCTATTTTCGAATCGATTCGGCCCAACAGCGAATCGATTCGGCCCAAGGGACCTGAGATTATGCAACCTTCTGAATCGATTCGCTAGGGGCGAATCGATTCGACCCTAAGGACCTGAGGCTTCTGCAACCTGGCGAATCGATTCGGTGGGGGCGAATCGATTCGACCAGTTCAGAAAGCCACGAAAATGGCTGTTTTTCTACAAACTCGAAGTTTCCAAATTTTGTTTTGTACCACCTCCAACACTTAATATTCAACCCCAACATATTTTTAGACATTAAAAGTCATCCTAAATCTAATCTCATCCATTTATGTCCTTAAAACCCAATTACAATATTCAATTTGAAGATTTAAACCAAAATTTAAGTTTTGATATTAATCCCCAAAAACCAATTCTTTATCCCACAAATTATGAAATCAAATACACAAATAACTTATTTACCAAGATTAAACACTTGCCTCAGATTTGTAGAGGTTGAATCATCCACGAGATCGCGTTCGGGCCGGAATCTCTAAGCTTTCTTCCTCTCTCTCTTCCTTCTTCTTTTCTTTCTATTTCTCTCTTTTTATAATTGAGGGCTTAATCCGTAAGCCTCTAAATCCTTTAAAACAATAAACCCAATTTTAAATGTTAATACACACTTTAAATGATCGTTTAATCTAATTCGAGCCAAACCGACTTAAAAATATTCCGGAGCCGAAATAAAACCCAATGACAATCATTTTGACTATCTCTACCCTTCCGGGATCGATGGTACCCTTAAAATCATCATCCGGAATACTTTGAAATATCCTCTATTTTTGGACCTCAATTCCATATTTTAGAATTCTCCAATTTAATTAAATTTTGTTTTCCCAAAAATTTAATTTCTCAGTCTCCAAAGTCATGGGTTGTTACAATCTTCCCCCCTTACAGAAATTTCGCCCGCGAAATTTAAGATGTGCCTAGGACCTTACTATCATTGAGTCCTTACATCAACCCTCAGGATCACTATGCCGACCCTTTCTAGTTCTCATGTCGAAACATATAGATTTTTAAATTGAATAACTACTCCGGGGCGCCCATACACCCCGTACTCGAGCTTCCACTCGAAGAATTATACTCTGACTCCATTAGCCTTAAATCATAATATACTATCACCACTATAATCTATAATAACATATTAAATATATAGAAGTTTGAAAATTCCCAATGGTTAAACTCTCCTCAATTCCTGACGCTAGCTGCCTTCGTGCGGGGGAGGTCTCGCAAGAGAAATCCAAACAAGGAACCCTCCCAGTACACTACTGCGTAGCTAGGTCGGGGATTGAGGTTAGTTGAACCAGGGTTTAGGTTTTATAAAAGATTTTCATATGTTAAATACTGCTCGAAGGCCTACGTAACAATAAATAATATAAATAAATTCCGCGTCTTCCGACACGCCAAACAAACACCTTATGTTTAGGACACAAGGTCTCAACAAATACAACACCATAACCAATACCTAGTTCTCAAAACTAGCACATCTATGAGCTAAATTATCCGCTCAACATACACCTACTAAACTTTGAATCTCACAAATCTAAAACTTCTTTACATTACATTAACGCCTTTCCACAATATAAGTCTCCCCTCTTAGGCGCACTATAATCACATGCCCTACCTGCCCATTAGACAAAAGTCTTATAGTCACTATTCAACGAACCTTGACATTCCTCACCTCCGAAATTCAATATTACAACTCTCGACGTTCCCGATATCGCACAAAGCATGAATTAAACCCAAAGAAAGGTATTCTACCTTATACTTCCATAATCTAATGGTTCCACCTCATCCAAGGATCTCAATTCAATACCCTCTACTTCTTCTAGGACAATCATTACTCCTAAACCTATTTCTCCATAAGAGAAACATCTTCCCCAAAATCCTTCCTAACCATTTTGAAGGATACAATGTAATTACAACTACCAAAAATTCCCTCAGTCCTACATAACGAAACCAAGTATCCAAATTTCTTACTCCCTCTTCCCAAAAGGCAATACTCCCGATATTGGAACAACTCCACCTACCTCACATTGGGAAGAGTCACCAACACCGGGTTCCCTAACCAAGGTTGATAGGTTTCTCAATCTAACCCTCCCAGGGTCTATACTATACACCTCTCCTCAGACTTACCTTACTAAGTCCAAGATTCGCCATTCGAGTAGATTTCCCCTTTCATACTCAACCACCGGTAGATCACCCTAAACCACTGCTAGAGTTCTCCTCAATATCTCCTCCGGAATCGGGGAAAACAAATACCCCCGATTACAGAGTACCCAAAATATGCTATGGGTATTGTACTTCTAATCCTATCCTTTTGCTAGACGACAAAATCTAAGCGACGTCTGAAACGAAACAAGAGCAACTGTTATCAGAACGCCAATCAAGTGAATATACTTCATAGAAGAAAACAACGCAGTGAACACAACAGTCCTAATTGTAGGGCTTTATGTTAAGAACGTTAACGGAAGAATGCAGAAAACTCGCACAAATCCTAAGGACTCTAGAACCTGATGCTCTGATACCATCTGTAACGCCCCGCTTAAAATAATAACGGGTGGCCATCCCTATATTACATTAAATCAGGAATTTCAGATGGTCCAGTCTCAACATTAACTGTCGGTACAATATAATATAGGACTAACTACCCGATATCATATAGGCGAGACGTTAAAATTAAAGAAAATATGCAACAGACAACAAACTGACACTACTAATAAAGAAAAGAAAGATGCATGAGAGAACTAAGATAAATGAAATGCTAGAATAAAAATGAAATAAATAACTACAACAGAATATACTACAAAAAGTAGACCCGAATAAGTTGTCGGGTCACAGCCAATACAATAACTGGAATGGAAATAAATGTAAATATATATAAACATCCCTTGGGTACAAACCCGATATACAACATGAATCCTACCTAGAATTTTTTAAAGGTGGAAGCGACTACATTCTACATCCCGCCACAGTCCGCACCTGTCGCGGCTCCCAAGACTCTGGATAGAAGGTCATCCGGTGTTCATGCGGTAGGACACCTGTAATAATATATATATATATATATACAAGCAGGAGAGAAAAGTAAACGGGTCAGAGCCCGAGTGTGAAAAATATTTAGCAAGTGTGTTAACGTGCATAATAAATATCGGTGCACTTATTTCATAATTAAAATGAAATGGCACTATCGTGGAATCCCAACTCACCTCTCATCTAAAGGCGCGCACCTATTCGTGTCCTCAATTTTATTAGTTAAATTACACCCATTTTATTAGGACAACCTAACTTATCATAGGCCTAGCCTACACCCACGAGATTTGCCGTCCTACTATAACCCCAAGAACCCACTCTTTCTAAATACACTTAATGATTTTTTCTAACATATATGCCATATTGGGCTTAATGGATTCCTGTTTATAATTTAACCAATTATAATCTTAATAAATTACCCATATGTAATTGGGTAGAACCATATGATTTAATTTAGAATTAACATGCATAAAAGATTATTATTGACAAAACTTCCCTCCAATTTCAATGCTGTGCTGCGTTTCGTGCGTGGGATGTCTCGCAAAGCGAAATCCAAACAAGGAACCACCCCGTTACACTACTCCATGTCAGCGTCGATTCTGGAGATCCATTATGCCACACATAAATATTGACAGAACTTCTCTCTAATCTCAACAATGCACTATGTTTCATGCGTGGGGTGTCTCGCAGAGCAAATTCCAAACAAGGAACCACCCCGTTACACTACTCCTTGACAATGTCGTTCCTAGAGATCCATAATGCCACACATACCATATAATACTGCTACTATTACTGAATTTTTGACTACAATATGAAAACAACTACCATCTCCAATAATGTCTTTGGGATGATGTAACCGAAACATTCCTTAAACGCGATACATCAATCCCCCAATCATCTAGTACACCATAATCGTCCAAGATGTACTCCATAAAAGTACATATCCTTTTATCTATAGGATATATAAATATATATATAGGCATTTTATTCTAACCATATATATATACATACCATCATCCAATCCCATGACCATGTATACATACCATATATGATGTACCAAGGCCATGCACAAATAAATACCCGGCTATATATAGCGCCGATAAAACTGCATCAATGCTATCATCTTCCCAGTGCCCGGCTCACGTAGCAATACTGGGGCCACCATGGTGGGACTAAACGACACCTAACTCGTGGTAACTCACACACACGACGTCCCGGGAAGCGATCATAGCTCCTAACCGGCAATGAGACGAAACATACCCACCACGTCTCATCCCAAAAATACATATATATATATATATCATATAATAACACACGGGACGACTGTGACCTGGGGAATATCCACACCCTGCTTTTTTAGCCAGGATGCTCACCCTCTACGCGCACAACTTCCCAATGATAGCATGAGAGGGGTATGCTTAACCACATAAGTATATATATCATTCACATGCACAATATATATATACATCCATATGATCCAATCGTATGATCAAATATTAAACCATCATATAAGCTTTAAATATCCATAATATAAATATATCCACATATTCATATCTATATAAATATATATACATATATTCACATATCCTTATATATAACTAATTCTCGTTCATAAGTATGAGATATATAAACTCGGCTATAAGTATACATAATCCTCGATATACAAGCCGCCACCACAATTTCCTTTAAATTTTACCTCGATATGTGAATATAATCTCTCATTTGAAACATATTCAATCATTTTTCCTATGATGAATAGTCTCCCAAACATCATATGTATATATATACCACATTAAGGTTATCACCCAAAACTTTTGTGTAGGAAACCATTACTACACATACCATCTATATCCGAGAGCAAATCAATACCTCAATACAAATTTTGACTAAAGGTATACACCTAACCAAAAGTCTACGAACCTCAACTTATTCCACTTTGTTTCAAGTGTTGGAATCCCAAGTGATTATTTCCACCTAATTATGTGTAAACTATCCTAACTAGAATTATACTACCGTCTATTCTAGTTGATAGTACGATCCCAAGCCATTCCCAATTTTACTTATGATTCAATTAATTTCATGAACCCTTACCCCTATCGGGTTACCTATTGTTCCTTAATTTCAACATTTCTAAGGGTTCATGACCCCTCTCTCTCTCGTTAGTCCCCAATCATAACTTAATAGAATCCTATCACTATAAGGATTTAACCTAAATATCGACCTATAATTTCCCCAACATACCTTCGCAACTCTCTCTAAGAGTTCTTAACCTCCCATCATATATATACTTACTTTTGGTCTATAATTAGGATACTCAACCCCATTGAGGCTTCTCACTATCTCCATAAACACACACAACTCCTATGCACACATTTCTTATCCCAAACTATATCGAGAATTCCCATGATCCTAACATGCGAGAAACCCCTAATCAATCTCCACAATTATATCTCTTACATCATAAGAGAAATCCTCAAACCAACAAACCTATCCCAAAAGGGTTTGAATTCACTGAAGAGAAAAATCCTCAAAATGCCCTGTTTTCGAATCGATTCGGCCTCTTCGAATCGATTCGGCCCAACAGCGAATCGATTCGGCCCATCCGAATCGATTCGACCCAAGGGACCTGAGATTCTGCAACCTTCCGAATTGATTCGCTAGGGGTGAATAGATTCGGCCCTAAAGACCCGAGGCTTCTGGAACCTGGCAAATCGATTCGATGGGGGCGAATCGATTCGGCCAGTTCAGAAAGCCATGAAAATGGCTTTTTTTCTACAAAACCAAAGTTTCCAAATTTTGTTTTATACCACCTCCAACACTTAATATTCAACCCCAACATATTTTTAGACATCAAAACTCATCCTAAATCTAATCTCATCCATTTATATCCTTTAAACCCAATTACAATCTTCAATTTGAAGATTTAAAACAAAATTTAGCTTTTGATATTAATCCCCAAAAACCAATTCTTTATCCCACAAATTATGAAATCAAATACACAAATAAATTATTTAGCAAGATTAAACACTTGCCTCCGATTTGTAGAGGTTGAATCATCCACGAGATCGCGTTCGGGCCGGAATCTCTAAGCTTTCTTCCTCTCTCTCTCTTCCTTCTTCTTTTCTTTCTATTTCTATCTTTTTCTAATTGAGAGCTTAATCCGTAAGCCTCTAAATCCTTTAAAACAATAAACCCAATTTTAAATGTTAATACACACTTTAAATGACTCGTTTAATCTAATTCGAGCCAAACTGACTTAAAAATATTTCGGAGACGAAATAAAATCCAATGACAGTCATTTTGACTATCTCGACCCTTCCGAGATCGATGGTACCCTTAAAATCATCATCCGGAATACTTTGAAATATCCTCTATTTTTGGACCTCAATTCCATATTTTAGAATTCTCCAATTTAATTAAATTTTATTTTCCCAAAAATTTAATTTCTCAGTCTCCAAAGTCATTGGTTGTTACACCGGCCTACGTCCATGCGCTAAGAGAAAGCTTCCGTCTCCCGCGCTTCACTAGTCCTGATCCACTTGAAGTTAGGATCAAACCACCTCTTGTACAACCGAGTAGTAAAAACCCGCTACTAGTACAACCACCGAAGATAAAAACTCAAGCTTCAAATTTTTACACAAATGGAGTAGAAATAATGTACAGTTTCTGAAAATCTGTAAAGATTCAAAATGAGACCGAGTTTCTTCTTGGTTGAGACTTCTCAAATGAATTTGATTTTTGGCACTAGTCTTTCTCTTGAAATCTTGTAGTAGAAATAATGATTCTTGAGCACTTCAATTTCTTCTTCAATAAATAGCCGAGTATATAAATTTGTAGTTGTCTCAAACTTGAGTAAAGCTGAATGTAAATTTCAGTTTGCTCTCTTTTCTGTATGTATGTGAAGCTGAATAAAATTATCTGATTGCTCTCTTGTAGATATATTTTCGCATCTTGCCCATCAACAAAAACTTAACATCTTTTTGTAGTTGCCAACAAAAATAATGACCGTTGGAGAAAGCTTGGGATGAACTCTTCTTTAACTTGGAGTATTAATTATGAACTGATAGATAGAGATTGGGAGAGCATTAAATGCTCCATATCTAGTAATGAAATCGTATCCGATGAAAACCATCTTTGCTGTCTAAGAAATAATATTAGGCTAGAGAGAGAGAGAGAGTGAGAGTGAGAGGGGGAGAGAGAGAGAGAGAGAGAGAGAGAGAGAGAGAGAGAGAGAGAGAGAGAGAGAGAGT
The DNA here is from genome assembly GCA_949130495.1 of Sambucus nigra. NCBI lineage: Eukaryota > Viridiplantae > Streptophyta > Magnoliopsida > Dipsacales > Adoxaceae > Sambucus > Sambucus nigra. The sequence goes on along the minus strand of OX422209.1, from coordinate 66,179,779 downwards.
TAGAAGCAAAAGAGTGATATACACTGAATTTGAAACTCAAGTGTTTGTAGACAATGGCCATAAAAAATATCTTAGATAAATATTTATGGGGCCCAAGGAATAGGTCTGCTAAGACAGACTTCCGTGTAATCATACTGGCGTGGGAATAAAGAAAACTTGTGTGGTAAAACATATAATTTGCTGAACAACTATATGTATGTAAAGCCCTAGAAAGAATATATGAATGCATATTCCAAACAGTTATATATATTACTATTACTTTTTGTCATATTCGGCAGTTTTGACAAAAGTCTTGTGCTAGGTGTACTGGCCAAATAAATGACTATGCCTTAATATATGTGGTGTTCACAATAGCGTGGGGCCTCCGCACTGGGAGTAGTTCAAAAAAATTCCAGATATTCATAATAAATTGTGAACCAAGTATATATAGCTTACGTATAATATATAAAAATAATGTATGTAAAAATAGTTGATATATAATATATAAAATATCAAAAGGAGCGTTCAGCTTTAAAGACATTCAAATATGCGTTAAAAAAAATTATATAAAAAATAAGTAAAGCAGGCCAAACAAACCAAATATGAACGATAGGTATAAAAAAAACACGTGTGGCTGACTTATATATATATATGAGATTCTTTGTGTGTTGGTTTGTGTGGCCAAATATATATATATATATATATATATTCAAGGTATGTGACAAATGACATGTTGAGATTTTCAAACTCAACTGCCAACAAGAGAGATAACAAATAATCTGATAAAAAGTATTCATGATATTATACAGAAATAACCGTCTTTTAAAAATAAGCGGGTTTAAGTTGTAAAATATAACATGCGTGTTCAATTATTATTTTAAACTCTTGTTCAAGGATAATAACAAATGTAAAGAAACTACTGTCCGAGACTGTTTTCTCACATCCATATAACGTATTTATTATGACTAAGGTATTGAGTGGCACAAAATAATACACTGCAAACTCACACCTGTTATACACTTTGTATGATAAGGCGTGCGTCAAAAACAATATTTATGTAAATATGATTGTGGAAGGACAAGTTCATATCTGATGGTTCTGATAAAGGTTAGGCAAAAAAAATATTTATCACTTTTCAAATCTGATATGATCAGTATATTTTTAAAAAAAAATGCGTAACAAGATTTTGTGAGTATCAGAACTTTGTGAGTATCAAAGTTATGTCCGAAAAATAATATAATAAAAATAAAAAAAATAATAGCAATAGCTATGGGGCTAACATAAAAGCTCTTACACAGCTAAATCAAATAGCAGGTCTTGGAGATAAGTCAGTAGGCATGTAAGCCTAAAAAAATGTTCAACATAATACGCACATGGCCCAAAGCTGTCATGATGTGCAGAAAGATTGAAAAGTAAAGCAATCTTAAAAAAAAGTGTTTTGTTTCACATTATCATAAATGAAAAGAAGATCTGTTAGCTTTATTTTGTAACAACCCAAGACTTTCGGAACAGTAATTTATTTATTCTGGGAGAAATAATATTTTTTTTGGAGAAATAGCCATATTGGCAATTGGGGTCAAAATTTAGAGTCAGTAGAAAGTGTGTCGAATGGAAATTCTGAGGGTACCATCGTTTCCGGAAGGGTCGAGAAAGTCGAAATGACTGTACTTGGGGTCTATTTGGGTTTCGAAATAATTTAGGACCATTTGACTCGAATTAAAGATACTGAGTCGTTTAAAGTGTGTATTATCATTTAAAGATGTGTACATTGGGAGATTAGGCTTAAAAAGCCTACGGGAGATATTTCTCCAAATGAGAGAAAGAGAAATAGAAATAAAGAAAGAGAGAAGAAGAAATAAGGAGAAAAAGAGAGAGAAAGTGAGGATTTTCCGGCCAAATACGCGATCTCAAGGCGGATTCAGACCCTACGAACCCGAGGAAAGTGATTAAACTTGCTAAATAATTGTTGTGTACATTTATTGCATGATTTTTGGATTGATATTTTGGGTTTTAGGTTTAGTTTTACAAAACCTAACTTTTGGGTATAATCTAAGATTTAATATGTAGATCTTAGATTTGATGATAGAAATCTGTTTATATGTATTCTAGGATAAATATTGATGATATATATATGACTGGGTTGAAGAGAAATGGAGAAAAACCATTAAAATGAATTTTGGGTATTTTGGCTTACTTAAAAATTAGCCATTTTCGAAGTTCTGAAGGGCCGAATCGATTCGGAAATATGCAGGTGCCCAGGTCTTAGTGACCGAATCGATTCGGACCCCAGTCGAATCGATTCGGCCTGAGACAAAATCCCAGGTCTGATGACCCAAATCGATTCTCCTTCCTGGCTGAATCGATTCGCTGGGCCGAATTGATTCGGAATTGGCCCGAATCGATTCGAAAACAGGGCTTTTCCAAGGGATGTTTTCTAAGGAGAATTTCATCCCATTTTGTTCGAGGTTATCGATTGGGGATCTCTATAGGAGATATTTGGAGTATGTTTTGGAGACTTTTAGAGAGTTTCCCTTAAAAGGAAATAATTGGAGTCATATTAACTAAAATTTGACGAATACCGATTAGAGATTCCAGTATTTTTCTAAGTGGGGAAGCCCACTTTTATTTGGGGGTTTTATTTGGTGATAATAACAATTTCACAATTTGAGAATGAGAATAATTTAGAGATAAGGGATCTTAGGATCCAATCCCAAATGGGATAACTTTAAAGGTTCATTAAATGACTTGAAACCTATTATGAATGGAGATTTATAAATGCTAATTGATGTGCAAACGGATATAGGAATATCCTTATTGATGATTGATTTGGGAGATATCTCACACAATGAGAAATGCAAATTGAGGTGCATTAGGATATATAATATCCTTAACTTAGATAGAATTGAGAGACAATTCATATTAAAAGCGACATGTGAGCTTCAAGTGAGAAATAGTATAGTTTATACTAAGTGGGGAAAAATGTGTGAGTATTGACGGTTAGTGTATCAAAAGAGAGAGATATACTAAATAATGATGTTAATCATATTGCGCCAATAGGCGTATAATGAATATGAAATTGGTGTTGCAGGTATACCTTATATGATGGTATATCTTTATTATGCAATGATGTACTTATACCTTATATGATGGTATATATACATAGTTAAGCATACCCCCTCCTTGCTATCATTGGGAAGTTACGTGCGTAGAGGGTGAGCATCCTGACTAGAAAAGTAGGATGTAGATATTCCCCAGGTCATAGTCATCCATTGTGGTCAGCAAATGACATATATATATACATTTATTTATTTTGGGGGTGAGAGGTCGTGGGTATGTGTCGCTCTCACTTTCCGGTTAGGAGCTATGACCGCTTCCCGGGACGTCATGTGCATGAGTTGATCATGAGGTGGGTGTCGTGGAACCCCACCAGGTGGCCCCAGTTTGCTACGTATATTTGGGCTGCTGGAAGATGATAACATGTGAGCCTGCGTCCTTCGAGTTATATCTCGTTTGGATGGTTATTATTACTTGTGCTTGTATTTGGGTATCAAGGGCATAATGGACCTCAACGACCTACATTGCCAGGATTAGTGTATCGGGGGGTTCCTTGTTTGGATTTTGCTTCGGCGAGACGTCCCATGCACGAACCGCAGTGTAATGTTGGAACTTGGGGATAAGTTTAGTCCTTAATGCTCATAATTATTTATATATATATCACCTATCCTGACAATCGACAGTGCCACCTTGTTTGGATTTCGCTTCGGCGAGACGTCTCACGCATGAAACGTCGTGCACTGTTGAGAATTGGGAATATTAATAAATTTAAAATTTGGTTAATAATTTGGGTTACATGCATCTTGTATTAAGGGCATAATGAGCCTCAAGGATCGATACGGTCAGGAGTAGTGTAACGGGGGGGGGGGGGGGGGTCCTTGTTTGGATTTCGCTTCGGCGAGACGTTCCACGCACGAAACGCAATGCCGTGTTGAGAATCGAGAGGAGTTTAGTCCTTAACTCTCGATGCTAATAACTCATCTGTAATTACTATAATAATTACATATATTGTTTACATGCCAAATAAGGGCATACTTAGAATATAAAATATTCTAATAAATGAGAATGTTGATGTATTGTGTTGATGTGGTCATGATTGGATCATGTAACTTTATATGTTCAAAAAATGAACATCATAAAGATAACTATAACTATTACATTAGAGTTACTGTATATAATTTATAGATTATAGGAATAAAAGGTAGATTGGGAGATAGGTTAGACGGTTTCACTTAAATACTTCAATTGGGTTTAAGTTAGAATCCTCTTACCTAAAATAGAATCGGGCATCCATTTGGAGATCATGTGCATACGCATAGTGCGCTCTTTAGATGAGAGGTGAGTTGAATTATTATGGAGAGTTCGATTCCAACTAAATCATGTAATAATGCATTTATAATTATTATGCATTTTAATACACTTGCTATAAAATGTTTTTCAAACTCGGGCTCTGACCCATTTATATTTTCTCCTCCATGTATATATTGCATTACTTCAGGTGTTCCTCCGCAAGGACGCCTTTGATGTTCCTCCATTCAGGATTCGTGGACCTGTGGAAGTAGCGGACTGTTGCGGCACTTTGCTTTAGTCGATTCCTATCTTTGTATATCTAGATTAGGAATCAGTTGTATTGAGTTAGTATTCAAGTGTTGTAGACTAACACTTTCTTATATTCATTTCTCAGATTATTGTATTGTCTGTTACCCGACAGCATATTCGGGTATTTCATTGTTGAGATTTTTTTGTATAATGTATTGTACTCTTTCTTATCACTGGAGCATGCACATTTCACTCGTCATAGTTAAATGTTTATTGTTGGTTGAGTTGCATTATTGGTTTTGTTGTTGCTGTTAAATAAAAAGTTTAATTTTTTTTTGAGAATTCGCTTTTAATGATTTCGGGTAGTTAGACTTATATTATAGTGTTGTATGTTGATGTTGAGACTGTACCATCTGAGATACCTGATTTATTATAGTATAGGGCTGGCCACCCGTTATTATTTGGAGCGAGTTGTCACAGATGGTATCAGAGCATCAGGTTCTAGTGTCTTTAGGATTTGTGTGCGTTACTACGATCTTCCGTAAGCGTTCTTAATGTAGAGCCTTATTGTTAGGATGATTGCATTCATACGTCCATATCTTTATGTGAATCGAAAATATCTGAAAGGTTTTCTGATACAATTGTTCTTGTTTCAGATGCCACCGAGGAGAGGTCATTCAGGCAGGACAAACGAAGGGGCTGAAAAAATACAACCCCAAATGCCTTAAAGGAACATGACTACCGAAGATATTGCCAATATTGTGGCACAAGCAGTAACTGTTGTCGTTTCTATGATGGCGCAACAATCTGCCATCCAAGCAGCCCAACCCCATTTAGGATTGTCTCTATGGGAGAGAGTGAAGGGAGATTTTAGTAAGGGGCATCCTCCCGAGTTTGTAGGGGGAGTTGATGCAATGGCTGCAAATCAATGGAAGAATGGAATATAGAGGCACCTTCGTATTGTTGAGTGTAGTGAGGTGCAGAAGCAATTTTTAGCCACTTTTAGGTTATCGAGTGCAGCTCTTCAATGGTGGGAGTCTGCCACCACATCTGAGCAGAGAGATACTTTACCTATAAAAGAATTTTGGGAACTTTTTGATCGAAGGTATTTTCCTCCCTCTTCTCGAAATATAAAGATTTTTCAAGGAAATAGAATGGTGGCGGAATATGAGGAAGACTTTTCTAGATGGGAAAAGCTAGTACCTGATGAGGTAAATACTGAAGAGAAGCGTATATCGAAGTTTGTTCGAGGTTTAGATTGGAAAATCCAACAACATTTTTTAGAGAGTCCCAGGTTAGTGACTTTCGTTGAGGTAGTGAATGCCGCACTACTAAAGTGTTACGAATATCGTCTTCGTTAGCAAGAGAGTAAGAACTTTGGAGGTTCGAGTTCATCAAGTAAGTTTGGTAAAGAGAGTGCTAGTAATGCGAGTGGGCAGAAAGGATTTATGGGCAAGTGTTTCTTTTGTAAAGAAATAGGTCAGAAAAAGAGAGATTGTCCTCATAGAGGTAAAGGACCACAGTTTGATGAAATTTTGGAAGTACAACCCCTACAACAAATTCGAGGTCGTTTTAGGCCGAGGGACTATGTTTGGGAGCCCATTGATGAGGATGGGCAATCGGACTAGAGATGGGTAATGTAAGTTAATTTTCCTTTATAAATAGGATAATTACTATGTAAAGTTTTGAAATATCGTATGTAAGATATTTGTGAGAGGGTAGTCATATAGCCCTATTATGTATAGTATGTAATGACCCTAAAGGGAATTTTGAGCAAGATTGGCTCTTATGTTATTATTTTGTGAAAGGATGGATGATTTTACAAGGTGCTCAAAAAGAGCTTTAAACCTTGTGGTAAATGTAAGAATGGTAATTATGATGTAGTAATGAAAAAAGCTACTTCTTCTTATATAGTCATGTTAGACTTATATGATTGTTATATTCCAGTTATGGATTGGCCTTATAAAAAGGCTTATATATTGAAATGATGCAAGATGTTGTTTATGTATGGAAGATGAGATTGTGGTTTGATGGGACGTACGTAAAATTTTAGCTCATAAGTATGATAATATTTGTGAGCTACGTGCTATATATATATGATGATTCAAAAGACTTTGTGTTGGACATAAGACATTCTATATTATATTATATTATATAAACCGTTTTCAAAATAAACTATTTTCAAAATAAAACTTTTTATCGGCCTTCGGGCCCTTTCAAAATGATTTTTCATAAAATTAAATTTTTTCAAACTCTAGTCCGGATTTAACAAACTCTCAATCCCCGACGTCGTCACATAGTAGTGTATTGGGAGGGTTTCTTGTTTGGATTTCGCTTTTACGAGACGTCCCCCGCACGAAAGTGGCGAATGTCAGGAATTGAGAGGAGTTATTTATTTGGACCATTCAAAATTTTCACACCATTAAAATGTTAGTATTATCTTTATGGAAATGTGGAACTTTCGAGGCAAATAAAGCCTCATTATAACTGCTATGAGCATAAAGCTCAAATATAAAGGGTTTATGGGCGCCCCTGTTGTGGAAATTGGTTTCATTTAACTCATAATCAAGTAAAAATAAAATAAATAAATTCGTCGTGGGAAGTTAGAAGTTTGGAGATAGGATTAATGGGTATGGGTAGATTAGAACTAGTTGAGCTCTGGAGAATTAGGCTTAGAATAATTTTGAGGACGAAATTTTTGTAAGTGGGGAAGTTTGTAACAACCCAAGACTTTTAGAACAGTAATTTATTTATTCTGGGAGAAATAATTTTTTTTTTTTGGAGAAATAACCATATTGGCAATTGGGGTCAAAATTTAGAGTCGTTAGAAAGTGTGTCGAATGGAAATTCTGAGGGAACCATCATTTCCGGAAGGGTCGAGAAAGTCAAAATGACTGTACTTGGGGTCTATTTGGGTTTCGAAATAATTTAGGACCACTTGATTCGAATTAAAGATATCGAGTCATTTAAAGTGTGTATTATCATTTAAAGACGTGTACATTGGGAGATTAGGCCTAAAAAGCCTACGGGAGATATTTATCCAAAAGAGAGAAAGAGAAATAGAAAGAAAGAAAGAGAGAAGAAGAAAGAAGGAGAAAAAGAGAGAGAAAGTGAGGATTTTCCGGCCAAATACGCGATCTCAAGGTGGATTCAGACCCTACGAACCCGAGGCAAGTGATTAAACTTGCTAAATAATTGTTGTGTACATTTATTGCATGATTTGTGGATTGATATTTTGGGTTTTAGGTTTAGTTTTACAAAACCTAACTTTTGGGTATAATCTTAGATTTGATATGTAGATCTTAGATTTGATGATAGAAATCTGTTTATATGTATTCTAGGATAAATATTGATGATATATATATGATTGGGTTGAAGAGAAATGGAGAGAAAACCATTAAAATGAATTTTGGGTATTTTGGCTTACTTAAAAATTAGCCATTTTCAAAGTTCTGAAGGGCCGAATCGATTCGGCCCCCTAGCCGAATCGATTCACTGGGCCGAATCGATTCAGAATTGGCCCGAATCGATTCGGAAACAAGGTTTTTCCAAGGGATGTTTTCTAAGGAGAATTTCATCCCGTTTTGTTCGAGGTTATCGATTGGGGATCTCTATAGGAGATATTTGGAGTATGTTTTGGAGACTTTTAGAGAGTTTCCCTTAAAAGGAAATAATTGGAGTCATATTGACTAAAATTTGAGGAATACCGATTAGAGATTCCGGTATTTTTCTAAGTGGGGAAGCCCACTTTTATTTGGGGGTTTTATTTGGTGAAAATAACAATTTCAAAATTTGAGAATGAGAATAATTTAGAGATAAGGGATCTTAGGATCCAATCCCAAATTTGATAACTTTAAAGGTTCATTAAATGAATTGAACCCTATTATGAATGGAGATTTATAAATGCTAATTGATGTGCAAACGGATATAGGAATATCCTTATTGATGATTGATTTGGGAGATATCTCACACAATGAGAAATGCAAATTGAGGTGCATTAGGATATAGAATATCCTTAACTTAGATAGAATTGAGAGACAATTCATATTAGAAGCGACATGTGAGCTTCAAGTGAGAAATATTATAGTTTATACTAAGTGGGGAAAAATGTGTGAGTATTGACGGTTAGTGTATCAAAAGAGAGAGATATACTAAATAATGATGTTAATCATATTGCGCCAATAGGCGTATAATGAATATGAAATTGGTGTTGCAGGTATACCTTATATGATGGTATATCTTTATTATGTAATGATGTACTTATACCTTATATGATGGTATATATACATAGTTAAGCATACCCACTCCTTGCTATCATTGGGAAGTTACGTGCGTAGAGGGTGAGCATCCTGACTAGAAAAGAAGGATGTAGATATTCCCCAGGTCATAGTCATCCATTGTGGTCAGAAAATGACATATATATACACATTTATTTATTTTGGGGGTGAGAGGTCGTGGGTATGTGTCTCTCTCACTTGCCGGTTAGGAGCTATGACCGCTTCCCGGGACGTCGTGTGCGTGAGTTGATCACGAGGTGGGTGTCGTGGAACCCCACCAGGTGGCCCCAGTTTGCTACGTATATTTGGGCTGCTGGAAGATGATAGCATGTGAGCCTGCGTCCTTCGAGTTATAGCTCGGTTGGATGGTTATTATTACTTGTGCTTGTATTTGGGTATCAAGGGCATAATGGGCCTCAACGACCTACATTGCCAGGATTAGTGTATCGGGGAGGTTCCTTATTTGGATTTTGCTTCGGCGAGAGATCCCACGCACGAACCGCAGTGTAATGTTGGAACTTGGGGATAAGTTTAGTCCTTAATTCTCATAATTATTTATATATATATCACCTATCCCGACAATCGACAGTGCCAGGAGTAGTGTAACGGGGGGGTTCCTTGTTTGGATTTCGCTTCGGCGAGACGTCCCATGCATGAAACGCCGTGTACTATTGAGAATTGAGAATATTAATTAATTTAAAATTTGGTTAATAATTTGGGTTACATGAATCTTGCATTGAGGGCATAATGAGCCTCGAGGATCGATACGGTCAGGAGTAGTGTAACGGGGGGGTTCCTTGTTTGGATTTCGCTTCGACGAGACGTCCCACGCACGAAACGCAATGCCGTGTTGAGAATCGAGAGGAGTTTAGTCCTTAACTCTCGATGCTAAAAACTCATCTATAATTACTATAATAATTACGTATATTGTTTACATGCCAAATAAGGGCATACTTAGAATATAAAATATTCTAGTAAATGAGAATGTTGATGTATTGTGTTGATGTGGTCATGATTGGATCATGTTACTTTATATGTTCAACAAATGAACATCATAAAGATAACTATAACTATTACATTAGAGTTACTGTATATAATTTATAGATTATAGGAATAAAAGGTAGATTGGGAGATAGGTTAGATGGTTTCACTTAAATACTTCAATTGGGTTTAAGTTAGAATCCTCTTACCTAAAATAGAATCGGGCATCCATTTGGAGATCACGTGCATACGCATAGTGCACGCTTTAGATGAGAGGTGAGTTGAATTATTATGGAGAGTTCGATTCCAACTAAATCATGTAATAATGCATTTATAATTATTATGCATTTTAATACACTTGCTATAAAATGTTTTTCAAACTCGGTCTCTGACCCGTTTATATTTTCTCCTCCATGTATATATTGTATTACTTCAGGTGTTCCTCCGCAAGGGTGCCTTTGATGTTCCTCCATTCAGGATTCATGGAGCTGTGGCAGTAGCGAACTGTTGCGGCACTTTGCTTTAGTCGATTCCTATCTTTGTATATCTAGATTAGGATTCAGTTGTATTGAGTTAGTATTCAAGTGTTGTAGACTAACACTTTCTTATATTCATTTCTCAGATTATTGTATTGTCTGTTACCCGACAGCATATTCGGGTATTTCATTGTTGAAATTTTGTTGTACAATGTATTGTACTCTTTCTTATCATTGGAGCATGCACATTTCACTCATCATAGTTAGATGTTTATTGTTGGTTGAGTTGCATTATTGGTTTTGTTGTTGTTGTTAAATAAAAAGTTTAATATTTTTTTGAGAATTCGCTTTTAATGATTTCGGGTAGTTAGCCTTACATTATAGTGTTGTATGTTGATGTTGAGACTGTACCATCTGAGATACCTGATTTATTATAGTATAGGGCTGGCCACCAGTTATTATTTGGAGCGGGTTGCCACATCTTTCAAGGAAATCACAAAGAGACTTTGCTTGCAAAAGGTGACAAGACAATACATAAGGATGAATCTTATAATATAAAAGGACAAGAGTTGTTAACATATATATAGAATATATAATACAAAAAAAAAACGTAAAACACATTACATAAAATATAAATACGGGTATATATTTAATATATATATATGTATATAAAAAATGTAATTGAATATAAAAAAAAACTTATATATCAATAAATTTATAAAATATAAAACGAAAGTCTAATATATAAAGAATAATTACTAATATTATAGATCTAGCAAATAATACTAACTAGTATACTAAATATGTTACTAAGTATATAGAAAAATAGTTTTACAAAGATAATATATTGTATGTTATAGACCAAAAAAAATAATACTTACATAACATATTAAGTACAGAAAAAATGAAATGAAATAACATACCCAATAAATATACTAACTATTACACAAGTATATGTATATATCTGTACAAACAAAATTATATTATAAAATAAGAAATATTTGTAGAATAACTTAATAAAAATATGTTTGGAATCATCAAAATCAATATATTACATTAAACTAAAATGTGTATTAATTACAATTAACATAATTAAATATTAATTAAGGGATAAATACATTTTCGTTAACAAATATAACTTAACAAAGAGGAGTTTTTCAATAAAAATAAAATAAAGAGGACTTTAACGTGAAAGTGTGAAAGTTGACCTTAAAATTAAAAAAAAAAATCAAGATTAATGAGATTCTATGTTGATTTGTAGACTTTATTCGCAAGTAGGTATTTTAATGCCGTATGGTCGGCGAAGCAAATGATAGGAGAACCGAGAATGTAAGACCGGAATTTGTCAAGAGCAAAGATTGCCACTAGCAACTCCTTCTTTGTGGTGGAGTAGTTGAGTTATGGCCCGGTAAGAGTTCGACTAGCATAGTAGATGACATGGGCTTGCTTATCTTTTCTTTGGCCCAAAATAGGCCCTATCGCAAAATCGCTAGCATCACACATAAGTTCGAAAGGTAAGGACCAATCCGGAACTTGCATGATGAGAGCAGACACAAGCATGGTTTTCAGTTTTTCAAAATCGCTATGGCATGCTTCCGTCCACTCAAATGGGGTTGTCCTTCATGAGTAGGTGGCTTAAGGGTCTAGCGATGGTGCTAAAGTCCTTAATGAACCTTCGATAAAATCCCGCGTGTCCCAAGAAGGAGCGCACGTCTTTGAGCAATTTTGGTGGGGGTAAATCGGCTATGACATCTATTTTAGCTCTATCGACTTCTATCCCCTTGGATGAAACTCTGTTCCAAGAACTATTCCTTCATGAACCATAAAGTGGCATTTTTCTCAATTTAGTACCAAGTTCTTCTCCACACACCGGGTAAGTACTTTTTCCAGCATTGTCAAATAAAAATTGAAAGAGGTGCCAAAAAAGCTAAAATCGTCCATGAACACTTCGAGTCCTCTTTCAACCATGTCACTAAATAGACTCAACATGCACCTTTGAAAGGTTGCGTGTGCATTACACAGGCCGAATGGCATACGTTTGTAGGCAAACGTACCAAAAGGGAAAGTGAAGGTCGTTTTCTCCTGGTCAAGTACATCTACCTTAATTTGGTTATATCCGAAATAACCATCAAGGAAGTAATAGTAAGGGTGGCCTGCTACTCTCTCAAGCATCTAATCAATAAGTGGCAAAGGGAAATGATCTTTCCTAGTCCCTGTATTGAGTTTCCGATAATCAATGCAAACGCGCCACCCGGTGGTGGTACGTTGGGGGACTAGTTCTCCCTTAGCATTATCAATCACAGACATGCCCGACTTCTTCGGGATAACTTGAGTAGGGTTCACCCACTTGCTATTCGAGATTGGATATATAATCCCAACATCCAATAATTTAATGATCTCGGCGCTCACCACTTCTTTCATGTTGGGGAATAGCCTTCTTTGCATCTCTCTTGAGGGCTTCACATCCTCCTAGAGGTGAATATTGTGGGTGCAAATCAAAGGACTTATCCCTTTCAAATAGGTAATGCACCAACCGAAAGAAACTTTGTGCTTCCTTAGAATCTCTAACAGTTTACCCTCTTGTTCATCTTCTAGGCTGGAGGAGACAACAACAGGAAATGTCTCGTCCTCTCCTAGGTATGCATATTTAATATGGGAGGGTAGTTTCTTCAATTCGAGGGTCGGAAATTTATCGCTAGAGGGAACCAAGCGTGACTCCCTCTACGGTAATTCCTCAAATCGAGAAATCCAACTGACATCTCTCGCGTCCTCGTCCGACGCTCTCTTATCAAGTATCTCTCTCAACTCCTCAACTTTGCCCTCGTGTCTTGAAACTAAACAGGACCCCAATGCATCTCCATAATAATTTTCCACAAAACAGTCCTCTACAATCTTGTCGATTAAGCTCACCGCGTGAAGATCATCTTCTTCCCCCGTATATTGGGTTATATGGAAGATGTTCGTCTCCAAAGTCATGTTCCTAAAAGTGAGTTGCATCTGCCCATTTTGAGTATTGATAATTGCATTAGCCGTAGCTAAGAATGGGCACCCAAGAATAATGGGAGCATGACTGATCGAGGCGAAGGAGGGCTCCGTGTCCCAAATGATAAAGTCTACTCGGAAGTAGAAAGTGTCAACTTGGATGATCACGTCCTCAACTATACCTCTTGGGATCTTCACAGTTCGATCAGCCAATTGGAGAGTGATCTTTGTGGGCTTGAGGTCTCCCATATCAAGTTGCGTATAGATGGTGTAAAGGAGGATATTGGCACTTGCTCCCAAGTCAAGTAAGGATTTTTCAATTATATTTTATCCAATGATGCAGGAAATGGTGGGTGCACCGGGATCTTTAAATTTGGGCGGGAGATCATTAAGAAGTATGGAGCTCACGTTCTGTGCTAAAAAGACGTTTTTGTTTACCTTCAGCTTCCTCTTTACTGTTAACAAGTCCTTGATGACTTTTGCATAAGCTGGAATTTTCTTAATGGCATCAAGGAAAGGTAAATTTAACTTTACTTGCTTAAGTACGTCTAACACTTCATCACGAGGGCTGCCTTTGTGGGAAGGAACTAACCTTGTAGGAAACGGTGCCACTGTGGGTGGTTTCACTACTACCTCGGGCTCACTAGTGTCCTTTTTATCATTCTCATTAAAGGGGACATCTTCGGCCTCTTTCGTGCCGGAAGAAATCTCCTTGTCTTTGGTTGCATCGTGCGGGGGAGGTGATAAATCAATGACTCTCCCACTATGAAGAGTGGTCACAGCTTGACATTGCTCCTGTTGTTCAGTCAAGGTGGAGCCGACACTAGTTTGACCTTGGGGAGGTCTTTGGCCCTGGGCAGGAAACTTGCCCTTCTCTTGGATACTCAATGATGATTGCATTTTTGAGATATTTACATTTATGTCGCTTAACATACGATCATATAGAGCATTAGATGCATTCTAGGCATTGATGAATTGGTTCATCGTGTCCTCGAAATTTCTCCGCGGTGGAGTGATATATGCTCCTTGAGGTGGTGGTGCTTTCACATGTCCTTGCATGTGTGGATCTTGTTGGAAGTGCGGTGGTGGAGGAGGGGCAGCATGTGAATTAGGATTTATCACAGCATGTTGTTTCCCATAGCTAAAATCGGGATGCTTTTTCCATGAAGGGTTGTAGGAATTCCTGTGCGGTGCACTGAAATTACCCTTGAATCCTCCTATACCACTTACTTGTTCTTGAAGCATGACTTTGTAGGCGGGTATAGTCGGGCATTTCTCAGTTGAATGACCCACCTCATAAATCGTACACACCATTTCGACGGGGTTTGGAATGGATCTAGTTAGTCCTCTTTCCCATACTTTAAGTATTTCTCACACTCCTTTCTCAAGTGAATCGAGTCTGCTGTCCGTCATAGTATTCCTTTCCACATGAAACAAGCCGAATGCCGACGGAGGGGTGGCCACTTGGCGAGTTCAATTTTGAGCACTAGGGTCAAATGTATCCCAGGATTGGGTAGTCTCGGTTACATACCTCAGGTGAAGCTCAGCATCCTTGGCATCTAATTCGACAAATGGACCATCGCACATAGTTTCAATGAGTTGCTTGGAATTAATGTTCATCCCATTATGGATTAAGGAAATGATTTGCAGTTTATCAAATCCATGGTGAGGGCATGAAGTAGCTAACTCATTGAAACGCTCGTAGCATCGATCGAATGACTCATTTTATAATTATCGAAAAGTTTGAATTTGAGCCTTGATGGAGTACGTTCGATGTGGAGGAAAGAATTTCTTGAGAAATTTGGATTGAAATTCATTCCAAGATGAAATCGAATTTGGAGGTAAAGACCACAACTAAGTCTTAGCCTTATCCTTTAGTGAGCATGGGAAGAGTTTAAGGCGGAGCATATCTTTTGTGCAAGTTTGATCGCTGAGGGTCTCGCACGCCTCTTTAAATTCCATGATGTGGGCATATGGTTTTTCTGAATCCATCCCATGGTAAGTGGGAAGTATTTGGATCATCCCATTCCTAAATCAAAATTTCCCTGCATTATACGGGAGTAAAATGCATCCCGGAGTGACAGTGTGCTCGAGAAATAATAGTTCCCTCAAAGGGCGGTACGGGACCTCTTCCTCACCGGCAGTTGCACTACCGTGTTATGACATTTCTCTCTCGCTTATAGACTTTGTGCCCTCACTTGGTATACTCGGAGTGTGCTCTGAAGTGTGTCCTAAGAGGGAGAACGTAGTGCTATTTGTGATTGAGTGTGACGGTGTTGGAGTTGGAATCCAGAACTGTGGAGCGTTTGGAGTGTGAAGGCTATCAGTGTAGTACTCAACTATTGGGTTTTCGTGAATAATACTTGGAGTATTACGGGGAGTTGAAGTGAGTTCAGAATTTTGCATTAACAGATTTATGAGAGATGATGGTGAATATTTTAAAATTAATTTTTTTTTGTCAGAGTTTGAGATTGACTTGATAAAATCCTAAGTCTACCTAAATTCCCCGGCAACGGCGCCAAAAACTTGATGCGTCTGAGAATGTGTCTCAGAAATGCGTACTCCCTAGGTTCAAGTGTAAGCCTGTCGCTCAAGTAATAATCTGATAAGTCAGAAATCGATACTCAGGGAAATAGGTCAACAAAGTTTTAATGACGTGGACAGACGAGTGAATCCTACTTCTGACTCTAATGAATTGGGAAAGATGATATGATTGGTGGAATAACTACAAATAAATGCAATTATGAAATAATTAACTAATGAACTAAAGTATTAATGGCATACAATTACTTTAGTTTACCTAAGTTACTGATGATGGTTAACCGGAAATTTGGATTGTATGATGAGGAAAATAGGACGGGAACGCAATCCCTTAACCCTAGTGTATTGTAGCTATAAACCTAATCGTAAATCCCTCAACCCTAGTGCAAAATTCCTCATTATATATATGAGGCTCAAGCCCGAATCATACGAAATCAGAGGACGAGTAAAGCGGTAACGCGCGATAGTAACACTCGCATTGCATTCTAAAGCATCCCGGTTACCCAGAAGCAAAACGAGATCCACAGGTCTATAATGGGTGTGTTACTATGTAATACGGTTGTAATACATCATTAAATTCAGAGGATTAATTTCATACACATACAACTAACACACTAGGCCGAGTTCATGCGCCCCGGCCCTTATAAATCTAGCCGGACATGTTAAACTGAACGATGCATGAAATAATTATGTTGCATGTGAAAAAACTCATGTTGAACTATATCGAAACATACAAACAAGTGTTATGAACTCAGAAATTTAAGTAAGAGCATTAATCATGAAAGAACAATAATAAGAAGAATGGAACTTGGATTAGAAATTGAAAACAAACCCGAAAATGAATTAGTCTTGAAACAGAATAATTCCACTATGCTTCTAGGTAATCTTTTATCTTCTTCTCTCTACAAAAATTACACTCTATCTCTCTAAAACTATCTCTAACTATAGTGAACTCTAACTCTATCAAAAACCATATCAAAAACCCTCCAGAACTGCCCTTTTAAGACCCTAGCTTCGGACAAAAATACATCCAGAATGAGTTGTAATGCACCAGAATCTCGCTGGACCACTCAGAATAAAAGAACAATTTTTCCCATCAGGACCCCTGGACAGGTTTGAGGTACATGCGAACCGGTTCGACCCCCCGAACCGGTTCTACCTGGGTTCGGGAGAATGTGCTAGTTTTGGGTGCAAAATTCCTCTTTTCAACATTTTGGCAACTTCAAATGATCATAACACTTTCAACATGGCTCGAATTTGGGTACCGTTTTCCAGTCTTCTCATTGTTCTGAGCTCTTCAACTTTCTAGTTGACTCCGCCTCCAGGATCAGGCTGCAAAATTATGAAAATGCCCTTGAACTTGCCTTCCTAGCTTTTTCTTTCATTGTTTCGATATCTTTTTCGTTCCTCTTGCATAATTAACATGTAAAACATATAGGAGAAACACGAAACATGAAATACTTGCCACGAAAGTTAGTAGCATCAATGTGATTTAAATCGAAGTCAATTGCATCGCTCGGGCTTACCAATGTACCGAAATTAGGGGAATAAATATACAATATTTGTGCCCAATCAACCCCCTCTCTGGAGGTTTCAAGCTCCCTCGCTGCTTATTCCTCCCTCCGTTGAATCTCATAAAAGTCGAAAACACGGTTAACATTATCGTGTGCCATATTTTTTTTGAAGAACACCTCACCAACGGAGTCGCCAAATGTAAGAGGGTGGTTCTCTTAATAGCTGGGGTATTGTAATACAAATGGATGCGTAACCCCTGTAGATATGATGATAAATCACCAAACCAAATGTTCTTAATGATTACCCAATAGACACACAATATTGAATATAATAAATTCTCAGATTGAACTCACAAATCCCTCATGTATAACTCAAATAATAGTAAAAGAACCTCAGAAGCAACTCAATAGATACACCTTAAAAGGCAACTAACACACCAATAGCAATCAATGTTCCTGGTAGCTAATAAAATCTTCGTAATAAATATCAATGGTGGGTGGGTCAGACTCTGGTTTTACAATAACTCTTTTGTTATCTCCCTCTCAAAAATGATAACTATCTTTCCTTAGAGGAATTACGATCCCCTTCTCAGATGTGGTTCGGCTCAATAAATATCCACCACCTGACTCCTAAGTTATCTCAGTTTCCATTAATGTGAAAGCCATTCCCTCAAACCTTTATGTCACGAACATTCAATGCTCTGATGAGTCAGTATGGCCTGTGTCCTAGGCATTAAATGTTAAATCTTACCTTTTGGCAACGAATTGTGTCAGACAGTTGTCAAGTCAGTGGTTGGTCTACCAAACCAGTTGGCAACCCCTCATACTATACAGGTATACTTAAGTTATGGATTAGACAGGTAGGTGGCGTGTGACATCCTTTAAAGAAGAGGCGACTTTTTATAAAGGACTGTTTGGTACATGGCTCAATATAAGATGGAACTCAAGGTTACTCTAGGTAAGTTGTCCTGGGATAAGGTCTCTTGATGTTTTACCAGGTGAATCTAAAGTGGTTAATACAAGCCTTAATGATTCCTTACTTCTCAATCCTCCAAACCAGGTCCCACCGAAGTTCCCACGGCGAGGTCATTCGATAGATCATGTAAGCTCTCCCAAGCCCTGGCAGAGTTGGTCCCTCGCGGGTACCGTTTGACCTTACACTCCAAAGTCATAATCGTTACAACTCACAAACAATGTGATCCAAAAATACACTTTAACTAGGTAATGAAAACAAAAATAAAAGGAGAGCTTCCTCGGCAGGCTTCTTCGCTGGTAGCCTTAAGCTTCCTCGCTGAGCTTCTTCATTGCCTTCTTGCTTCTTCCTTAAGTCGTTCTCTTAAGCTTATCCTGTTATGAGGGGGAGTTATTTCTAATCATGAGATTACTCTCAATCCCCCCTACAACATTACTAACATGTCATTTATACATGTGTCTATAAATCATTAAATAACACCTCACTGCAATACTTAAAAAAGGATTTTATATATAGAGGAAGGCACACCTACATGATGATGTATACATCACACATAGTTCTAGCCCTAAGAAACATTTTTTTCAAATTTAATATTTTTCCTTGAAATTAACCATCCAATAAACCCATGTTCAAAAAATTAGGTAAAAATACATTTTGTAACTATTTTTAAAAAATCAACAAAAAACTGTTGGCGTAGACCCTTATAAACAAGGTATTTTGAGAGGTTTTTTGTGGATTTTTTAAAAATATTTACAAAATGTATTGTGACCTAATTTTTTGAACATGGGTTTATTGGAAAGTTAAGTTCAAGGAAAAAATATAAATTTGAAAAAAAAAAGTTTTTTAGGGCCTAGAACTATTTGTGTGATGTATGGATGATGTATAGAGCATGATGTAAGTGAGAATTCTTCTCTCTCTCTCTCTCTCTCTCTCTCTATATATATATATATATATATATATATATATATATATAGAGAGAGAGAGAGAGAGAGAGAGAGAGAGAGAGAGTTAGGCTCTCCAACATACCTCATTAAACATACATATGAACATACCTTTTTTTTAAATAGTAAAAAAAATATTTTTGAGTTAATATTTTTTATATGGGTTCATGATATTTCAATGTGCCCCTATAAAATATTTAGATCAAAATAATATGTTTTGATATTTTTAAAAAATAGGTAAAAAAACTAACAGTTTTAAAGGGTAAAAACTGACAGTTTTTTTACCTATTTTTTAAAAATAAGATAAACAATTATTTTCAATTGATTTTTTTATAGGGTCACATTGAAATATCATGAACCCATATAACAAATATCATCTCAAAATTATTTTTTTTACTATTTAAAAAAAAGGGTATGTTGTTAGGAGGTATGTTGGAGAGTCTGACTCACTCTCTCTCTCTCTCTCTCTCTCTCTATATATATATATATATATATATATATATATATATATATATATATATATATATATATATATAAGTGAAATATATTCACATGAATGAAAATTAAAATAATAATAAAATTGAACTATATCAAAACTTACAGCCCATACGAAGAAAATTGATGTCGAGCCTTGTGTTTCACATAATTTCCTTTAAGACAGATTCATCCCCTCATCGGTGTCTAAGGTTTGATGAATGTCTCTCTCCCAAGATAGAACGACATTTTTCATCTTTATATAAGTGACACTTCAAATTATATGTTGTACTCTCTCACGGTTTGACTCAAGAAGATAAAGAAAAATGATCAAATTTAATGATTGTTGAGAATGAATGAGGGGTGTACTATTTATAGTAAGGTAGACACCCTTTCATGAATAGTCACAACCTTTCATGAATGGACACTACTTTTTATAAATCACCGTGTCTATAAAAAATAATTTAAATTTAATTTTCACTCAATTAAAATTATTATTATACTATAATAAAATAATTTCCAACAATTATTGCATGTTTTATTTATCCCAACAATAACTAAGAATATTTTTGTAGTTTTTACTTTATTTTTTTGCAATATAGACTTATCATGTTTAGATCATTATTATTTTTTTGTTTCATAATATCTATTCAAATGTGTGAAATTTTAGCAAGTAATCAAGTGTGAAAGTTCAGCAAGTAAAAAAGAAAGGCATGTGGTTTCATAATGGTAAAACAGTGCACATTAATGTAACTGAATAAATAAGAGTTTTTGCAAAAAATAAATAAATAAAGAGGAGTTTAATGCTAAAGTGTGAAAACTGACCTCTAAAAAAATAAAAATAAAACAAAATTGATCTGTAGACTTTATTCTTGATAAAAGATGAGGTACATATATATACAGAAAGTCTCTTGTAAGGACTCCTTATGGTGCAAACTTCGGTACATACCATTTTTTTTAAATAGAATTTTTTTTTGATGAAACTTCGTGGATATGATGTCCACGGTTAGAAGATCGTCTCCAATTCTTTTCATCAAAAAAATCTTTGAGATGAGGTGATATGTAAAAAAATGGTATAAATATTCATTTTCAACCGTTGAAATGTTGGGTCGGCACCAACCACTTTATTAATTGGATTTTTTTTTATGAAACTTCATGGATATGATATTCTCACTGTCTAGATCATATCCATGAAGTTTCATAAAAAATAATCAATAAAAAAAGTGAGTGAGATGATCGTTAACATTTCAACGGGAAAAAATGCATATTTATAACCATTTTTGTATATATCAATTCATCTCAACGTTTTTTTATGATCTTCTCACCGTGGAGATCATATCCATGATGTTTCATCAAAAAATTCATTTTTTTACTATTTTAAAAAAATGATATGTATCGAAATTTGCACCATGAAAAGTCCTTACAGGAGGAGCCTTCATATATATATATATATGTGTGTGTGTGTTTGATAAAAGATCTGGTACATTTCAAATGCTACGCATCAATCTTGTTTAACATAAGGCCCCGTTTGGTTCGCAGTAAAGTTGGGTGGAATCTTATTCCTTTCGAATATTTCTGGAAAAGTGTAAGATTACTACGTTTGGTGTGAGGTTAAGTTGTATGGGAATGTGGGCCCTAATGGAATCAGATTACCTCCGTTGTGGGAAATTAGGTGGAATCAAAATCCATCCAATATAGGTGGGATTATTACTTTACCATGGGAATCCTTACAAATTATTTTTGTGAAGACAAAAATGCCCTTAAAAATATTAAATTATAAAAACTACCCATAAAGTCTAAATATTTATTTTGTGAAGACAATTTTGTTATGTCAGTATGTACCAATTAATTTGATTAACGTACAATATAGTACACACATATCTACAATAAATTATTATTTTTGATAAATGTTGAAAAATATATATTTAAAAAAAACCTATTTGAGTTCATACATTTATAAATAGTGAACCGTAATATTGTGTATATATATGTGTACACACATACACACACACACATATATATATATACTAAAGGGTATTATTGGTATATATTGTATCTTCCCATGTCACTTTCCATGCATGAACCAAACACAAAATTTTGATTCCCAATATGAATCCATTAGTTAACCAAACCGAACGAAAGGATTTAGAATCCTGGTGAAATATTTCTTGGTAATCACTTTTCTAGTAATCACAATCCATCCAGAATATTACCGCGAACCAAACGGGGCCTAAAGTCTACACATCCCTCTCAAATGCTACGCATCAGTCTTGTTTAACATAAAGTCTAGACAACCCTTTTAAATGCTATGCATCAGTCTTGAAATGTACCTCATCGTTTATATGTTTTGAAATGTACATTTCAAATGTACCTCATCTTTTATCAAACATACTAGCATATAGGCCACGCGATGCATCGCCGAATTTATTTAAATATTATTTTTCTGTTGTTATAACATGTTTCACACAATATATTCTACGGACGAAAGAAATCGATACAATCATATCATTAAGCACTGAAAAATTATCA
This sequence comes from Sambucus nigra, assembly GCA_949130495.1. NCBI lineage: Eukaryota > Viridiplantae > Streptophyta > Magnoliopsida > Dipsacales > Adoxaceae > Sambucus > Sambucus nigra. The sequence continues at coordinate 66,157,519 of OX422209.1, read as the reverse complement.
AAAAAAGCTTGATTATAGATGGGAAGAATACCTTAACAATGAATTTATTTGTGTACAAATTAAATATGAGAGAGATGAGTAACAATTGCCATAATTTTGCCTTTTAGTCCCTAGTCATTTTCATCCATGTAGACCAAATATAAAGTTGCCATTTCCTTGCTTAATTTTAGCTGTTGCTCTGCAAAATAGAAATGAAAAACTAATAAGAGTGCCAATTATAATCAACTTTGAACCAACTTGCAGCCTTTTTCTCTATATAAAAAATCAAACCAAAAGTTTAAAATCAACTTTAGTCTTAAAATATAACGGTTACATAAATAAAACTAATTGTCTTTATATCCGGGATCTCCTTTGTGATCATCATGAGAACCTTTGCACAAACCAAAAGTCATTGAAACAATCAAAATCAACAATGGTACTACAATACCACATACCACGTGTTGCAAGCCTACAACCCTTTAACAAATTGAAGGCACATGAATGAATATAAACCCAATAATTCCATGATAGTATAAATATAGCACCATGCCGCGGATGGTATTATACTTCATATTCAGGTCGCGGCCATACCTCATAGGTCATACTGGGTGCGGCCAGACCTCACACAGGGCGTGGCATCCCATCAAGATGCCACGGAGATAGCTGGCACAGGGTGCGGCCCTGTCCATTATAGGGCATGTCACATAGTAATTATTCCCCAAGAAGAAGCCGCGACACTACTTGGTACAGGGCGCGGCATCTTTGCCTCCAGCAGCATGATACAACACTGCTTGCTTTGCAGGCCGCATCCTCCTCATCCGTAACTACTCCAGACTTGATATAAGTCATGTGGTCAGGGCACGTGACACAGCACACATACCTCTTATAAATAAAGGGCCAGACCTCGAAAGAAGGGATCGATTCCACACACGCCCGGGGCAGGTTCTATAATACAGATTCCCTTTACACAACCCCAACACACAACTTGGAGACCATACATCTACAATGCAGCTACCTCTCCGGTACACCGAAATCCTCAGTCATCATGTATTCTCCTTTATTCTCATACTTGTACGCCTCTTTAGGCACAATTATATTGTACAAACGCAACGCATATAATGAGAACGGATCAACACAGTGGATGTAGGCCTATTTTAAAGGATGAACCACTCTATATCTTGTCTTCTCTCTATTTACTTTCTTTACTTCTTTATTACGCACTTTACTCTTGATTTGCTGGTACGAGAACGACTAGTGGATGATTTCTCGTATTATTAATTTGGCGCCGTCTGTGGGAAGCGAGATATTTCAATCTTGTTTCTATATATTCTGAGTTCTTAAACACCTTATTCTATTCACGGGGATCTTCTGGATCATCATCCCATAAGTAAATTTTGGTTATTGTGCTCTATTTTATACTTACACCCTTAAATGGGTATTTCGTACCTTCAGATCTGCTCTCGGGTCTCCACTTTATAACCTTGGATATATTTTACATACCCCTGTGATATCACCCCACCTAGATAAATTTGGAAGGCTTTATGGGCTTTAGCCCCGTAAAGGTGGTTGATTAGGGAAGAATTATGTTTACACCCTTTTTTGTGATTCTTTGTTTATGATCTGGGGTTTTATCATTAGAATTGTGCCATTATGCGCACAGAGAGGTTATTCTCTCAGGGATAGACCCTAGTAGGCATGCTCTCCCCGTGTTTCGGGAGAAAAACTCGGTTCTTGGGTTTCAATCTTAGGGTTGCTCCCCTCCCCCTACCTAGTAAGGGATGTGGCAGGTAGTTTAAATACCGTCATGCCTCGCCTGGGCTAGGGCAGTATTTAGAGAGCCTTCAAAACATCAAGGAATGGACTTGGGTGGTCTCCAGATATACCTTGGTGAAAGTCATACAAAGGCCACGACAGTTCACTTATACTGGCTACGGAACCCATCAACAGCACAACAGTAAAACGCTTTATCCCCATTTCCTACTTGGTGCTTCTGTGATTACTCACTTTTGCTAGTTTTTTCCCAGATTACACATACTTTGTAAAGACTAATAAAAGTAGAAAAATGAAGGGAGAGTCCAGCCAAAGCACAGAAATCAAAGATGAGATCGTGAAGCTGTACAATCACCTTAACCACCTCTATGATACCCATGCCTCACTTTAGACCCAGGTCAACTACCTAACTCAGAGGGTCCTAATGCTAGAGGCCACGGCCTCTCCCAATATGGGTGCGGTACCAATGACCAGTCTTATCTTTCGCGACAGTTCAAGAGGATTCGGCCGCGGAATCAGTCAGCAGGAGACAGAAAAGGAGAATGGAGAAGGCAGAAAAGAAATTGGGGGCCAACACTCCGTTGACCTTCCCGATTGAAGATATCTTTGAGTTCATCAAAGAATACAAGTTGTTGAAAATGAGAGAAAAGCTGAGAGCTCCACCCCACAAGAGGAACAAAGCTACCTGGTGCAGATTCCACCAGGACCGTGGCCATGAAACTGAGCAATGCTATGCTCTGAAAAATGAAATTGAAAGGCTAATTAGGCAAGGGATGCTGAAGAGATTCCTGAAATATGTTTAGAGGATGCAGCCTTATCTCACATGCAACATGCCCATTTTTTATGCTTACTTCTTATGTTCAATCTATCCCCACTCACCATGGCAACTTCCTCTTGTGTTGTTTTAAACTAAACTTCGTGTTATCCCTACAAAATCATATATATAAATAGTTATAAAATTTGCAAATTTTGCCATATCTGATTTCTCTCTCGTTTTCATAATCTGTTATCTCACAAAAAAACCTTTTGTCTTAAACAGATTCCAAAGGGAAAATAAGAAGTTATCTCGAAAGATTATTATTATTTCGGGATGCACAGATGGAGGGATTGTGATCTTAATTAGCTGAGAAGTTCCCCTCACGATGTGCAACTATATCTTATGGTACGATGATCAAGGAGCTTTTATTATCCACGAGGGCTTACAATGCCCGTTATCAGTTCTCGGGATGCATCATTAGCCATGAGGGCTTACAATGCCCATTCTTAGCTTTCGGGATGCGTCATCGAGATGGGAGGCTTATAATATCCAGCCAGGGATGGCCTTATATATATCTGATAGCTGTGGGTGGCTTAATAACATAACCCAGCCTGAGGAGGCTTAAAAATATCCTATATTTTAGCTGTGGGTGGCTTAATAACGTAACCCAGTCTGAGGAGGCTTGAAAATATCCTATGTGATAGTTTTGGATGGCTTAATAACATAACCCAGCCTGAGGAGGCTTGAAAATATCCTATATTTTAGCTGTGGGTGGCTTAATAACGTAACCCAGCCTGAGGAGGCTTGAAAATATCCTATGTGATAACCCTGAATGGCTTGATAACATAACCCGGTCCGAGAAGGCCTGAAAATACCATGTATGTCTACAGAGGCACATTGCTCAGAGGCAAGGACCAGAAATGTGTCGCAGCGCACCGATATGGTTGCAGATCTCCAAGAGACATTCATTCATAAAAGTGCTGAGGCACTGGCATCTTGAAGCATAAGAAAGATATAATGTATCAAGACGGGGAAAATTAGAAAAGGTATAACATCCCAAAATCCGTTCTTCTTTGGCACGGTGATTTGGCAATTGAAGCACTAGAAGAAAGGGCTTTCTCTACATGTTCCATATTGATTATGGGATAACAACAACTAAGCAGTTCAGGCAGCCTATGAAGATCCTTGTACTTAGAGTGCCGCAGCCTTACAATCACGTCTGCGGCCATCAAGTGAAATTGCTTACGAGGACGTGGCAATATACAACTTGAACATTCATTGAAAATGGCGAAAGGGCTACGACCCTTACACAGCAGCCATTTGAAACAGCGCAGCCCACGGCATGTAATTCAGAACGTAACATTACACTATGTATGTGGACGCGTACATTAGCAAATAATCATCCTATGAAGGAATCACATTCTATTCGCGGACTAAAAATATTATGTTCATCCAATCAAGAATTCATTTTCAGATATGAAAAGCAGTTACGTTCAACCATTCATAAAAGCAAGCAAAGTAATAGAACAAAGAGTTGCAAGCAATCAAATATGGCCGTAGCCTTAATATTAACAGTTTACAAAAAAAGTAGGCCGCAGCCTCAACAGAAATAAAGTAGAAGGAGGGACACAACCCTGTATTAATAATGAGAAAAATACAGGTTCAAGAAGTTACGTCATCATTCTCATCAGCTTCCTCGCCATCCGCTTTTGTCTCAGTTTTTCCATCCGCGGCTACTGCTGCTGCTTCAGCTTCTTCCCTCAACCTCTCCCTTTCTTCGGCCGCGGCCTTAAGCTCAGCAATGCATTCTTGATGCTCTGCATCACTAAGTTTCCAAGAAAGAACCAAATCCTTGGTCTCAGGGAAGTTTTTTATAAACCTCTGCCGAAGCTCCTGGTAGCAGCGGAGGTAAGCCCTGTTGTTGATGAGGAATAGGTCTTTGGAGCCTTTGAATGACTCCACGGCATTGTCTATGGCCAGCTGAAGGGCGTCACCATGATCATCTTTCATCTTTTTTATTGTCGCGGCATGATCTTGGGCTTCTTGGGAAGCCCTTGCCTCCAGCTCTTCGTACTTCTCCTAAAGAACGGCGAGCTTACTGCTTGAAATCTCCGCGACACGAGCAGCTTCCGCGGTCTGGGTCTGGGAGGTTTTAAGGGAATACGCGGCTTGTTTTAATTTCTCTTTCACTTCCTCCCATGCCTTGTTATCTTTCTCCAGGTCCATATAGTCTGCCTGAAGGGCCACAGCAGAAGACTTCTTGCCAGCTTCAAAGGATGATGTCCGTGCAGCTTCCAAGTCAGAATTATGCACCCTATCCGTAGCCTCTTTCAGTTTATAAAGGGCATCATACTTCCTCTTCAGGGCCACCATAACATCCGTGACCTGTAATAAAATAATTTAGAAGCAAAATATGGGAGGCAAAAAAGTTAGTAGCAAAATTAAAGAATGATAGCACTTACCCTCAAAAGGCTATGGAGACCACAGTCCTCCAAGTCATCGTGGTCTACCCCTACCTACCTATCCAGGTCGGTGGCATCAATAATACTTTTCATTCTTCGTAATGCCTTTGTTGTAGTGTCCCATAAAGACTCTGGGTCAGGCTGCCTCAATTGGGGCCGCGGTCTACCGTCGGGACCAACTTCGCTGCGGAACTGAGGAGGGGCCAGATTTGCATTTACTACAACAACAGGTGGCGATGGCGGAGAGGTTGTATCTACAGGGACATCGTCAGACATCAAACCTGACGCAGCTAGGTTGGCCCCAATATCATCATCAAATTCAGACGGATGGGCAGGAACATCAGTTTTCTCCGCGACAGGAGTATAGTTCGCTGTCGGTGTTTCCAAATCTTTTGATGGAGCCGCGGCAGGTGCCTTATCTTTGGACCTTTTTCTATTTCTTCTCCGTGTAGTGTTGTTTAGGATGACTGCGTCCTCGTCCATTTCCACCAATTGCACGCCCAGCAATTTCCTGTCGACTTCCTCACCTGAAAAAGCAACAGTAAATATTAGGAAAGGAATTTAAGAGAATAAATGACCGCGAAATAAAAATCATGACGTAGTGAATTACCTTCCGCTCCCATCTGTTGAGGAATGGACTTGTTTGGGAAAAATCCTGCTTCAAATATGGTCGCTGATGTAACAAGAGTGCTGAACTTTTTATGTTCAGCAGGAACTGCCGCGGCCTCAGCAACTTTCTTCTCTTGCCGCTTGTTCAAATGCAAATTGTCAAGAACTATAGGAAAGATAATTTAAAGGTTAGTGGAAGTGAATATACAAAATATGATGAAAGGACGCGGCTATAGCCTTAGTACCTAATTTAGAGGGAGACCCCCATTGTCGCGACATTCTATATGACCTTTCCCTATCATTCTCCTCGGGGTGAATCTCCCAGCCTTCGTCGGAGATGTAAAAATATTTCCCCTTCCAGTTCTTCACACTAGTCGGCCTTCCAGTGTAAAGGGTCTCGTCCCTACCGCGGACAGAGAAGTAGTAATAACCCACGAACTTCACTAAGTTCTCCTTTGGGCGGTAGAAGTGAAAGAATTCTGCGGGAGTGATGTCCTTTTTAAATAGGTTCTCCCAAAGGACAATCGCGACAAGAATGGCTCTCCAGCCATTAGGATCCAATTGGGCTGGGGCCAGTTTCATTGTCTAAAAAAGGCAACAGATGGGAACTGGAACAGGCAGCTGCAGCTCGTAAATAAAGGCATGTAGTGGGAAGTAAATTCCATTATCGTCTACAACCGTGCAAGGTCTTTAGGTCGCAGAAGGTGCCGAGCACATCAAATTTTCTAGAAATTCGAAGGCCTCGGTCACTTGCTCAACCCAATCTTGGGTCATAGCGCCGCATATATCAAGTGTCGCTAAGGGTCTCTCAGCCCTCCCAGATATACTAGCTGGGTTATCTCTAACTGTCGCGGCATCATCTCCTCCACCCATTGGATGAGTACTTAAGTTGGCTTCTTCTTCCATCAGCACGGATTGAAAATCCATCCCAGACGTAGAGTCCGCGGAGTCTGAGTCTAGTATCACGCAGTTTGGGCAATCCTTTAGTTTACAAGGCCCTATAGATCTTAGAGGGGGCACGGAAGTGAGTTCAGGAGGAGAGGTTCCAAAGTGATTTGCCCAAAAACCTATGAGAAACTCGTTTGGGTCAAAGCTCATATGGCTGCAGCAGTACCTGAAAAGCAGAGTTCGTAGTTAGGCGCCGCAGCCAGTATGGTTTGGAAAAGACTTCAAGAAGCCGTGGGAGGATTATATATAAATAGTGTATTTGTTGGAAATTATTTCCCTAATATAATTATTTATGGGCCAACTCTACTACTTGAACCTAAGGTATTATCCTCTGGCCCTACTAGTCGCGACCATCTCCCAAATCAGCAGGGGAACATGTACTGCCACGGATAAAGGATCAAGTTGATTTAGAGATTCTTTACCACGACCATTACTAAAACTGCTAACGGTCTATCCAAGAAATTCAAGTATAAATTACAATTATTTATCACAGATGTGTATTTGGTTCATGAAAGTTTGAAGACTAAAATACAAGTGGATTAAGTGGATATGTATTAATGTGCCACGGAGAATCAGAACGTAAGGGACCGCGACCATCAACCACGGTATGCCGCAGATAAAGATCAAAACAACAAGGGAACTATTAAAATTCTATCATGCCGCGGCCTATATCTTAAACAGGGTTTAATCAGCATATGAAGAAGATGGATCCTAACAATTATTGATTATTCAATTGAAACCTAGTTTTCTATCAAGTAAAGGCAAAAGCTCATGTGTGTATATTCAAAGAAGAAGAGCGAGCTATGAAAACTATGTACAGAGATTGGTTGAAAAGATACATGGAAATGAAGAAATCAGCGATGCTCAGCCTCACACCACTTTAGAACCGCCACACACAGCCACGAAGGGTCGCCGGAAAGTGAATAAATATGGACGCGCAAAAATTCGCTCCAGATTTGCTCTCAAAGTTTTGGAAACGTAATGAAGTCCACGGCCAGGAACAATTTATATAAGGGAGCGCGAAAGACGAATTGTCGCTTTGGAGGCACCGCGGCACCGAAGCGGACTGATCTAAGCCACAGACCTAATTGATTTCTCTTAGAACTACGGCTTGGTGGCTTATTGATAGTACAAATATAGCACCATGTCGCGGATGGTATTCTACTTCACATTCAGGTCGCGGCCATACCTCATAGGTCATACTGGGCGCGACCAGACCTCACATAGGGCGTGACATCCCATCAAGATGCCACGAAGATAGCTGGCACAGGGTGCGACCCTATCCACTATAGGGCACGGCATATAGTAATTATTCCCTAAGAAGAAGCCGCGGCACTACTTGGTACAGGGTGTGCCATCTTTGCCTCCAGCAGCATGATACAACACTGCTTGCTTTGCAGGCCGCATCCTCCTCATCTGTAACTACTCCAGACTTGATATAAGTCACGTGCTCAGGGCACGTGACACAGTACACATACCTCTTATAAATAAAAGACCACACCTCGAAAGAAGGGATCGATTCCACACACGCCCGGGGCAGGTTTTATAATATAGATTCCCTCTACATAACCCCAACACACGACTTGGAGACCATACATCTACAACGCAGCTACCTCTCCGACACACCAGAATCCTCAGTCATCATGTATTCTCCTTTATGCTCATACTTGTACGCCTCTTTAGGCACAATTATATTGTACAAACGCAACGTATATAATGAGAACGGAGCAACACAGTGGATGTAGGCCTATTTTAAAGGCTTAACCACTCTATATCTTGTCTTGTCTCTATTTACTTGCTTTATTTGTTTATTACGCACTTTACTCTTGATTTGCTGGTTTGAGAACGACTAGTGGACGATTTCTTGTATCATCAATTCATTTTAGTTAAGATCTTTTTAAAGTTAAATGAATAATCATTAACCATAGAGAAACAAATAATTATACATAATATAAGCACCGATTTACTTTTTTTAATATATCAAATCCAAATTCAAAAAACATGGATCATATCAATCACCGATTTATATATTGAGAATTAAAATGTAATAAAAAACATGGATCATATCAATCACCTTTTATGTTATATTTAAACATAATGCTTTATACAATTAAAAAACTGAGTCAATATTGTTCGAAAAAATTAACATCAATAAAGAGGGAAATACAAATAAGTTATATATTGTATATAACATTTCATCGAACATGAATTATGCAACATGAATAAATTGAAAGTAAATATAATTGTGTGAATACAAACATGAAGAGGAAATAAAACATAAGATGCCAAGTGTATAGCAGTAGATACAAAGAAAGGTGAGAAATTGAGTTCTCTAAGGATCTCTTGAATGCCTCTTCTTCTTCCCCTAAATAATATCGTAAAGTAAAAAATTCAAGAAAGTGAGAGTAAGTCATAGTGAAACAAAAACAATTACTCAAAATATCATGTGTTGATAATGACGGTAATGGAGGCGAACAATGGTTGTTGGTGTTGGGTTTCAGCATTAGCCATGTATTGATAATGAAAAGGAAGGACGTGAGTAAAAATATAGGTTCAGAGATATATCAAAAGAGAAAATGAGAATAGGAAGGGACACAGATCAGATTTAATACTTTCATTTGTCTTTTTCATTCCAAGGCAGGGACGAAAGTGGAGAAGTCATTTGAACATCTCCTTTATTTTTTTTGGGAAAAAGCTCAACAATTATCGAGATATTTATGGAGAAGTACGACTTAATGATATTTAATGCATTTGTCACGTGTAATCCTCAGAAGATTTGGATCTACAATTTTTATATAGTTATATAGATATATCTTCAACTCTCTCTCATCACACTCCACCACGAGCAAAACGAAACCAGCTAACACCTCACAAATCTCACCGGAGGTAAGTTAAATCGAATAACCCCATTTTTCAGCTTCATGTCTGGATCTTTAATTAGGTTTTTAAGTTGAAAAAAAATCCCCGGTCTAAAAAAAATTGAGCTTTTTTTTAAACGAATCAGTGCATATATATATATATATATATATATATATATATATATATATATGATCCCGTATTATTGTGAAATGGTGGTACGTGATTGTATTTATTTATGCATAAATTTCTATGAATGCTTCCAGGTTCTGCGATCGATCCCACTGTATAGTCAACCGATCGAAGGAAAGTTTTTGCCACTAATCATCGTCAAATTTCTTCAGCAAAATCAACAAAGTAATGTTTCTCTCTATAACTTAATCTTATTTCATTACTTATTTGTGGCCTGGTAACCAATACCTTATCGAATTCATAACCAATACCTGATTGAATTCAAGATCTAGGTGGTCTTTATTTTTACATTAAGTCTGAATATGAATCATTTGTACGTAAGAGGTATCAAAGTACGACTTGTTTTTTTAAATAATCAAGAGGTAAATGTCCTTCTCAAGTTTGAATATGAAGTTTGAATGAGTCTAAATAAATTAATTCATATATTCATTCAGAGGTCTGAAGAATTCTTCAGATGAAAAACAAATGCAACCTACTTTGAATTTTCTTATAAATTAGTGGAAGTTACAATAAGTTTGATTTATGAGTTGGAAACAATAAAATATTTGGATGAAATTGCTTATAGTTTTATGGTATAATTTCTTAGAAATATTAGTTCGATTGTAAGAAAAAAAATGTATGATATGCTTTCTTCCCTTCTATTTCAATCGTTTCGGTTGTTTCAATATTTATTTTCCAGGGGTTTGTTTTGTGGTGAATTTTTTAACCTTTTATTTTGATTTAATTATTTTTGCTCCTAAATGTTTTACTGCTTGGTATTTTTAATCCAATTTTAGCTAGACATTACTTCAAAACAATCATATATAGATAGTTGGAAAAGCTGACCTACAGTATTACAGAATACACATGGTAAAGAACTCCACTCCTTTAGCACAAATTCTATGCATGCATTATCATCTCTCAAAGAACTCAAAATTTTATTGTTTATTTAATCATGTTACTAATCCTTTCGTCAATAGTTTGGATTTATGTTATACAAAGTCATCTTAATATAGTTATGCAAATGCTGTTTAATACTTGATTTTTTGAAATTGTAGATTTGGAAATTGAGGAAATCCATTGGAGAAGTAATATTTTAACTGTAGTAAGGAACAATATCGTTGAATGACACTCACAAGTAAATTGTATTTGAGCGATGGTGGAGTAAGAAGAAACACAAATCTAAATAAATTGAACGGTAAAGATATGGGTACAGTTGAAATTTAATGAAACTAAATTGTAAGTGTTTGTAGTTGATGTAGTCCCGTTACGGTAATGAGTGGAATTTGGTTGGGTAGAGTTATAGGTGAATGTTATTTTCATTTTGATAATTCTACCTTTCTTCACATTTGTGATAATTTTACATTGTATTTTTTGGTAATATTGTTAGTTTAGTGTTTTGAGTTTGAAGTTCTTAGATAAGATGTTTGATGTCTTTCATGGGATGAGAGTATTAATATCTTGTCTTTTAAAATTTTGAATGACAGTGGGTATGATTTGGTGTAAGGATATAGTTACTTTGTAAAAATAATTTTGATCTAGATCTAGTGGCTGATTCTTATAAATTATTTGATAATTATGTGTTTAATTTTAATTTTTATATTTGTTGGTTTGAACATAAATGCTAGTTGTTAAATTGTAATATATTTTTAGTTACTGATTCGACTATGGCTTTATTGGCGGAATATATAATACTTCTTTGTGACCGTTGGATTTCATATCGGATTGATTTATTTGTGTTTACTGCTTTTATGATCTTATTAGAACAAATGGTGAATGAAATTATTAGCCATGATTTGACCATAGTTTTGAGAATTTGATCAGAAGTATATGTACGAAGTTCATGTATTTATAGAAGTCGTTTTGTATTTATGTATTAAAGTTTCTATTAATTTCTGCAGGTGTTGCAATAAAACGGTCGGTTCCCGCTATATAGTAGTATTCTAGTATATAAAGATGGCAGACGGATTCCTAGGAGGGGCTGCTGTGGGTGCGGTATTTGGATAATTATTAAAAGTAGTATAGACACGGGAAAGAAATTGGCTATGTTCGAGTCCGAGTTCCAGTACATTGAAAGCAGTCTAATTTCTATAAATCCAATGGTTGAAGATATAGAGAAATTCGACAGGTTGTTAGGGTGTCCAGAGGAAGATAAGACCATGTTCGTGGATCGATTGAGAGAGGCCAAAGAGTGGGTTATTAAGTGCTCCACAATTGATACATGAAATCCTTGCAAAAGGATAAAATATACCAAGAAGTTGATTAATTTGGAAAAATCTCTACTGAGATTCTTTCAGATGGAAGTACAAGGGAAACTGATTTGTGATAGCAAGAAGATTCTTGTGGAGTTGAGAGATAATAGCTACAAATTAGATCAAATGCTTCCCATATTAAAGAATGGGGGTGGGTTTACTGGTTTGTCCGTTGTTCTCGAATTACAGGATCATATTATTGGAGTTGATAAACGGGTTCGAGAATTGAAGGAGATATTGGTGCAAAAGGAGGGAAGATCGAAGTAAAAAAATAGTCATGTGTCTAAAGGGCATGTGGCTAATGTGATGATTAAAGGAGATGAAGAGAAGAAATTTGGCAAGGGCATTAAGCATGGATTCGGCCCTTCCATTCATGTTAAACCTGCCCCACCTCTTGCTAAGAAGAAAAAACACAATATGTGTCACTTCTGTAAAAAGACGGGGCACTATCAGAAATATTGCCATAAACGTAAAGCTTGGTTCGGAAAGAAAGGTAAGCATCGTGCTTTAGTATGTTTCAAATCAAATTTAATTGAGGTTCCTTCTAACACTTGGTGGATTGATTCTGGTTCAACTTGTCATGTTTCAAATTAGATGTAGGGACACCTTTCAACCCAAAAAACAAAACAAAAATGAAGCCTTTCTTTACATGGGGAACTTGGCGAAAGCTAGAGTCGAAGCCATTGGAATTTTTAGATGGAAGGAACCATGCTCTTTAATTAGTGTGGAACCGCCATGACTCACATTTATGGAGTATTTAATTTGGGTGAATAATTGTTAGTGACTATTATAAAGATTAGTGCGTGCCTTCCTTTAATCAAATGATTATGTGAATTCTTATTAGGACCAAGTGGGAGACTTTAAGATAAGGGATTGATTGTAGTAGCAATTCTTGTTGTGAGGTGAGAAGGTAGAAAGATAGAGAGTTGGTTTGTGTTTGTTTGTAAAATTGTGCTTCTGAATTTTTTTTTTTCCGGTGGGTAGTCATTTGAGGATTGGTCTTATACCACCACTTTTACCTGTAACGTTTTGATTTAGTGCGTTAATGTTCACGTGTTAAATGATATTTGTGTCTTTTAGCTATTGTTTTTTCTTTGGATGACTATGTGCAAGCATTTATGGATTTAAATCAAACCACCTTTTGTATTTTATTATTGGTTGCAATAGCTCACTAATATGTATGTCTCTTATAATGTACGGGTTATATTGCGTTTATAAGAAAGGGGTAATAGTTAGCAAGTTCCATTCACTTAGTCAATGAGGCAAGAGATCCTTTGGCTGAGTCAATGGTATCAAAGGTCCTATTTTGCCAACTCAACGCATTAAAATGAGAAATACACCCCCGAAATATCTTTGACAGCTGTTACCTCGTTTTTTTCAAAACAAAATATCAAATCTTTAAAAGTTCATAACTTCAAATCTATAGACCCAAAATTCACAAAATTTATATATTTGGAATCTACTCGTCAAAATCTGTCAAACAACACCCATATTTGATATTTTTTGACGAAAAAAAATTGAAATAGATAAATTTATTATTTTTGTAAAACCTACATTTTTTCTGACGAAAACTTCATTTTTTTCAACGAAAACTCTTCTTCTCTAGCTCGGGCGATGGTACCGCTGGAGCGAACTAGAAAAACAAATAAATAGACAGAGAGAGAGAGAGAGAGAGAGAGAGAGAGAGAGAGACTTCGACGAGAATTCTGGAGAGATTTTTCGATGAGCTATTTTCGACGAGTCTCCGATTGGGTGGGGGTGGGGCTGCTAGAGAGAGAGAGTGTGGGGTTATGTGTTTATTTTTAGAGATTGAGTAAGTGGGTTTAAAATGGGTATATGTGAGGGTACATTTGTGTAAATATATATAGTCTATAATGAAAAAGGACTTGGTGCATTAAAAAAAAGTCAATGGGATTTGATTCATCTTTGACGCAATAATTGGGACTAGACTTGAATTATCCCTATAAGAAAATTGGCCAATTTTCCTCTTTTTCCATCGTTATTATCCGTCTTTTTTTTTCTCTAAAAAACTTTTTGTAAATTAGTCTTTTTTGGTTCTTAGAAAATCAAATCCTAAGTAACTGTGGCAAGTCTTGTTCCTATCAGAGTAGAAATTTATTCCTGAAATGTGTGCATACCATATATACTGTTTAGAAATGAAATAGTTGTAGACACGCCATTCTGTTACCCCCTAACTCTCCTTAGGTCCCTAGTACCTCCCTTCATCACTACAAACCCAGATCATACCCCGAGTATTGACCTAGAGGCCATCGGGCACTCCCAGGCTCCGTTTGACCAAAATGTCAAACTCTTCAGCTCGATCAAGGCTGAATGAATCTTCGAAGGCACTGAAATCCCTTTCCAATGGTCCGTCCCTTACACAATTCCAACTTACCATACAGACGAACGATCCGTTTGCGTCCAAAACTTGATCAAGAGGCCACCGGTGCTCCCGGGCTCTGTTTCACCTAAGTCAACTCTTCAGCTCGACCAAGACTGAATGAATCTTTAAAGGGAACTTAAACCCCTTTCCAATTGTCCACTCCGTGCGCGATTCCGACTTACCATACGGAAGAACAATCCGTTTGACTCCAAGAGGTCACGGAATGCTTCCAGGGCCCGATTGACCAAAGTTAACTCCCCAAACCGGGTCAAACTCTTTGGAATGTCTCAGTACATCTCCTAAACTTTCCAACGGTCTTCCCCGTGCGTGATTCGGACTTACCATGCGTATGAACGATCCGTTTGCGTCCGAACGATTTCATGTCCAATGGACCGATAAACGCTTCCAAGCCATATTTGACCCAAAGTCAACTCCTGAACCCGGGAGCGATCTCAGGTATTTTTAAAGGTCTCTGAATTACCTTTATAACGGTCTGCCCCGTGAGCAATTTTGACCAATGGTTTGCCCTCGGCAGTCAATTTTCTGAAAAGGCCTGAAACACACTACCAAATGGCAAGTTCCAAACCCTGCCTATCGGGAGGTGCCAATAGGTAGGACAAGGTCTATGACGATCGGAAGTGACCTGGGCCTATAAAATGAGGCCTTCACCTCATTTGCAAAGGGATCCCAGATCTGATAAAAATCACTCTCAGCGAATTCCAAAAACCTCTCTCGAAGACAACGCGATTTCAACATCCAAATCCCTTTCTAACTTCCACTTTTCATCATCCTTTGCATCCAACTTGGTGAATTAGCCACTCTCCATCATCATCCAAGTGCAAGGTCTGCTCTCCAACATTCAAGATCAAGCTCAAGATCTTCAAGAAGGTCCAACTTTCTCAACTTTCTCTTCAAATTCTCTTAAATTTGCAATAAATTGTTTTATTACTTAGCACTTTTATTATCTCATCTCACAAATCCTAATATATTTTTTATTTAGTATTATTTCACATCTCTTATTTTCATTTTAATAAAACCCAAAAAAAAAAGAAAAAAAAAAGGGTTTGCTCATAGATTCCAAATAGGGATTCTCATACTTTTCTCACAACTAAAACACTTTTTCTACACACACACACACACACTCACAAATAATAGATCCCCCATTTGGATTTATGGGATAAGCCCCACCCCTCGTTTTGTATGCGAACTACGTGGACTTTGACGTCGTTATAGGCTACGTAGGCGTCTCGGGGTAAAACCCGAGACTTGAGTCCTATTCTCACTTTCCCTCTCATTTTCTATCTTCTCTAAATCTAATTTTCTTATATTCTATATACTTGTTCTTAGTGACGTATCACTCCATATGCGTTATCGTTCCATTATAACGAGCAACGTAAGGGTAATCACGTAAATCTTATTTTTTAATATTATTTTTATACCTTCCTACAGATGACTCGCTTTATCTCTCCCATGATACAAGTCAATGATTCCCATCTCCACTATTGTGACACCCCGACTAATTAAATACCGGGTAGCTACTCCTTTATTAAATTAATACAAAATGTCAAGTTGATTCAGTTAATAGCATCACTGTCGAAAACATTTAAATGATTACTAACCACCTAGTATTTAAAAAGTAAGTTGCCAAATTTTAAGTTAAGTCTGATTAACATGCAATAAAAGGATAATGGAAGAACAACATAAATCCATTCACCATAACGAAGTAATGAAATAACCAACAATAGTAATAAGTCCGGAGGAAAACTCCTCACAACAATCCCACAACTGAAAATAATAAGACAAGTCTGAATTCTGAATTACGTACATGCCCGAAGTCTGAATAACTGAAATAAATGAAATGCCTCTAAAAGAAATGGGCGACATGCCCTACAACTAATAAATACTGAGTATAGAGTCAAGATAGATGAAGCGTCTATAATCAATGTCCTGTAACTTCCACAAACCGCAATAGCTCGTCACCTGAATGAGGATCCTAAGCATGGTGTCCTTGTGGCTGGGCACCTAAAATGGTTTTTACAAAAAGATAGATTTGAAAGCAAACGGGTCAGAGCCCGAATGTGGAGAGTATTTTAAAAACAGCAAGTGCTTTAATAATAATTAAAACAATGAATGCAAGATACAAGTTAGGACGTGCTCTCACATGAAATACTCACCTCTCGTCTAACTATGCACTCCTAACGTTCCTGTACCCATTCATGTGTTTTCTCATAACTATCTAATTCCAAAGAGTTTCTAACACTTCTACTCGGTTCACGTTTAATTTCCAACCTTAACAATTAAATAGAGAGTTCTACTTTAATTCTCGGATTCCCAATTATTAACAAAACCATTTATGGATATCTGTCCCCTTTTATCTTTTCATAATATTACAAATACTATACCCACAATTTAACATAGCAATTTCATTTAACCATATATTATTCACATCATAAATATACAATACAAGCACCCAAAGGCTAAGCTGCGGTGCACACATACTCTGCTATCCATCCCGGTACATCACGTACATAAGGATCACAAATTTCGAATCTCTCAGGAATTGTTGGAATAAGCACCACACACAAAAATGGAGGCTAACATAATTCAACATATCCATGGTCACGTACATACCTACGCTCCATAGTCAGCTGGCTTATTAACTCACAAATAAGTCGTTCTCTTGAACTATGTCCTCAAGGTGCCAATCTAAATCCGGGCAACACAAGGATAAGAAGGCCCTAAGCGAACGTAACCTCCCGTGATAGCAAGTATGGTAGGTATGTCATACATATAAAGATCATATTCTAAGCATTCACACATCTTAGATAATTCAGTATTAATAAAGGTATACTCTACATCCTTATACCATTATTCCAAATTTGTATATTTTACGTCTCCCGATAATATAAAAGTTAAACTGTCGACACGTCTCACGTCGTAGTTTCTTATACTTAAAACCTATCTAAAGTAGATTATTAAGTTCCTATTATTCCCACGTATAACATCTTTATTCCTAAGGTCCTTACTTCTGCCCCAAACCTCATTTCATCAAATTATTCAAATTTACACTATTAACCCAAATATTAACTCACTTATCGAATTTCATTAGTTTAGAATAATTCCTCAAATTGAATTCTAATTAAGGTCCAAATTTCATAATCATGCCTACTGGTCTTCCTTAAGTTGAAGGTATTCATAAGGTCTCCAATAATATTTTCCAAGGGTTACCACCATTAAAATTTAAATAGGGTAAAAACTTTACTCATTCTGGGAAGGTCGATCGATCGACCTTTACCTTCGATCGATTGATGGTGGTCGATCGATCGACTGAAGAACATCGATCGATCGAACGCACCAGGTATGGTTACGGACTGCTTCGTTTTGCAGTTTCCAAATCAACCCAAAACACCATTAACAAGCATGAAGCTCTAAGATAACGTTATAATATCATCATACAACTATCCTACAACAATGTTAACGTTCTAAAACCAATAATTCATCATTCAAGGGCTTTATATGGATCAAATCTTCATCAAGAATTCCAGATTTCTATTTCTTTCAAGAACATTAATAAACTTCTTCAAAATCCGATTTTAAATCATCAAGGGTTATAATTCTGAGTTCATAATTCGTCCATAATGTTTCTACATGCAGTCCCTAGCATAGTTCATAGTTTTAAACTTCCAATTCATGGGTCTATATCATCTTCCAAGATAAATTCGATAATTCCTAAACTTGGAAAAGCATGGCATTGAATCAATTGTTATTAAACCACTTGCCTTAATCTTTCTCTGAATTTGATGTTGAATCTTGAAGGCTGAGTTGTTCTCCCTCTCTCTTTCTGCAGAAATCTCTTCTCTCTCTCTACCAGTTTCTCTAAGGATGATAACAATGGAGGTGTGGTTGGTTTTTGGTAAGTTGGGACTATATCTTAACTTCTCCCGTAGCCCATTAAGTCCCTTAGTGTAGTTAGTGGGTTTAGTGGATAAAGGAAAAAGTCAGATTTTTGTTTCTAATTTTCGTGGGTTTTAATTCCCAGCTTTTTGAAATTACCAAAATGCCCCTATAAGTTACCGGTATGGCCCAATAATGCCCAGGACCCAAACTTAACCCCCGGCTAGTGTTTTCTGACTATTTAGACCCTTCCGGACGCGTTGACGTACTCAAAATGACCATACGGGTGATAAAAATAAAATTCACTTTTTAATTCAAATAATTATATTCCTGACGCGACTATCACGCGCGTCCCAATAAAGTTTCCCAAATTGCCGTATTTCAATCTCGCGATAATTTTAATATTTCCAATATTCATAAATTGCCAAGTATACACATTATAATAAAATACTAACTCACATCTCGTTAATATTTTTATCCGGATTAATTTCCAATTAATACACATTTAATTCAATTAATCCCCAAAAATAAATATCACGAAAATATGGGGTATTACATACTTCCCCCCTAATAACTGAATTTCGTCCCGAAATTCGGAACTAGAAAGTACCTGGTAAGAAAAACTCCGGATAACGTTCGCGCATCTCATCCTCGCGCTCCCATGTGGACTCCTCGATATTATGATGTCGCCACTGAACACGCACTAACGGAACTATCTTTGACCGCAGTTTCCGCTCACTTCGATCCAAAATAGCAATCGGCCCCTCCTCGTAGGAGCTATCCGGCTGGAGATCGATGTCCTCCAAAGCAATATGAGAATGAGCCAAATCGTCTCTAAGATATTTCCTTAGCAAGGAAATATGAAATACATCGTGAATCCGATGTAAATGCTCCGGTAATCCAAGCCTATACGCAGCCGGTCCAATCCGCTCAATAATAGGAAATGGTCCCACATATCTCGGTGCCAACTTCCCTTTATTCCCGAAATGCATGATCCCCTTCATAGGAGATACTCTGAGCAAAACTTGGTCCCCCACTTGGAACTCCCTGAAGAATCTCTTCGCATCAGCATAGCTCTTCTGCCGATCCTGAGCTACTCGAATGCGATTCCGTATCAATTCTATCCTCGCCGAAGTATCCTGAATCACTTCCGACCCAAGTAGTTTGTTGTCCCCCACCTCCAACCAACATGATGGGGAACGACAAGGTCTACCGTACAACGCCTCAAATGGAGCCATGCCAATGGTGAACTGGTAGGAGTTGTTGTAAGCAAACTCCACCAGTGGAAGGTACTGCTCCCATCCACCCCCAAAGTCAATGATACTCATACGTAGCATGTCCTCCAACATCTGGTTTGTACGCTCAGTTTGCCTATCGGTCTGCGGGTGATACGCCGTACTCAACCGCAGTTCTGTGCCCATGGCCTCCTGAAAACTCTCCCAAAACCGTGAAACAAATATCTTGTCTCGGTCAGACACGATATTTAGGGGCACACCGTGAAGTCTCACTATCTCTGAAATGAAGAGCTGGGCATACTGTCCCACCGTGTAGTCTGTCCTTACGGGTAGAAAATGAGCGACTTTGGTCAACCTGTCCACAATTACCCAAATGGAGTCATGACCTCTCTGTGACATAGGCAACCCCATGATAAAGTCCATGGAGATGCTCTCCCACATCCACATCGGGACCTCCAATGGTTGTAGAAGTCCTGCCGGTCTCTGATGATCCACTTTAACTAGCTGACAAGTGGCTCATTTTGAAACAAACACGGCAATATCTCTCTTCATCCCACTCCACCAATACTGTCGCCTCATATCTTGGTACATTTTATCCCCTCCGGGATGTACCGCGTACCGTGAGCCGTGCGACTATGCCATCACCTCGTGCCGCAATTCTTCCCCTTCTGGAACTACCAATCTCCCATTGAAGCGTAATCCCCCATCTGAGCTAACAGTATAGGACTCGGCTCCCTCTGGTAGTAATCGAACTATCTGCTCCTAACAGAACGAATCTTTTGCCTGTGCCTTTACCACCTTCGTGACAATTTGCGGTGTAACGGTCATCACAGACATGAATGATTGGGCCACTGCATCCTGGTGTCCCAACTCCTTCCACTTTGCCTTCCACACCCCTGCCACCTAATCTACTGGCCTACGGCTCAATGCGTCTGCCACCACGTTAGCCTTTCCCGGGTGATACCGGATATCGAACTGATAATCTTTCACGAATTCAAGCCACCTCCGTTGCCGCATATTTAACTCCTTTTGCGTGAATAGCTACTGTAGGGACTTGTGATCCGTGAACAATCGAAACTTCTCCCCCAAAAGGTAATGTCTCCAAATACGAAGGGCAAATACCACTGCCGCTAACTCCAAGTCATGGGTAGGGTAATTCTTCTCGTGAGGCTTAAGCTTACGGGAAGCATAAGCTATGGCCTGACTCTCCTGCTGCAGTACACCTCCAAGTCCTTATAAGGACGCATCGGTGTAAACAAGATACTCAACTCCCGGTCTCGACAATGCTAACATAGGTGCTGAGGTTAACTTGTCCTTCAACTCATCGAATGCCAACTGACAGGCATCATTCCAAATGAACGGCACACCTTTACGAGTTAGATGTGTCATGGGACCCGCTATCGTGTAGAAACCCCGAATAAACCTCCTGTAGTATCCTGCTAAGACCAAGAAACTACGAATCTCAGTCGGTGTCGTGGGTTGTCCCCACTCCCTCACCGCGGATACCTTCCCCGGATCAACAGATATTCCCCGGTCGGAGATAATATGTCCCAAAAACTGTACCTCCTTCAGCCAAAACTCGCATTTCTCATACTTTGCATACAACTCGTTCTGACGAAGTGTCTGCAAAACTTGCCTCAAATGCTCGACGTGCTCCTCCTCTGTCTGGGAGTAAACCAGAATATCATCGATGAAGACAATGATAAATTGATCTAGGAAATCCCTGAACACCCTATTCATCAAGTCCATAAATGCTGCTGGAGCGTTGGTCAAACCAAATGGCATAACCCAAAACTCGTAAGAACCATATCTCGATAAGAACGCAGTCTTCGAGACGTCCTCCTCCCTGATACGCAACTGATGGTATCGAGATCGCAAATCAATCTTTGAGAAGCAAGAAGCTCCTCTCAACTGGTCGAATAGGTCATCGATTCGAGGCAACGGATACTTATTCCGTATCGTGACCTTGTTTAACTCCCGGTGGTCCACACACAATCTCAGTGAACCATCTCTCTTCTTCACGAACAACACAGGGGCACCCCACGGTGAAGTACTCCTCCGAATAAACCCCTGACCCAACAACTGCTCAATCTGATCCCGTAACTCCCTCATCTCAGCTGGAGCCATACGGTACGGTGCGCGGGCTATAGGTCTCATATCTGGTAATAAGTCTATAACAAAGTTTATCTCTCGACTGGGGGTAGGCTTGGTATCTCCTGAAACACATCGGAATACTCCCTGACAACTGGGATCTAATCTAAAGGAATCACAACCTCCTTAGAGGTATCCTCCTCTAAGTAGTACAAATGAGCGGTCGAACCTCCCTCTGAGCGAGGCATTGCCACTATAAACATCTCTTGCCCCGGAATGGCCAAAATAATGCTCCCACCGAAGCAATCAATCTTGGCTCTATAATCAGCGAGCCAATCCATACCGATAATTACATCGTGAACATGCATATCTAATACCAACATATCTGCAGGTAATACCAGACTACCAATCTGTACCCCCACTCCCCGGCATATAAAGAAAATAAGTGACCCACTCCCTAATGGTGAGTCTACACACGTTACTGTGCTCTCTACCGTAGCTAACAACCCTAAGGCGTTTGCAAAATATGTAGCTATAAAACAATGCGTTGCCCCCGTATCAAACAAAACCCGACCCATAGTACCATGGATAGGAAACATACCCTCAATCACGGGCGGTGCCTGTGGAGCTGCTACCTGGTGAACGTTATAGACACGTCCATACTGTAACTGCCCCTGCTGCACAGGAACTGCTGGAATAGATGGTAGTGCTGGCACCTGGGCTGGAGCTGGAAGAGCAGGCGAAAAAAGTGGACTCTGTGGCTCATGTCGAGCACCCTGCTGCTGCTGCGGGGCCCTGCCCTTATCAGACAATCCTGACGTTTGTGGCCAATCTTACCACAAATAAAACACTTCCCCGGGAAGTTTCCCCCTCGCTGTCCCTGCTGCCCTCGGCCCTGGTGGCCGTTACCATTTCTGCCCTGGCCTTACTGGCCCTGGTGAAACTGCTGATGTTGACCATTTTGACCCTGCTAGCCGTTATGACCCTGCTGGCCATTCCGGAATCCTCCCTGTCCGTTCCTGAAACCCCCTGATCGGAACCTCTTATGATCCCCCTGCTGGGAACCCTGATCACTCTGCCTATACTGACCCTGAGCTGACTGTGCCCCGCTGGCAGCATTTCCCCCTGTCCTGCCCTGATGGATGGACTCTCCTGAACGCTTCCCCTATGTCAAGTGAAAGCGGTGGTCCTGGAAATGGAGCAATGCAGCGTTAACCACGTCAGAATAAGTGGCCAACGAGAGGTTCCCCAATAAATGTTGACGGATCCTCCAAGTCAATCCATCTATGAATTTCTGAATCTTCTTCTCTTCCGTCGGTATCTCATCTGGGACAATATTCAGCAAATTGGTGAATTCGGCCTCATACTCGGCCACAGTCTTACCCTCCTATCGAAGGTTCATCAACTTCCTCCTCATTTCCGTGTGAACAGCATACGGAAAGTACTTGCGGTTGAACCGCATCCAGAACTCCTGAATCGTGAGAGTATCTCTCTCCTCTGCGGTGGTAATAGACTCCCACCACTGTAGTGCAGATCCCACTAGCTTAAAAGTAGCCAGTACCTGCCTCTGAATGTCAGTGCACTCATACATCCTCAAGTGCCTCTATATATCCTTTCTCCACTGACTCGAAACAACAACATCGGAGCTACCAACAAACTCCGGTGGATGTGCTTTCTGAAAAGCATCATGTACACGTTCCCAGGCAGACGGGAATGCATAAGGCTGAACTGGCGCGGCAACTGGCGCCAGGGGTGATGCCTGCTGAGCTACGGCTAATGCAGCATTTACCGCTTGGGCTACTATGGCTGCAACCTCAGCGGCGTTCATCGTGCCCTGAACTGGTGTGGGCTGTGGTTCTGGCGTTGCATTCCTGGGAACCCGTGGTGCACGTCGTGGAGGCATTCTGAAATAAGAATAAAGTCTATAAGTTCGCAGTTATAAACTTAAAATAGCCGAAGAATGTAGCATATACAAAAGAATACAACAGTCCTAAAATATAGGGCTCTACATTAAAGAAAGCTCAGCGGAAACATAATAAGCCGTTCAGA
Organism: Sambucus nigra; assembly: GCA_949130495.1. Taxonomy (NCBI): domain Eukaryota; kingdom Viridiplantae; phylum Streptophyta; class Magnoliopsida; order Dipsacales; family Adoxaceae; genus Sambucus; species Sambucus nigra. The sequence continues at coordinate 66,134,063 of OX422209.1, read as the reverse complement.
TCCTAAAGGACACTAGAACCTGATGCTCTGATACCACCTGTGACACCCCGACTAATTATAAACCGGGTAGCTACTCCTTTATTAAATTAATACAAAATGTCAAGTTGATTCAGTTAATAGCATCACTGTCGAAAACATTTAAATGATTACTAACCACCTAGTATTTAAAAAGTAAGTTGCCAAATTATAAGTTATACTGATTAACATGCAATAAAAGGATAATGGAAGAACAACATAAATCCATTCACCATAACGAAGTAATGAAATAACCAACAATAGTAATAAGTCCGAAGGAAAACTCCTCACAACAATCCCACAACTGAAAATAATAAGACAAGTCTGAATTCTGAATTAAGTACATGCCCGAAGTCTGAATAACTGAAATAAATGAAATGCCTCTAAAAGAAATGGGCGACATGCCCTACAACTGATAAATACTGAGTATAGAGTCAAGATAGATGAAGCGTCTATAATCAATGTCCTGTAACTTCCACAAACCGCAATAGCTCGTCACCTGAATGAGGATCCTAAGCATGGTGTCCTTGTGGCTGGGCACCTAAAATGGTTTTTACAAAAAGATAGGTTTGAAGGCAAACGGGTCAGAGCCCGAATGTGGAGAGTATTTTAAAAACAGCAAGTGCTTTAATAATAATTAAAACAATGAATACAAGATACATGTTAGGATGTGCTCTCACATGAAATACTCACCTCTCGTCTAACTGTGCACTCCTAACGTTCCTGTACCCATTCATGTGTTTTCTCATAACTATCTAATTCCAAAGAGTTTCTAACACTTCTACTCGGTTCACGTTTAATTTCCAACCTTAACAATTAAATAGAGAGTTCTACTTTAATTCTCGGATTCCCAATTATTAACAAAACCATTTATGGATATCTGTCCCCTTTTAAGAAAGAAATATTTGGAAAGGTCGTTCCGCACGTACATATAATAGAATTCCAAAAGAGAGGATTTCCACATGCTCATATTTTGGTCATTCTAAAACAATATTACAAACTCACTACTTCATATCATTATGATAAATTCATTTGCTCCGAGATACCTGATATTTATGAATACCCATTACTTCATTCATTGGTTATGAAGCACATAATGCACGGGTCATGTGGAGAGCTCAACAAAAATAATCCCTGTATAAAAAATAGGAATTGCAAATTTCGTTACCCTCGTGAATTTCCGTCTGCTACCTCTCAAGGCCAAGACTCATATCCTATTTATCGGCGACAAAATGATGGGAGAGGAAATGCGTGCGCAACAAATTGTTAGACAATATATGGGTGGTTCCTTACAATCCATATCTCCTCACAAGATATAATTATCATATTAACGTTGAAGTATGCTCGAGGCTAAAAGAAGTGAAGTACCTTTACAAGTACATTTACAAAGGGCATGATAAAGTGGTTGTTCATGTTTTATTTGATGAGAACGAGACAATCAACATCGATGAGATCAAACAATTCCAAGATGCAAGATGGGTATCTGCACAAAAAGCTATTTGGAGAATTTTTGAATTCGAACTAAATGAAATCAAGCCCGCGGTGATAAACCTTCAACTCCATTTTCCAAATAAGCATAGTGTCACATACATGGAGAACCAAATGTTAAACAATGTGCTAGATACCCCCAACATTAATAAGACAATGCTAACAAAATTCTTCAATATGTGCTCCAGATTCAGCGAGGCACGCCAATATCTATATAGGGAATTCCCTGAGCATTATGTATGGGACAACAAATCCAAAACTTGGTCGAAAAGGAATAATAAACTTGACGTAATGGGCCGAGTGAATGGTGCAAATCTTACAGAAGGGGAACTCTACTATTTAAGACTTCTTCTAAATCACAACAGAGGTCCGACATCATTTGAAGACCTACTAACTTGGGATGGAATCACTTACTTGACATTTAAGGAGGCCTCCAAAAAATGAGGACTGTTAGAGTCGGATGATAGCATTACTGATTGCCTCTCAGAAGCAGCAACTTTTCAAATGCGGGAGGCAATAAGAAGATTGTTTGCAATTATTTTAGTTTACTGCGAGCCCTCTGATGTGAGGAAATTATGGGAAACAAATTATAAATTTTTATTAGAAGACTTTAAAAGACTACACCCACATTCTTTGGCAGACCAAAAAGATTGCACATTAAATAATATCAGCTTGTTTCTAGATTCAATGGGAAAATCAATAAAGGACTTTGACTTGCCTTCATATAGCACTAGCGCCTTATCATCCAACAACATAAGTCGCAGAGAAATTATCGATGAACTCCATGTCGAGACCCCAGAAGAAGACTACAATTTCTGTATGCATTTAAATACAGACCAAAAACATGCGTACTTCAATATACTCGACTGGGTATTTGCTAGAAATTCAGGTTCATTCTTCGTTGATGGGCTTGGCGGGACTGGAAAGACATATCTCTATAGGGCATTACTTGCTGAAATTAGAAAGACATGTATGACTGCACTTGCTACAGCAACATCAGGAGTAGCTGCATCATTATTGCCTGGAGGTCGAACTGCACATTCTCGCTTTAAAATACCTATTCTCTCCAATAAGACAAGCTTATGTAACATTCCTAAGCAAAGTGGCATAGCAAAGCTCATACGACAAGCAAGAATCATAATTTGGGATGAAGCACCAATGGCAAAGCGATTTGTGAGCAAAACTCTTGATAGGACATTAAAAGATTTAACGGATAGTATTCAACCTTTCGGTGGCAAGGTGATTGTCTTAAGTGGAGATTTTCGGTAAGTACTACATGTAGTACGTCGTGGGTCACGATTGGAAACTGTAAATGCTAGCATTGTCATGTCATCGCCTACTACAATAAAGGTATTACCTTTGTCAATAAATATGCATGCCATAAATGATCAAAAGTTTATCGATATCCTTCCACGGATTGACAATGAGACAGAAGCATCAACACAGGATGATTTCATAACTCTTCCTGAGGAAATGGTCATACGTCCATAAGGAAATAAGGGCCCGAAACAGTCTCTCATTGACGTTATCTTCCCATCATTAAATATAAATGCCAACTCGCCAAACTTCTTGACAGATCGAGCAATTCTTGCAACAACAAACGAGCATGTAGACTCACTCAACGATATGATGATTGATATGTTCCCCGAAGAATTGAAGACATTAAATAGCTTTGATGAAGCTATGGATGACACGCACAACTATTACCAAGAAGAATTTTTAAATTCTTTGATGTCGAATGAATTTCCACCACACGCATTGAAACTTAAACATAATTGTCCAATCATTATTCTACGCAATATAAATCCATCAATTGGATTATGTAACGGAACAAGAATGTTGTACAAAGCTATTTAATGCTTGGGGAGGTATTTGAATCTTCCCTTAGTCATTGGTAGTGGCCAGAATAAATCTATCCCCCATATGGCGAATGGCCAAGGGGACGTGATGGGTGTTAACAATGCTTGGGGAGTTCTTTGGACGGAGGAGAAATGTTGGCACTTATCGCACTTCTTGGCATAGGCTATAAAATCAGCTCTCATTGTTGGCCAGTAGTACCCCTGTGTTGTTATTCTTTGCAAAAGCGTCTAACCTGCTTTCATGGGCTCCACAAGACCCTTCATTAACCTTTTCGATCAAATCTTTCACTTCGGAGGGACGGACATATCTTTGTAACCCTGCTATAACTCCTCGTCTATATAAAATCCATTGGTCAATACATAACGAGCAGCTTTAAACTTCAGCTTCTTGGCTGCGAGTTTATCAATTGGCAAAGTTGCCTCTTCAGTATAAGCCCTGATGGGATCCATCCAAGATGGTCCCAAATCAAGGGCAATGAAGTTTATCATCAGATCTTCGTCTATGCTCCGACCAGCTATAATCTCTATTGGGATTGTTCTTCGTATCTCGGTGCGGGTGGCTGATGCTAGTCGGGCTAGGGCGTCTGCCCTTGCATTCTCCAATCTCGGTACTCTAATCAACTGAACCGCAGTAAAAGTCGATACCACCTCCATTACTTTTGCATGATACTTGACCATTAATTCTCCTTTTACTGCATACACCCCCAGAATTTGATTTACGACTAACTGGGAATCACTGAACACAATGACTTGCTCTGCTTTCATGGTTTTGGCTAGACTTAAACCCACAATCATTTCTTCAGATTCAACCTCATTATTAGAAGCATTAAATTGAAAGCGCAGAGCGTACTCCACATCAATCTCATCTGGACTGTTTAAAATAATTCCTGCTCCACTACCTGTAGTGCATGAAGAGCCATCCACATACAAATTCCATACAGGTACTTCATCATCAAATTTTTTATCAGACAGAGTTCCTTGGTGGAATATTTGGTGCTTATTTTTTTCCTCCCCTGGCACTTCTTGTTGCTCGTCGATCATCTTCTCTTGCTCGTCTACCGACCTAAGTTGGTCGAGATTTGAATTTGATGATCCTGTAATATCCACAGGTTGGTATGTATTCAACTCCCGTTCTTCGGAGGCATCTTCCTGAGTAAACTCTGCGATAAAATATGCTACTGCCTGCCTTTTAAGCAACGATCTAGGTTCATAAATTATATCATATTCACCAAGTTCTACTGCCCAGTACATCAATCTTCCTGATTTCTCCGATTTATGCAGATCTTGTCTTAATGGCATATCAGTGTACACCACTATAGTATGGTCTTGGAAGTATTGCCTCATTCTTCTGCTTGCTTCAATTAGCGCTAGTGCCAACTTCTCCAACCTTGGATATCTGATTTCTTCTCCTCGAAAAGCCTTGCTGGTGTAGTAGACAGGTTTCCGCACTCCATCTTCCAATCTTATCAATGCGGAGCTAACAGCGTTCTCTGACACTGCCAGATACAAGTATAGTCTTTCTCCCATCACTGGTCTGGACAACAATAGAGGTGTCCCTAGATATTTTTTCAACTCTTGAAAGGCCTCCTCGCACTCATCATTCCACTCAAAAGTTTTTCGAAGCGTTTTGAAGAATGGGAGGCATCTGTCTGTTTCTCGTGACATAAACCTATTAAGTGTTGCAACTCGCCCTGTGAGGCTTTGCACTTCCTTCTTCGTGGTTGGATATCGCAGATCCAATAGAGCCTTGATCTTTTCAGGGTTCGCCTCAATACCTCGTTGATTAATAATGTACTCGAGAAACATTCCTTCTCGCACTCCAAATATGCACTTGGTGGGATTTAAATTCATTTGGTATTTCTCTAGTTGGTCAAAGGTCTGACTTAGGTCAACTAGATGATCAGCAGCTTTCTTGCTCTTTGTTAGCATATCATCAACATAAACCTCCATGTTATTACTGATTTGTTCTGCAAACACCTTGTTCATCGGTCGCTGATATGTTGCACCTGCATTTTTTAGTCCAAAAGGCATAACATTATAGCAATAAGTTCCCTTGGAGTGATAAAAGGGGTACTTTCCCTATCTTCGGGATTCATTTTAATCTGGTTGTACCCAGAATAAGCATCCATGAAACTTAACAATTCATGCCCCGAGGTAGCGTCCACCAGTTGATCGATTCGGGGTAAAGGAAAATGATCCTTTGGTCATGCCTTGTTAAGATCAATGAAATCCACACACATCCTCCACTTGTTATTTTTCTTCTTTACCATCACCACATTTTCTAGCCAATCAGGATACTTGACATCCTCAATAAAAGAGGATTTTTGTATTTTTTCTACTTCTTCCTGTATGGCTTGGTTCTTTTCAGGACTGAACACTCTTCTCCTTTGCTTCACTGGCTTGATTCCCCTGTTTACATTGAGCTCGTGACATAGGAAATTCGGGTCTATCCCTGGCATGTCTTCATGAATCCATGCGAAAGTCTATTTTCTGCACCATATAAATGCTATTAACTCATGTTTTATTGATACATCCAAAGACGCACCAATTTGGGTTGTTCGTTTTGGGTGCTCGTCGTCCAGAATGATACTTTTAGTAGCTTCCATGACCTGGCCTTTGCTGAGACTCATCTCTAGGGTCCAATGTTTCAATTTCTGTATCTTCTGTTTCATCCACTTGGTACGTAGTTATCTTCTTCCTGGATTCTTCTAATTCTTCCTGCTCGGCAGATGAATAGTAGCATTCCCGAGCTACTTTCTGATCGCCTTTCACAACTCCCACTCCAAAATTAGTTGGGAATTTTAAACATTAATGTACAGTGGATGGTACTTCTTAGAACTTCTTCAGACCTACCCTTCCCATGATAATGTTGTAGGATTATTGGATATTTTTATCCATTACGAAAAAGCGTACTCTTTCTGTCCGACAAGCAGGCCATGTACCAATAAGCATATCCAACTTGATCGTCCCAAGTGGAAAAACCTTTTCTCCAGTAAAATTGAGGAGGGGCCTATGATATGGCTCCAACTGGGCTAACTTCAGATTTAAACTGTCAAAACATGGGTAGAACATGATGTTTGTCGAGCTACCATTATCCACCAGTACCCGTGAAATCACCACTTCCTTCATTCTCATCTTGATCACCAATGGGTCATCATGAGGATATAGTACACCTGCCAGGTCGTTCTTAGAAAAACCGATGACCAGTTTATCCTTATTCACTTTCTTTGGGGGTTCATCTTCAGCCAAGTTTATTTGCTGTATATACGAGCAAGCTTGAGCCTCATTGAGGTAAGCTTTTCGCTACTCAGTAAGATCTCCACCTCCGGCATCTCCACCTGCAATAACATTACATTCAAATGATCCAAAATGGATTGAAAATACCTCATGCTCTGGCTGTCTTGGTCTTTTGGGAGATCGGAGTCGTCTTCTAGATCATCTTCGTGATCTCTCTTCTTATCTTCTTTTGATCGGCGAGGAGACTTAGACCTTGGCCTTTCTCGTTCGTTGGTCTTTCCCCCATTCTGACGATCAACATACTTAGTCAATTTTCCTCGCCTGATGAGTGCTTTAATTTCATTCTGGAGAGCTATGCAGCATTTGGTCGTGTGACCATGGTCTTTATGGAATTCATAATATTTGGACTTATCTCTTCTGTCAGGATCTGCCTTTATTTTCCTTGGCCAGGCTAACTCCTCGCTATTCTTGATCTCCTCCAGAATGTGATTTATATCTACCTTCAAAGGAGTATAATTTCCATACCTTCTCATCTTCTCCAACGCTTGCTTTCCTTTCGACTGCCTATTGCCATCATTGTTCTTCGGATCTTTCTTTTCAGTTTTACCCTCTCCAACCTTGGTCTCCTTATTATCTTCATTCTTCTTTGCAGCCATAGCTTCCTCGGCATTCATGATTTTGGCTGCCTTTGCCATTAATTCCTCCATGGTTCTGGGCGGATCTTTGGCCAAAGTGTAGTATAATTTATCTGGCAACAGTCCACTCATCAGAGCAGTAATTGCTATTTTCTCCTCGTAATCAATTACTTCAAGTTTCTCATTATTAAAACGAGTAATATAGTCTCTGGTGCTTTCTTCTTTCTTCTGTCTAACACTCAGAAAGTGTGCTACTCATTTGACTGGCTTTGCGTTAAAATAGAAATTCCCTATAAAAAGCTCTGCCAGTTAAAAGAAAGTCGCGATCTTTCCTCGAGGAAGGTTATTGTACCATATCTGGGTTGATCCTGTGAGAGTTCCTGAAAATGCCCTACATCTAATCTCATCTGGAATAGCATAGATATCAGCAGCATCTTGGTATTATTCTATATGGAGGACAAGATCGGTTTTTCCATCATATTTTGGTGTTACCACAAGAGCTTTGAACTTTGATGGTGTGGAAAGTCCACAATTACTTGTATGAATGGTGTCCCTTGGACAAAAGTCCTTTGTAGAGGATTCTTGGCCTTAGCCATTTCCCCCAATCGATCCTCCAACCTCTGAATAGAACCCTTCCATGCATCATTTCCTACCTCGGGAATATTTGTTCGAGAAACTGATCGCATTGAATTTTCCTCTTGAGACCTCTCATTACGAGCTGCTGGTCGTGATTAGGCAGAACCTTCCCTTAGATCGGCTGGTCGTTGAGAGTTCCTCGACGCAATCATATGAGGATCTCTATTCCTTCAAGGGCCCAACCGATCAAAAGGAGAGACTCTACTCAACCTCTCCAAAGAACTAGCCCTTTCTAGATTTAGAGAGACGTTTCGCTGAGAATTTGTAGCTCGTACCGATGAGGTCCGACCAGGTTGATACGGAGGATCATTGGATCTATCAGTACGATATGAATCAGTATGTTTAGATCTCGAGATTTTTACGAATATCGTTCGTCTAGTTCTTGAGGACGATAGATGGGCACTCCTCTGGGTATTTCGTTGTTCAGAGTGAACTGGTACTTCACTTTGAACAGTTTGTATGAGTTGACGCATGGTTTCTTGCATGGTCATTTTCCCTTGGGCTAAATTGGCCATTATGCCAGCCAAGTCTTGAATGTTTGGTAGTGTAAAGGAGTTTGGAGGGACCCGAGTGTTTCGATTGCTGGATTCTGGATCAGCCATAGATGATGGATTTGTTGGTGAAAAACGCTAATTATAATCGTTTCCCACAGATGGCGCCAATCTGTTGATGTAAAAAACTAGATTCTATCTAATTATTTTAATCATAGATAAAAATGAATAAATAAATAAGACAATAGATTTTTAAAGTGGTTCAGCCTTATGAGAATGGCCTACGTCCACTGTTTTTGTATTGCTGACTGTTTGCTTAGAATTCGTGATAAGTGATTTACCAAGATATTCCGAGTCTCCTTCTAATGAGGATGTTACAATGTATTTATAGCCTTGAGGGTGTACATGTGAAAGAATAATGCGCTATTATCTAGTAGACATATACATCTGTATGATAATAATGCGTAGCTGTCTTTTCATTAAGTAGCTCGGGCCGCCTAAGTTACTCGGACCGCTTAAGTTGCTCGGGGGCCTGAGTTGCTCGGGGCGCCTGAGTTTCTTGTTTAAAGTGTTTGTATTTGACAGATATATCTCCACGTGTCTTCAAATGATTGGTCCACGTCGGTGGACTAAATTTGGTATCATCACATACTTTATTTTCTTGTCCAGGCATAACAATCCCTTCAGGTTGTTCCATGTAAATTTCTTCTTCTAAGTCACCATTTAAAAAGGCAGTTTTCACATCCATTTGATGAATCTCAAAATTATATATCGATGCCAATGCAATTAAAATTCTAATAGTGGAGGTTCTAGCAACAGGTGCATAGGTATCAAAATAATCAATTCCTTCTTTTTGTGTAAAACCTTTAGCAACCAATCTAGCCTTGAATTTATCAATTGTTCCATCTATTTTCATTTTCTTTTTAAAAATCCATCTACAGTTGATGGGTTTATATCCTGGAGGTAAGTCTGCTAACTTCCAAGTTTTATTTCCCAAGATTGAATCCATTTCATCATTTATAGCTTCTTTCCAAAATGCTAAATCTACAGACTTAATTGCCTCATTATAAGTTTGTGGGTCTGTTTCAACGCTAAGAATCAAAGCATATTGATTACAACATGTGTCTCTAGTTCCTTCAAAAAGACAGACTACAAAATCGAGGCCAAAGCTTTTTTCTTTCCTAGGTCTCTTACTTTTTCTAATCTCTACTTGTTCCACTGGTGGAGTATCAGAGAAATGTGAAGGAGTGTTTACTTCTTTTTCATTATTTATTCTAGGAATAGAAAAAAACCTTTGTTCGTAAAAAATTGCACCTCTCGATTAAATTATTGTATTTACCTCAACATAATCATTAGGTTCACTAACCAAAAATCTATAGGCTTTACTATGTTGTGCATAACCTATGAAAATACACTCAACGCCTTTGTTTCCTAATTTCTTCCTCTTAGTTTCAGGTAGTCTTACAATAGCTCTACAACCCCAAACTTTAAGATAGCCTAAATTAGGTTTTCTATTCTTTCATAATTCGTAAGGAGTTTTCTTATTATCTTTAACATGTATCCTATTCAGATGACACACAGTTAAAAGTGCTTCTCCCCAAAACCCTTTACTTAAACCAGAATAAGAAAGCATAGCGTTAACCATTTCAGTTAGTGTCCTATTTTTTCTTTCTGCTACTCCATTTTATTGTGGTGTATAAGGTGCAGTAACTTCATGTATAATTCCCATATCTTCACAAAATTGAGGAAAGTGATATTCACCACCTCTATCAGATCTAAGACATTTTATTTTAGTATCACATTGATTTTCAACTTCATTTTTATATGTCTTAAATCTATTAAGCACATCATCCTAAGAGTTTAAAAGATATACGTAACAATATTTTAAAAAGTCATCGATAAATGTAGCAAAATATTTATTACCACCTCTAGTAGGTGTTCCATGCAAATCACAAACATCACTATGTACTAATTGTAACAAAGATGTAGTTTTTTCTATTTTTGGAAAAGGCCATCTTATTATTTTTGTTTGCATGCATATTTTACACTTTTCATTCATATCTTTGTCATATTTAGGAATTAAGTTTAAATTAACCATGAAATGCATTTTCTTTGTATTAACATGTCCTAAACGGCTATGCCATAATGAAATACAATCAACGATATAAGCAGAAGAATCGTTTTCATTGATATTGAGCTTAAACATGCCCTCATACAAATATCCTTTGCCTACAAAGGTACCATTCTTAGTCAAAATAAATTTGTCTGACTCAAATACAAGCTTAAAGTCAAATTTGTTAAGAAGACTTCCAGAAACTAAATTTTTCCTAACATCAGGAACATGAAAAACATTGGTGAGGCTAAGGATTTTTCTAGAAGTGAATTCGAGATCCATTGTCCCTTTGCCTTTAACCGCAGTAGTAGAAGAATTATCCCATATAGAGAACATCTCCTTCCACTGTTTCATAGGCAGAGAACAAGTTCTTGTCCTTACAAACATGCCTTGTGGCACCAGAATCAACCCACCAAGAGTTGTCTTCTCCAAGAATATTAGCCTCTGATATCATAGCAGCACATTTTTACTTTGTGTCTGATGTCCCTCATTTTTCCTTCAGTTTCTTGAACTCACGAAAATCCTTCTTGAAGTGACTTGGTTTGTTGCAATGAAAACAATTTCCTTTCTTCTTTTTGTTTGCTTTAGAATTATTTGAAAAATTCTTTCGCTTGTTATTTTTCCCATGATTGCCATATTTTTGCTCCTTTCCTTCCTCCACCACATGGACCTTAGAATCAGAATTTTCTTGTTCCTCTTTACCATATAGAATTCGAGACTCTTGTTCAATTCTTAAATGAGTCTCTAATTTTTCAAGTTAAAGATCCTCCTTTTTGTGTTTGAGTTCTTTCTTATAATCTTTCCAAGAAAGAGAAAGTTTTTCAATTATGGCAGCAATAATTACATTATCATCCATATTTAATTTTTTCAGTTTGCAATGATTTATGATGCGTTGGATGTCATGAAATTGTTCTAGCACAGGCCTATTATCATGCATTTTAAAGCTTAAAAACTGACCGATAAGGAACTTCTTACTTGTCGCGTCTTTCGTAAGATATTTGGTCTTCAATGTTTCCCACAAAGTTTTTGCAGTCCCAACATTTTGGTACAAGTTGAACAAATTGTCAGCAAGTGCATTGAGAATGTGACCACGACATAAGTAATCATCGGTCTCCCATTTTGTGCGTTGCCTAGTCTGTTCCACGGTTTCATCTTCATCTTCATTTGGTTTCGATTGTGACAAGACGTATACAATCTTCAATGCTGTTAGAAGAAAATGAACCTTTTTCTGCCAACGCAGAAAATTACCACCATCAAAACGGTCCAACTTGACAAAGCCTTCTGTTATTTGTCGAAGTGATTTGGAAGAGTCGGACATTTCTGATATTACTGTATTTAAATTGTTGGATAATATGAAAGCAAATACATAAATAGAACTCTTTATATATCACAGTAATGTCAACTTCAATACAATAATGTAACTTCTGAATAGATACTAGAAAACTTCAAGGCGTGATGCCACTTTCCTAAATATAGTATTTGCCCCACACGAATAACTTCGGTATACAAATAGGAATCCGTAAATTCGTACTCAAGATACAATGAATCAACTTGCACTGCCTGCAACTTGTATATTTGAAGACAACCCTTAGATGCAGCAGCGAAGAATAGTCAATCAAGTTCTTGTTCTGTTTCTGTACACAAAACAGAATAAGAGAATTTGTATCTCCTGAAAATTGTAAGAGAGTAATAGTAGGGTTTGGAAATCTGAAACTGGATTTTTTCTATATATTCAATTTCGTTTTAGGCAGCCTTTATTTATAGATAATGAAAAGCTTTGTCTTCAAGAGTCATGACTGTTGGATTAACAGTCTTAATCAATTCCGTAATGGTATGACTGTTAATTACCAACAGTCTTAAGTCATTTTCGAACAGGTACAATTAATACCGAATTGGTTTTGCACGGGTCAACCAAAAAGTGACCGCGCCCGAGCTACCGCGATCCGATCCGGATGAATCCCGGCAACCCGCTACACGCAAAGTGAAAAGTGCGCCACTAGCACCTCTACAGCCCACTGCCCCGCACCGGCACGCGCGCGCGTGCTTGTGCATGTGTGTACGGTGCTTCTCACCGTATTGAGGTCTCTTGAATAGCCTCTTAAATGCTAGATGAATTAACTCTTTATCTTCCATATGTACTTATTAAATGCACAAATTCTTAATATTTTTCCAGTTTGGGACTCAAAGGTTGCCCACTCCTTTTATAGCTTAGTGGTGACACTTAGCTTTGTACATTTTCCAATGTGGGACACTATCCCTTTTTATATTTGGGTTAGCTTCCCATCTCTTCCACACACTTCCAATGTGGGACAAGCTCTTTAAGCTCTTACACCCAAAACTCTTACTCACTTATTTTATAAAATCTCCAACAGGTTTTAGTTACTTTGTAAAAATAATTTTGATGTTAATCTTGTGGCTGGTTCTTATAAATTATAGGATGATAATCTGTTTGATTTTAATTTTTATATTTGTTGGCTTGAACATAATTGCTGGTTGTTACTGTAATGTATTTTTAGTTACTGATTCGACTATGGATTTATCGGCGGAATATATAATACTTCTTTGTGATGGTTAGATTTCATATCGGATTGATTTATTGCTGTTTACTGCTTTTGTGATCTTATTAGAACAAATGGTGAATGAAATTATTAGCCATGATTTGACCATAGTTCTAAAATTTTGATCAGTAGTATATATATGAAGTTCATGTATTTATAGAAGTCGTTTTGTATTTATGTATTAAAATTTATATTAATTTATGTAGGTTTTGCGGCAAAATGGTCTGTTCCCACTGTATAGTAATATTCTAGTATATAAAGATGGCGGACGGATTCCTAGGAGGGGCTATCGTGGGAGCGATATTTGGAGAATCATTAAAAGCAGTTATAGACGCGGGAAGGAAAATGGCTATGTTCGAGTCCGAACTCCAGTCCATTGAAAGCAGTCTAGTTTCTATAAAGCCAATGGTTGTGTAATACCCCGTAATTTTGCTTAATTAGGAAAATATGTTTTATTTAAATTATGTGAGTAGAGTAATTTAATGCGATAAAATACGTGTTATTTAAATAACGTGAGTAGAGTAATTTAATGTGATACGTTTTATTTAAATTACGTGAGTAGAGTAATTTAATGTGATAAAATACGTTTTACTTAAATTACGTGAGAAGAGTAATTTAATGTGTTATAATGTTAATAAAGATTAATATGATGATTAAAATTTACTAAATGTGAGTAGTAAATTTTGAATGTTGATATGTACGGTCTAATGATTTTATGGACGTACCTAAGTTATCTCAACCGAGTGTCATGCGTAGACAAAAATTGAAGATGAGATTAGAAAAAATATATATTTTTTAAGAGACTCAAAAGGTAATTTAGAGTCCACAGAGTATTCCGAAAGGGTCGAATTAGTCAAAATAGTGTACCCGGGTACTAGTTGAGTGCCGGGTCATTTTCGGGCTAAACCGGGACCATTCGAGGGCGTTTTGGTCTCTTTACATTTACGAGTAAGTAGACCTACGAATTTTGAAACCCTAAATCAGATTATAAGAGTGGAGGCTAGGGTAAGAAAGAAAGAAAATACACCATAGCCATTAGAGAAGAGAGAGAGGCAAGTTCCTAAGGCAAAAGAAGGAAGGAGGGGGAATTCTAAGGAGATTTCACCACAAATTTGTTGGGAAGGAGGATTGAAGGATCAAAATCATCAACCATCAACAACAACCACGAAATCAAACCCTACTAATCATAAGTCAAGTGGTTATTTGCAAAATAAATTCAGTTATAATACCCATATTTAAGCTTATTGAAGAACATATTTTTTAGAGTAAAACAATTGATTATGATCCATGATTGATAGGGATTGCATGTAGGACGTTTTTGGATCTCCTAATATTCTGATATCATTGAAAACTAGATGATTAAATCGAACTAAAAATCTGGAATTATGATGAAAGACGTAAATGATGTATTTTTAGGGTTCTTGAATATTAGTAATATTTTTAGTTAATTTGGCCAAGATTTATATGATTTTGTTGTTTAAAATAGTTAATAATCATCCCAGAACATGTAGGAATGATTAAGAATGGTTGCTTGCAAATATGGTGGATTATTATGACAGAGAGATAGATAAAAAAATGGTGAAACCCGCATGAAGAAGACGAACCGGGTCTGTCACTACTTGATCGATCGATCGACCCTTGAATGTCGATCGATCGACCATATCCCATCGATCGATTGACCCTGGCTGGATTTTAGAGAATTTTGTGAATAAATCTCCTTTTAATTACCGTCGCTTGATGGGAACCTTAGTGATGATATTTTACCTATGAGGAGACTTCATAAATACTAGTAGGTGTACCGTTAGATTTCTTCATAAATGATTGAGTGGGAATTTTGGAGAAATGGACTGACGGGAGAACGATCGATAGCCGTATGTTGGGATTGTGAGAATTTAGCTATGGAAAGAGTGAGAGTAAATTCAGGAATAATACCAGTAGGTTAAAGTTAACTTAACTACTGAATTAAGGGAGGGGTAACTAGGACCCTTAGAGTTGCGTGAATACTCGAATAAATGCAATAGTGAAATAAATTGTAAATTAATGAGTACGGTGGATATAAGTAAAATATATTACGTACGGGCATGACTTGATAGGTCGGGTGTGTACCTACTAAATTATATAAAAGTTTGGGTTAAGAGAATTTTACCTAAATTAATTATATTAGGGTCGATGAGACATTCCGAACTAACATAAAGTTATTATATGTTTGGGGTCGATATAAAATGCCGAACCAAACCTTAAACTGGTGTCGCGATGAAAGAGTCCCGAACCAGAATATGTGTGTATATATATATATATATATATATATATATATATATATTTAAATAGTTGGGGTCGATGGATCATTCCGAACCAACTCTCACTTGGGGTCGATGAATCATTCTGAACCAAGAGTCCTTTATGTGTAGTAAAAGGATATGTTTGTGATAACTAATATTCAATACATGATTGTGTGATAAAATGTATTCTATGTGCATAATTTATAGACTGAGAATAGTAGATAATGAGATGAATTGTAGATATCTTAGTAATAATTTATAGCGTGATGTAATTATTACAAGAATAACGATAACGAGCAGTAAATAAGTTACCTACGCTTATGGGTAGTATAACTAGGTGAACTAAGTATCCTCGTTAGACATGCGCTATAGAAGAGAGGTGAGGAAGTTAAAGGGAGTGTACGAATCCTTAATATATGTAATCAATAACTCAATTGTGATAACTGCTTGCAAAATATGTTCAAAAGTTTTGAGTACTAACTCTTGCTATGTGAATTTTTAAAAATCTTTTAGGTTCCCAGCCGCAGGGACACCCAACATGATTTCATTACAAGGATTTGGGAGCTGCAGCACATGTGGATGTTGCAAGGATTGTTTAGACGCTTCCTCCTTTTCAGTTCTAGTGCATGATCTCAGTCTTTGTATTCTTAGTTGGGACATGTTGTCCTATCTTTACTTTTACAGTTATTCTGATTCTGGATTTTGAATTGTCTTTTATTAGCCGTGGTTTTCGGCAAGACTTTACATGCATTCAGTTATTTACTCAAACTGTTTTTTATTACTAGAATTGTAATGTGTTTGTATGGATTATTTATTTTTCTTAAGAAAGACAAAATTTGGCACTCGCTTAATTTCACTTAGGTGGTTAGTAACTTCAAAAGCTTTCGGCAGGGATGCTAAGAATGAACCATTTGAGAAACCTATTTAAATTAAATTAAGGCTTGATTACCCAAGGTTTAATTGGGCGGGGTGCCACAGATGGTATCAGAGCATCAGGTTCTAGTGTCCATAGGATCGGTACGGCTTACTGCATTTCAGCGTAACGTTTGGTTGTATTAGAGCCCTACTATTAAGGCTGTTGATTCAATATCCGCTTTTGCGTTATCGTACATCTGCTCCTAAATTTTGTATAAACTGTGTACTTATACAATTTGAATCTTATTTCAGATGCCACCAAGGAGACAACGAGCAGAGAGGGATGATGCCAGAGATGAGGTGAGGGAAGCTCATCAGGAGCCACAGGTGCCGATACCACCACCCCCACCCGAGTTAATTTCCGCTACTCAGGTTACAGTGATAGTGGCTCGGGCGGTCGAGATAGCTATGAGGGCCATGGAAGCCCATTTTCCTCAGCCCCAAGTACCTCCTCCCGTGGCACCAGTAGTTCAGGCCCCAGCAGGACCATTTACTTGGTAGTGAGTCAGAGAGACATTTCAGAAAGGACACCCACCCGAGTTTCAGGGTAGTACCATTGTAGTGGAGGCGTGCAACTGGAAGAAAAATATCCAGCGCCACTTGCGCATGCTAGAGTGCACCGAGATACAGAAACAAATGCTAGCCACTTTCCATCTGTCGGGAGCGTCCTTACAGTGGTGGGAGTCAGTTACCACCATCAAAGAAAGGGACACTTTGACAATTTTTGAGTTTTGGGTTCGGTTCGACCGCAAGTACTTCCCTCCAGCAGTAGAGTCAGAAATGAGGAAGAAATTCAGCGAAGTGGTTCAAGGTGATCGCCCAGTTACTGATTATGAGGAGGATTTTACCTGCTTGGCTAACTTTGTGCCAAATGAGGTGAGCAATGAGGAGAGGAAGAAGTCAAAATTTATGGATGGCAGGACCTGGAGAATCAGATAGCATTTGATCGGTAATCCGGCGTTGGTAACCTACACAGATGTCGTCAATGCCTCTCTACTACACTGTCATGATCACTGCTTCCATGCGAAGGGAAACAAGAGAGGTGAGCCTAGCCGACCGGTCAAAGTAGGCGGAAGTAGCGACAACAGCACACCACAACAGTAAATAGTGGGCCAGTTAGGACAGGATTCTCTACAGGGGAACTCTACCAAGAAGTTTAAGAACGGGAGGCATCGCTTTGACAGACAGGGCCAGAAGGGTCCCCAACAACCAGTTCCTCAAGGCCGATAGGGCCAAGGGAATCAAAATGAAGGACAGCAAGGTCAGGGGCGACAGGGACAACGTCAGGGCCAACAGGGCCAAGGGCCGAGACAGTTTCCGGGTCAGTGTTTCACTTGTGGCCAGTAGGTTCACAAGAGCAGGAATTGTCCATAGCCAGACAGGGCATAACAACAGGGTGCCCAACAGGGGCAGCAGGCTCCGTTAGCCCCAGCAGTAGCACAGGCCCCACAGCCAAGACAGATGCAGTACGGACGTGTGTTCAACGTCCGTGATATTCCTTTTCAGCCAGCACCTCCTGCACCACCGACAGTCGCGGGTATGTTTCCTATTCATGGACTTGAAGGTAGTATTTTCTTTGACACGGGGGCGACGCATTCGTTTATTGCCACTAGATTTTCATGGGCAGCCGGCCTATTAGCGACAGCTGATACTCATCTTATGTGCATGGAGTCACTGATGGGTAGTGGGTCCCTTATACACTAGATTTGTAAGGGTGTGTACATTATGGTCGGGAGATGGAGTCTAGCGACGAACCTCCTAGTGCTGGATATAGAGGGATATGATGTCATCCTAGGCATGGATTGGTTGGCGCATTATAGGGCAATGGTAGATTGTTATGAGAGGACTATCGTGTTCTCCATCCCCGAGGGCGGATCACGAACTCATTTATATTATATTTACCAGGAGACCTCACATGGGGTTGTCGTTTCTCTGGACTCAATCCCAGTTGTGAGGTATTTTGAGGATGTCTTTCAGGAGATACCAAGGTTACCACCCAGTAGGGAGATAGAGTTCGTTATTGACCTAACACCGGGGACGAGACCGATTGTCAGAGCACCGTATCGCATGGCTCCTTTGGAGATGCGAGAACTGAGAGAACATATTCTGCAGCTATTAGGAAAGGGTTTCATTCGACGGAGTACATCGCCATGGGATGCGCCGGTGTTATTTGTAAAGAAAAGGGATGGTTCACTTTGTCTGTGTGTAGATGACAGAGAGCTGAACAAAGTGACGATACATAATAAGTATTCGTTGTCGAGGATTGACGACTTATTTGATCAGTTGAGAGGGGCTACATACTTCTTAAAGGTCGATTTGAGATCGAGTTACCACCAATTGCGCATTCGTGAAGAGGATGTACCCAAGACCGCTTTCCCGTCGCGGTACGGGTCATACGAGTTTAGAGTGATGTCGTTTGGGCTAACTAATGCGCCTGCAGTATTCATGGATCTCATGAACAGGGTATTCAGGGAGTTTTTGGATCAGTTTGTGATTGTATTCATAGACGACATTCTGATTTACTCTCGCACGGAGGAGGAACACACTGAACATTTACGAATGGTTCTACAGACATTGCGGGACCATCAGTTGTACGCTAAATTTGAGAAATGTGGATTTTGGCTTCGGGAGGTTCAGTTCCTAGGCCACGTTGTATCTAACAGAGGCATTACTGTTGACCCGAGTAAGGTATCGGCGGTGAGGGAGTGGGGACAGCCCACGACACCGACTGAAATTCGCAGTTTCTTGGGGTTGGCCGGTTATTATCGTCGCTTCATCAAGGGGTTCTCAAAAATTAAGGGACCTTTGACGAACTTGACTCGAAAGGGAGTGCCCTTCTTATGGAGTTACAGTTGTCAGTTATCAATTGATGAATTAAAAAATAAGTTGACATCAGCACCCGTTCTTGCCTTGCCTAGGAGCAGAGTGGAGTACCGAGTCTATGCTGATGCATCCTTACAAGGGCTTAGGTGTGTATTACAGCAGGAAGAGAAGGCTATAGCTTATGCGTCCCGAAAGCTTAATCCATATGAGAAGAATTACCCCACCCATGACCTCGAGTTGGCAGCGGTCATTTTTGCATTGAGGATATGGAGACACTATCTTCTGGGCGAGTGATTCACTCTATTCACGGATCATAAGTCATTGCAGTATCTGTTCACTCAGAAGGATCTGAATATGAGGAAAAGAAGGTGGCTTGAATTCGTGAAGGACTACCAATTTGATATACAGTATCATCCTGGTAAGGCTAACGTGGTGGTAGATGCGTTAAGCAGAAGACCTACCGGGCAGTTGGCAGAAATTTGGAAGGCGAAGTGGAGTGAACTTCAACACGAGGATGAGATAGCTAGAGAATGCATGGCAGTTTTAGCTATCACTCCCGAGAGTGTTATGCGGGTAGTGAGGGCACAGGCCGAAGACCCGTTTTGTCAGGACAAAGTACGACAGTTACTGGCCGAGGAGGCAGAGTCCTACTCCATCAGCTCAGAGGGCGGACCACGGTTCAATGGTAGGCTGATAGTACCCGAAGATGATGATTTGAGGCATGTCGTAATGACGGAGTCACACGGGTCAAAGTTTTCAGTACATCTAGGTGGGGACAAAATGTACCAAGACATGCGACGATCATATTGGTGGTCAGGTATGAAACGAGACATTATAGAATTTGTCTCAAAGTGTGTTACATGTCAGCTTGTAAAAGTTGACCATCAAAGACCTTCAGGGATGCTACAACCACTGTAGATTCTCGTGTGGAAGTGGGAGAGTATCTCGATGGATTTTATTACTGGGTTACCAACATCATAGAAGGGTCACGATTCCATATGGGTGATAGTGGATCGGCTGACTAAGGTAGCTCATTTCTTACCGGTTCGTACGGATTATGATACGATGCGGTATGCGCAGCTATTCATTTCAGAGATCGTTAAGCTGCACGGAGTTCCTATTAATATTATGTCTGACCGAGACAAGTTATTTGTGTCACACTTCTAGCAGAGCTTTCAGGAGGCCATGGGCACCGACTTACGATTGAGTACAGCGTATCACCCACAGACGGACGGTCAGACTGAAAGGGTAAACTAGATGTTGGAGGATATGCTGAGGATGTGTGTCCTAGATTTTGGGGGAGGTTGGGAGTCATACCTTCCTTTGGTGGAGTTTGCATATAAAAACTCTTACCAATTCACTATCGGCATGGATCCATTCGAGGCACTTTACGGGAGGCCTTGTCGTTCACCCGCCTGTTGATTAGAGGTGGGGGATAACAAGCTATTGGGGCCAGAGATAATACAGGAGACTTCCTCCAAAATAGAGCTGATTCGAGGACGTATTCGAATAGCTCAGGATAGGCAAAAGAGTTATGCTGATGCCGGTAGGAGACACGTGGAACTAGATGTGGGCGACCAGGTGTTAATTTGGGTATCTCCTATGAAAGGGATTATGAGGTTCGGCAAGAAGGGGAAATTAGCACCGAGATATGTGGGACCGTTTCCTATCATTGAGAGGGTGGGACCGGTAGCTTACAGATTGGGACTCCCTGAGCATCTTCAGCGAATACACGATGTGTTCCATGTGGCATTGCTGAAGAAATACAAGAGGAGCGAGAGAGCCTTCTGACACATTCCACTGGAGGAGATCGATTTGCAGCCAGATTTCTCGTATGAAGAAAGACCTGTGGCTATTCTAGATTATAGTGAGCGCAAACTATGATCCAAGGTGGTACCCTTAGTGCGAGTACAGTGGGGACATCACAATATGGATGAGTCCACTTGGGAACGGGAGGAGGATATGCGAGAACAATATCCAAAATTATTCACAGCAGGTATTTTCCAATTTCGAGTACGAAATTCCTTTTGTAAGAGGGGAAGTATGTAATACCCCATAATTCTGCTTAATTAGGAAAATACGTTTTATTTAAATTACGTGAGTAGAGTAATTTAATACGATAAAATACGTGTTATTTAAATTACGTGAGTAGAGTAATTTAATGTGGTACGTTTTATTTAAATTACGTGAGTAAAGTAATTTAATGTGATAAAATACGTTTTACTTAAATTACGTGAGAAGAGTAATTTAATGTGTTATAATGTTAATAAAGATTAATATGACGATTAAAAATTTACTAAATGTGAGTAGTAAATTTTGAATGTTGATATGTACGGTCTAGTGATTTTATGGACGTACCTGAGTTATCTCAACCGAGTGTCACACGTAGACAAAAATTGAAGATGAGATTAGAAAAAAAAAATATTTTTTAAGAGACTCAAAAGATAATTTAGAGTCCATAGATGATTCCGAAAGGGTCGAATTAGTCAAAATAGTGTACCCGGGTACTAGTTGAGTGCCGGGTCATTTTCGGGCTAAACCGGGACCATTCGAGGGCGTTTTGGTCTCTTTACATTTATGGGTAAGTAGACCTACGAATTTGGAAACCCTAAATCAGATTATAAGAGTGGAGGCTAGGGTTATAAAGAAAGAAAATACACCATATCCATTAGAGAAGAGTGAGAGGCAAGTTCCTAAGGCAAAAGAAGGAAGGAGGGGGAATTCTAAGGAGATTTCACCACAAACTTGTTGGGAAGGAGGATTGAAGGATCAAAATCATCAACCATCAACAACAACCATGAAATCAGACCCTACAAATCATAAGTCAAGTGGTTATTTGCAAAATAAATTGAGTTATAATACCCACATTTAAGCTTATTGAAGAACATGGTTTTTATGATATTTTTAGGAGTAAAACAATTGATTATGATCCACGATTGATAGGGATTGCATGTAGGACATTTTTGGATCTCCTAATATTCTGATATCATAGAAAACTAGATGATTAAATCGAACTAAAAATCTGGAATTATGATGAAAGATGTAAATGATGTATTTTTAGGGTTCTTGAATATTAGTAATATTTTTAGTTAATTTGACCAAGATTTATAATGATTTTGTTGTTTAAAATAGTTAATAATCATCCCAGAACATGTAGGAATGATTAGAAATTGTTGGTTGCAAATATGGTGGATTATTATGAAAGAGAGGTAGATAAAAAATGGTGAAACCCGCATGAAGAAGACGAACTGGGTCTATCACTGCTTGATCGATCGATCGACCCTTGAATGTCGATCGATCGACCATATCCCATTGATCGATCGACCCTG
The DNA here is from genome assembly GCA_949130495.1 of Sambucus nigra. Taxonomy (NCBI): domain Eukaryota; kingdom Viridiplantae; phylum Streptophyta; class Magnoliopsida; order Dipsacales; family Adoxaceae; genus Sambucus; species Sambucus nigra. Next base: position 66,111,685 of record OX422209.1, on the reverse strand, counting down.
GCTGGATTTTAGAGAATTTTGTGAATAAATCTCCTTTTAATTACCGTCGCTTTATGGGAACCTTAGTGATGATATTTTACCTATGAGGAGACTTCATAAATACGAGTAGGTATACCGTTAGATTTCTTCATAAATGATTGAGTGGGAATTTTGGAGAAATGGACTGACGGGAGAACGATCGATAGCCGTATGTTGGGATTGTGAGAATTTAGCTATGGAAAGAGTGAGAGTAAATTCAGGAATAATACCAGTAGGTTAAAGTTAACTTAACTACTGAATTAAGGGAGGGGTAACTAGGACCCTTAGAGTTGCGTGAATACTCGAATAAATGCAATAGTGAAATACATTATAAATTAATGAGTACGGTGGATATAAGTAAAATATATTACGTACGGGCATGACTTGATAGTTCGGGTGTGTACCTACTAAATTATATAAAAGTTTGGGTTAAGAGAATTTTACCTAAATTAATTATGTTAGGGTCGATGAGACATTCCGAACTAACATAAAGTTATTATATGTTTGGGGTCGATATAAAATGCCGAACCAAACCTTAAACTGGTGTCGCGATGAAAGAGTCCCGAACCAGAATATGTGTGTGTGTATATATATATATATATATATTTAAATTGTTGGGGTCGATGGATCATTCCGAACCAACTCTCACTTGGGGTCGATGAATCATTCTGAACCAAGAATCCTTTATGTGTAGTAAAAGGATATGTTTGTGATAATTAATATTCAATACATGATTATGTGATAACATTTATTTTATGTGCATAATCTACAGACTGAGAATAGTAGATAATGAGAAGAATTGTAGATATCCGATTAATAATTTATAGCGTGATGTAATTATTACAAGAATAAGGATAACGAGCAATAAATAAGTTACCTACGCTTATGGGTAGTATAACTAGGTGAACTAAGTATCCTCGTTAGACATGCGCTATAGAAGAGAGGTGAGGAATTTAAAGGGAGTGTGCTAATCCTTAATATGTGTAATCAATAACTCAATTGTGATAACTGCTTGAAAAATATTTTCAAAAGTTTTGAGTACTAACTCTTGCTACGTAAATTTTTAAAAACCATTTATGTGCCCAACCACAGGGACACCCAGCATGATTTCATTCCAAGGATTTGGGAGCTGCAGCACGTGTGGATGTTGCAGGGATTTTTTAGACACTTCCTCCTTTTCAGTTCTAGTGCAGGATCTCAGTCTTAGTATTATTAGTTGGGACATATTGTCCTATCTTTACTTTTACAGTTATTCTGATTCTGGATTTTGAATTGTCTTTTATTGGCCGTGGTTTTCGGTCAAACTTTACCTGCATTCAGTTATTTACGCAAACTCTTTTTTATTACTAGAATTGTAATGTGTTTGTATGGATTATTTTTTTTGCTTAAGAAAGATAAAATTTGGCACTCCCTTAATTTCACTTAGGTGGTTAGTAACTTAAAAAGCTTTCGGCATTGATGCTAAGAATGAACCAAGTTGGAAAAATCTTTGTCGTTGTTCTTTTAGATGGAAGTACAAGTGCGACTGATTTGTGAGTGCAAGAAGATTCTTGTGGAGTTTAGAGACAATAGTTACAAATTAGATCAAATGCTTACCATATTGAAGAATGGGGGTGGGTTTGCAGGGTTGTGTGTTGTTGTCGAACTAAGGGATCATATTGTTGGACTTGATAAACGGCTTGTAGAATTGAAGGAGATGTTGGTGCAAAAGGAGGAAAGAACGAAGCAGCAGAATGGTCATGTGTCTAAAGGGCATGTGGCTAATGTGATGGTCAAAGGAGCTGGAAAGAAGAAATTTGGCAAGGGCATTAAGCGTGGACCCGACCCTTCCATTCATACTGAACCTGCCCCACCTGTTTTTAAGAAGGAAAAGAACGATACATGTCACTTGTGTAAAAAGAAGGGACACTATCAGAAATATTTATAAACGTAAAGCTTGGTTCGAAAAGAGAGGTAAGCCTCGTGCTTTAGTATGTTTCAAATCAAATTTAATTAAGATTCCTTCTAATATTTGGTGGATTGATTCTGGTTCAACTTGTCATATTTCAAATTCGATGCAGGGATACCTTTCAACCCGAAAAATAAAACAGAACGAAGCCTTTCTTTACATGGGGAACCTGGCGAAAGCTATAGTCGAAGCCATTGGAGTTTTTATATTAGTTTTAGATGGAAGGAACCATGCTCTTGAATTAGTGTAGAACCTCCATGACTCACATTTGTGGAGTATTTAATTAAGGTGAATAATTATTAATGATTATTCTAAAGACTAGTGCGTGCCTTCCTTTAATCAAATAATTATGTGAATTCTTATTAAGACAAAGTGGTTGACTATAAGAGAAGGGATTGATTGTAATAACGGTTCTTATTGTGAGGTGAGAAGGTAGAAATATAGAGAGTTGGTTTTTATTTGTTTGTAAAATTGTGCTTCCGATAAGTTTTCTTTCCGATAGGTAGTCATTTGAGGATTGTGCTTATACCACCACTTTTACCCGTAAATGTAAACGTTTTAGATTCAGTGCCTTAATTTTCATGCGTTAAATGATATTTAACTCTTTGCAGCTATTGTTTTGCCTTTGGATGACTCTGTGCACGCATTTATGGATTTAAATCAAAAAACTTTTGTATTTTATTATTGGTTGCAATAACACACTAATATGTATATGTTGCTTATAGTGTATGGGTTGTATTAGGTTTATAAGAAAATTGGTCAATTTCCCTCTCTTTCCACTATCATTATCTCTGTCTTTTTTTTTCCTCTAAAAATCCTTTTATAAATTAGCCTTTTTTTTCCTCAGAAAATCAAATCCTAAGTAATTGGGGCAAGTCTTGTTCCTATCACATTAGAAGTTTATTCGTGAAATGTGTGCATGTATACTGTTTAGTAATGAAATAGTTAATTTGCATTTTTTTTTGCCTTTTAGTGAGTATTAATAGTGAAAGGACTTCCATTTTAGAACAATATATAAGATTTTAGGACCCTCCACCCATTGCAAATTGGTTTTGGGATGGATGCTCCAATATTTAATGGATATGAAACCTAAAATCACTTCCCTAATGCAACTATGAATGTGTTTCTTTCATTCCATACAGGATAGAAGTTGAGAATTAGACTTTTGCATTGGAGAATAATTCTATATGTACAATGTGTAAACTAAGTTTGACACATAAGATCCACATTATTTTATTAGACATTCACAACATTTGCATTGGAGAAGCTCTAGGTCACGGATGAACATCAACGAATTAACCAGATTAAATTGATGCCAAGTGATTGCTTAAGAACTCTATGCTAGAAAACATTCAGTGAACCCCTCTCATTGAGTATGTTTATCTTTCTTTCTTTGATTACTATTTTTTTTTTGTTTTCGTTTAATAATTTTCTCTTAAGATCCTGGGTATTTTAGTGTTTATATCTAACAAACAAGATATTGTTGTTAGTTCTTGCCATCCATTTTACATAGATAATTATTTCCTCATTTGCCCATCCAGTTTCAGTTTCATTTTTTACCCTGCTTGACAATTTTGTCATTCTACAGGTATATTTGGGGATATATTCTTTGCAATTGTTTCTAAGACAGCGAACCTCATGTGCATCGTATCTAAACTATTTGAACATAAAGGTATTCATCCACGTGATGAGTTTAAAACGGATGAAGATGCAATCAGATAACTAGAATAATTAATGTGTACCTTATACAAGAAAACGGTCAATTTATTGTTGGTCTGGGTTGGTGTTTGGTCCGGATGGAAGTTCCTTCTTCAACACTTCAGGTTCAGTATACACGGATACAAACTTTTGGTTACCTCCGAATTTGTGTTCCGAAGATTTGATTGCATATATAAATTTGATATCTTAAATGATGAAGATGCCATGACTCTTTTTCGCAACTCAGCGATTCACCAAGATAGGAATTCCAGTCCAACATCGCAGACGATCTTGTGAAAGAGGTAGATTACAAGCAATTTCTTGATGCACATGATTGGACGTATTCATTGTAACTTATCTATCGAATAATATCAGAGGATAATAGGTATATTTTTTCGTGTATATGTTTTACTTGATGTCGTACAAAAACTGGGGTTTTTTTATTAGATAACCCGGTGACTATAATTTTTTATTAATATTACCCATCATAGGTATGAAGTTTAAAAGGTAGAGGTTATGTAACTTATCTTCCTATTGTCACTACTTTCTTATTTTCCATTTTAATTTCTCCTTTTCACTGCAGTAACTAAATTTGTATGGTCTCTCTACTCGTAGATAGTGGAAGGTTATAAAGGATCTCTTCTAGCCCTTACAGTAGTTAGCCAATCACTCTATGGGCAACATACGGTTAGGTGGAGAAGTTTACTGAAGAAATGGTTTAATGGGAATTCTATTTTTGAATTCAACTTTCCAAACTAGTTTAGATGATTTGGATAAATCATCTGTAGTCGGGGAATGTTTCCTGGACCTAGCATTATTTCCTGAAGATCAAAAGATCTGAGCCACTACTCGTATGGAAATGTGGGTGGAATTTTACAACCTAGAAGATGAGGTCGCCCTTGAAAAACTACTTGAACTCTCATTCAGAAATTTTATTAATCTTGTGCCTACAAGGTACTCCAGCTTCCTCTTTGTCTATAATATGATGAATATTTTTTGGTTAAACAATATTATTCAAGTGTTTACTTTATGTGGTCAGTGCTAACATGAATAAGGCACGAATGTGATTATGAGAATGTACGGTCAAGACAAGAGTCATTTAGGAAAAATGATTATGAGTTGAAGTAGATAGAAATGACTTCATAATATTCTCCTTAATTGAAGATGGATAAAGATATGTGTACCCACTTTGGTACCCATTTTTGATAGCCGGTGCATTAAAATCTTATACCTTGTTGTTGTGGGTCCCGCCCGGGCACAAAGTACAACCCTCTATTGCCTTGTCTTATTAGGCGGGTATGGAAAATGGGTATGAAAGTGGCTCAGTGTAGTGGTACTCCTTGAAGATTGTACCTTCGATAAAACTGAATGGCAAGAAAGCACTCGGTGGGAAACACTTGGAAAGTATGGGTGGAAAAATGCCACACAATCAGATAATACAACACAGCCTACACAATTTTATAGCTCGTTTCGGGTGCTTAAAAGGGGTGGGTGGGGGGACAATTTAATTAATTGGGTTTGGGTTTAGTCATTTAGTAGAAATACATGACACAAATCGCTAATATAGAGTTTGAAAACGACTCAAATATGACATAAACCCTATAAGACACGACGTGATAGACACAAAAGACATATTAGGCAGGGTTATGGTGGAGGTGGTTTCGACACGAACTTTATAAGACCCTACACGAAACTGACACGATGCGACCCATTGCCACCACTAACTTGAAGTGGTTAGAATATAATGCTTTGTATATTTTTGTTTGTATTGTATATTAATATACTTGTTTTGTAATTTTACAGTTGAATTAATTTTGATATTTTTTTTATTTACAGTGAAGAATGTTTTATAACATACTTGACTTGCTCACCAGTGTACTATTTTTTTTTTTGTGTGTGTGTGTGAAAATGTGTATGTGTTTGTTGGCTACAAACTCACATGATGATAGTTGGATATTATGGAGAACTCGATGAGAAGAAAGATAAAGGAAACTTAGACTTCATTCAAACATCTTTTTATATATGTTTTGTTTTCATTTGTCTCACAACTTCCTAGCTTCCTGTGTTATTATGTTTTCTGTGAATGGAGTCAGCATGTCTTCAATTTGTTGGAAAATGAATTTTACTTATAAGTCATCTAGTTATATTAGTTAAATAAATGTATTTGATGGTTGATGCATAAAGTTATATTCATATATGAGACTCTTAGTTTGTCTTGGGAAGTGGTCGTAGATACATGTATTTGGATAGATACATCATAGGATATCTAGATACTAGGTTTATACCGTGCCATTGGCACGGTGATATATTTCCCCTATATATTTCTCTTTTGTTATACATTTTTTTCTCACAACACAGGTCGTGTCTACAAATACCAGTTATTCTTGGCACAACATTATCCTTATGTACTCTTAATAATGAAAAAAAGTTATGCATCAAGTATTTTGAACTTAAAGGATTATTTGGTATCCACACTGATTATTATTGGGGTGACAATATCATACGGGTCCTATTGTGACTAAAAAACATGGCAGTACATTACCTTACTGATTACTTTCCAAAATAATTGCACTTCCTTACGGTGAAGAGAGAAGTTTGGACCATCAAATTTTTAGTGCAATCCTAAAAGTCTTCGGTTTCATATTATATAGACATACCTCATGTTACCTAGTCATGTGATAAGTAGGTATTAGGAGTGATTAGAGGATTTCGAGATAATTCAAGTGGAAATCAAAGTGCGTGTTTTTATAAGAAATTGGTGCTGGACAACCATTAAGAGATGCCTTGCACTAAATTGATGAAGAGAACGAGAAGATGATCTAAATAAAAGAGTGATAATAATATAAAAGTTGAAACTGCACAACCTAATAATTAAACTAAAATCTCAATATTCATCTCATTCATTTAAAACTGTGTTTAGTAATGAAGATTATAATTATTCATCTGCTAACAATCTTACTAGGACTAGAATGCCAAATGATAATTACTAATATTTAAGTACTGACAAATTATTATATGTAATAATATAGTATTATTTAAACTCTCATCCTACTTGTACTTGCTCCCCATCAGAGATTCTCATTTCCAATTCTCTCCCAAATTTAATGTGTTACTCTTATTTTTTCCAACACAAATCTTTCCAAGTTTGCATTTTGGAGTTTGGTCACATTTGTTTTCTCCCGAATCAACTTTCCTTTACTCTCAATTCACAGGATAGAATCTCTTCAGTTCGAAGGCTACTGCAATGAGTGTTTTGTAGCACAACATGATCTGTTAAGAGATCTGGCTATCCACCTGAGTAAAGAAGAGCCCATAGAACAGAGGAAAACATTAATAGTGGAGAGAATGGGGAATGACTTTCCCAAGTGGTGGGTCACACAGAGGCCAAACCATTCATGCCTGCCTTTTGTCTATTTCTAAAGGCGTCTTCCTTATTTTCCGTCTCATTTAAATAAAATGTTTGGTAATTCAATTTATAGAAAATGTCATACCCACCGCTAAAAGATTTTCCAGAACGATCCCCGATTTAGGATCGGTTTAGAAAATCTAATTTTCCTACATGACGTCTTTGTTAGAGGCACTTGTAGCAAATGTCAAGAGTTTCCAACCAACGTTAAATTGTGGATCAATTTAGAAAATATTTTAGAGGTGATTTTTTTGGTAAAAACATGTTGTAGAAGTATCATTTTTTAACATTACCTTGCGTTTCTCTTGAGTTGAAATTTATAAATATGTTGATTGGAGAAAGAAAGTTCTCAAGCTGGTATGACACGCAACTACCCGAGGTTGAGGTTATAATACTGAACATTCGAAAAGATAGCAACACTTTGCTCGAGGATGAAACGATATTCTCAATCTCGATTGACACAACTATCACCCGACACGTAATACCCAGTGCTTGAGGTTCCAATACTGGACACTTTACCCCGTGATGAAACTTCTACTTAAGCTCATATGACAGAGAACTATATGAAGTTGAGGTTCCAATACTGGACATCCAGCCAATGATATATCCCTATATCCAAAGCTATGCTCAGACACCAACGATTAACTGTCCCTATATCCTAAGCGGTCTGTTTAGAAAACAAGTACTGGACATATGGAAAGAGAGCTACACTTTACCAATTTCACTGATACTAACCGAAGGTTCTTACTTACATTTCAAAAGTAAACTTTCCGCTGGGTGTTTATTTATCCAGTCTGCAAAGAATTAGACTAGAAAATGTTTTAGTTTCTTCCCTTTCTACATCCTTATTGCAAATGAGGAATTTGCATAAAATGTTGTTGATTGAGTTCTACATTGGCAATGCTTTTGATAATTGTACCACTGAGATGACTCATAAGTTATCAAATCTTATGGAAATTGAAATTGAAATTGAAAAAAGCTACAATTTTAAGAAATTTCTTGCTGAAATAGTCTTAAGAAGCTCAGCATCACTTACTGTAAGAAGCTTTGTTATCTCCCAGAGAAAATTGAAAGGCTGACAAATTTAGAAGTACTAAAGCTCTATGATTTCTTGGGGTTTCTATAGTTACCGGAGTCCATTGGAAGCTTTTATAAGCTGAAATATCTTGATATATACTTCTATAAAGGCATGACGAAACTGGCTCAAAGGATGGGTGAGTTACATGGGTTAGAGACTCTCGATAGGAGAGGTTGTTGTGGGTTACAAGTTTTTCCACCATCAATTAAACATCTACGGAAACTCAAATATGTGATGTGTGATGAAGAGATTGCCCATCTATGGAAATTTGATACTAACCTGAAGGTAAATGGGGTAAATAGAGAGATTATCAAAGATAAAAAATTATTCGCAGAAAACTCCCACACGGACCTTCTGACTGTGTTATCATGTAGTTAAAAAACATGATTATCGTGTCAAATTTTGGCAATGTTTATTGAGAAGGAAGCACAATTCAATAGGTATGAATTTATTATTATAGGAATTTGAATACACGTATCCTCTTAGCTCCTTTCTCTGTGTCTCTCCTTCATCTATACTACTTAGATTTTTGTTCATGATGAGGCAGTTATAATGCTCCATTCGTGTCCATGTATAATTTTTGCTTAAATCAACTTTGTATTTAGAACTCAATGGAACATTATTGCTTCGATTTTAAATATTTTTTGAGTGATTTTCCTTCATTGAAATTCTTGTTCTCATTAGCTCAAGTATGGAATGTTCAACAATGCACAACAGTTTTCTATATGCCTTTAGAAGGGCCCTTACTAATTAAAAGAAACAATAAAAACTTTGTGTTTTTTACTAAAATCGAACTACAAACAATATTCAAAATTTGTAGAAATTGAGGTTCTTTATCTAGTTGTTTGCAACAACATTTGTGATCTGCCTCAGAAAAGTATAAATTGTAAAAGTAGATGTTAGTTCATAAAAGTTCGTAAATTTAGACATTAATATTTGGTCATTAGTAAATCTATGTTAAACAATGACATAATTTGTGACAGATCTGATTCAAAAATTTCTTTTCCGGTATCACTAAAAATGGTCAAACTTTAGTTAGGTAGAAGTCAAGGACATGCAAATTAATATACATGTGAATTTGAATTCACATTAAGATAATTATCTATACCATTTTTATTAGGTTATAATGTTGGATCGGGACATAGCTCTAAAGAATGGATTAGGAATTCATATATCATCTGAGAATAAATAAATGTGTAGTTGGGAGTAAGATGTAATCAAGATGCATCAGGATGGATGAAGAGACGTAGGGTTTATAATGAGAGGGAGCATATTTTTAGGTGCCTTTTTTATCAACTGTTCACTTTGGACGACATATTAGATAAAACACAAATGGGATCGCATAGAAAGTTAGGAGAAAATTGCTTGAGAAATATAAAATTTAAAACGGATATCCCAATTTGAACTTTTTACTTTGCATTGAAAGAATGGAAATTTGGAGGTCTAAAGGTGTAGAAAATATGAAATTCATCTTAGAAATATGGAAACTATTTAGCGACTTTATTGAGTCGTGATTTTGGCTGATAAATATCAGGGTAACACCGTTACACCGTCCTCTTTTACAAGTTATAAGTTGGCTTGAATGGAAGTTTTCTTAAACTTTGTCTTGTTGTGTTGAATTTCCTCTTAAGTCGTGGGAGGGCACTCCTCATGATCCACATCAAACTCAACCGCATAGGAGAGGTAATTCTCCTTAAAATAACAAATGGAGTACCAAGAAGTTAGGGTGATAATTTTAGAATCGACCTGAAATTGGCTCGATATGCCGTGTTCAAAATATGTTCAAGTTGTATTTGGGTCTTTTTGACACGAAGTCATGTCGTGTCGTGCTCGTATCAAAATTGGAGTCGAGTTATTGTGTCTTATCATATTAAAGGTGTTTTTATTGAGTTTATTCTGTCTATCTTTGTTTATTTGAGTATAAATATGATATATCGTGTTGGATACACCCCGTAATTGTGTTGCGGAAGATACCAAGTGAATATAAAAAATGCATACAATACCATTAGTAGGAATCTGCAATATAAAACTTTCAAATGAAAAAGTACAACGTGATTAGTAGTCTCTTAACCCAAACTCATTTGGATGAAAAGGAAATAATGTCTTTGTCCTTTAAAGTCTTCTGCCCTCCCAAGACGAGCTCATCAAAAATTACCCATTGCCATTACACCACCGAGGACAATTCGCACTCGTGTCTCTACTTTGCATGTCTCAAGGTTTAAGCTGATGTAATGGCTTCCACATATGCAAAGTTGCTGAGAAAGTAATAAAGATCACCATGTTTCACATACTTGGAATACATAAAATTTACCAAAATATAGTTATTTTGAGATAATCTCCACCATAACTTTAATGATTACGCGTCAATAATATCTCAAAAATGACGAATACCCAATCCACACTTCCTTAGGCAGGCTAACTTGGTCCCATAAATCCAATTCCATACCAAGGAAATTCGAGACGACTTAGTCAGATCTATAACAACAAAGGCATAGAATGTCAGACATTGGACGACATAATTTCATAACGAACCTCTCAGTAGTGAGTAATTAGTTTTTAACAAATAGATATATTCAGTTAGATGGTTATGAATTAGTTTTTCTTAGATCAGTTCAAAACTCTGTAACTCCTTTATATGAGACCAACTCACAGTTATAAAGCATAAATTGGAATTATCAAGAAATCAATTCTCCATTTGTACAATTTTCTCTGTAAAAACAGAGGGTAATCCCCTTAGAAATGTGATTTGATACTGAAGAAACAACCTCCATAGTTGGGGTTGTGACAGATTGATGAATATTAAATTACCTCCAGGAGATAAAAACTTACTATGCCTGCCTATATTCTTTTTTTTTAATATTCCTCATCAAACCATAGAATAAGGAGACCTTTTTGCAACCATAATACAATGGTGTACCAAAACAATAACCGGGAGAAGTTTGTGAACACATCTTGTGACACCCGTAATGACTTGGCATCGAGATTGAGGTGCCTTTTTTAAGATAATATATAATCTCTTTTTCTTATTTGTTACTTAGCCTGAACTCGAATCATATTCGGATAAAAAATGCAACAAGAACTCTAAGAAAAGTTTTTGGCCGTTGAAAAATATGAGAATGCCGTCAACAAATGATAGAGATATTATTAGGGGGTAACCAATCTTATGAAATTTGCAGCAAATTTTCCTTTTAACATCGCCTCGTGAATCCCACTTGATAATGCTTACAAGGATATCATAATCAAACCGGAGGATATAGGGTCACCTTGACACACCCCACGTGAAGATTTGACAAAACATGAAATTCCTTTGGTAGTAATAATAGAATACCAACAATTTGATATTTAGGTAAAACCTGAACTTCCTTTGGTAGTAAAAATAAAATACCAATAATTTAAGATATATGCCACACCGCCCTAATACCCCCCCAGTAATAATAGAATACCAACAATTCTACCCCCCCCCCCTAGCTGTTTACCTTAATCCGGACTACAACCAATAACCATTTTATCCAAATCGATATATGATGCTAAATCGAGACCAAGATGGAGACAGAGGGCTTCCCCTTTGTTGGCTCTTCAAGAAAAAAGCATTCATATGAATGGTGCTAATTCCCATGTTCCTTTTAGTCTCGTTTGGTTTTGAGAGCCTCCCCCTCCCTTACTCGTCTTTTAAAAGTCGTCATCTGTATTTTTTTTCGTATGCCGAGGAAAGTGCCTCGCTGTTGACGGAACGGAACCAGTAAAGTCGAAGTCTAATTATAGGCTGATAAGGAGGTCTCTGCATGATCCTTAATCTATGACTAAGGCTGCTGAGGCGGCAGGTGTACAGTATTCACAATGGCCTGTACCCCCTAGTTACATTTGTCATTATGAGGTGGGTTTTGCACATTCTGAGGATTAGGTATCAGAGCTTGAGGATTAAGTCTCTTAGGTTATCTTTGGGTGTTAACAGTAGCAATGGTTCGGTTGACAAGATTTACAAGGTTCTTGGAATTAATGTTCTGGCTAGGGTTTGGGAGTTTACAACGCTTAAAAATGTTCACTCCAAGCGTTACATTAATATTTTCTTTGTTTATCAAGCAGAAATGGGGTATTGGCGTTTTCTAGGGCCAATACTCGATTTCTCATAGACGCTTCCAGGCTAGAATTAGGTATTACAAAATGGGCTTGGTGGGGAGGACATGCCTCTGCGTGCGCCACCCCAGGGATGGCTGAATTCAGCGATATGCCTTCCATTTCAGTTTCTGAAAAAGGTTCTAATAAGACCCCTATATCGAACTCCGTCCATGAGGACGAGCTTGATGGACCGGCCCAAAGATTTTTATTTAGGTGGTGAATGAGTTTTTAAGATAAAATGATTGTTAGGTTCTTACCCTCCCTTTACAAAGTAAGCAAAATTGAGCTCAACCAAATAGTTAAATTTCTGAAGTCTAAACAAATTTTTCAGATTCAGATCTCAGACTTCAGATTTATAAATGTTGTGTGATACCGATTAAATAATTTTGCAAATTTTCAATTTCATAAAACTTATTTAATCAGAGTCGATCTTTAATTCAAATTAATTAGACCCTAAAACATGCATTTAGGTGGTAAAATAAAACCATCACAAATAAATTACTGACACACAGATTTCAGGAAAAAAAACAAAGGGAAAACCTTTTATTTCACTATAAACAGTAAATCGCAACTTATATGTATTAGAATGAAATCTTCAATGATTACTCTGTCGAACAATCACATAGACACGTAGCCTAGAATAAACAATGGATCAACCATAGCGAACCCATAAGAACATGCATCTCGGTCTTCAGCGAGGAACACCCTCAAGTACTCCCAATGACCGCAGTCGTAGTCATCAAGCACCTCCCTCAAGAGCTACCAAAGTCAGTCGTATATTTACCCTCTTTACAAGAGAAACTTCAACAAGATTGTATCTTGGGTTTTAAAACAATTCACTCAACTATTGGGATTTTTGGTATTGAAAAACAAATTTTTAAACCCTAAATAAAGAAGGAAAAATTGTTCTGTAGTTTGTAGTTTTTGTGTATGAAAAAAACTCAGTTCTTCTTGAAGAAAAATGGCTCATTTAATCAGCTATTTATAAAAAAAAATGAGTCGGTGCTCTCGCTCAAACGAGATCCTTATGTTGCTCGAACAAGTTGTGATTTCGCTTGAAGCGACTTCGAGCGAGGTTTCAAATGACTGAATAAAAACCAAAATAGTACGCTGATAAGCACCCAAAACTGTACAATTTATACCCCAAATAGACGTACTTTAGTTGCTATTTCTTGACAATATGGGTCTTATGCGCTTAAATGTTTATCTTGTAGGTCAAATGCACGTTGCGGTGTTCAAACGCGTATTTCAAGGCAATTATGCATTGTATGGAGCTAAATACCTTTCCCGTACCCTAACCCGAGCCCAAACCTAGCCCAAACGTACCCCAAAACCGTGTGTGTTTTATTTGTGTCATTTTATTATTTTCTAGATTTTTAGTTTGAGTCTTTTCTATTTTTAGGATTTATTTTAGAATTTTTAGATTTTATTTTCTATTTTTCTATTTTATTTTTTATAATTTTACTTTGTTTTAATTTTTATTAGCTTTTAGTTGTTAGTTTTATTTTTATTAGGATTAGTTTTAGTAGTTTATTTTTAGTTTATTAGATTTTATATTTTTAGGACTTTAGTTTTTATTAGATTTTTCATTTATTTTATTTTCATTTATTTTATTTTATTTTGTTTTATTATTTTAGTTTTTTTTTATAACTTAGGATTTTATTTTTATTTGTTTTATGTTTAGTTAGATTTTATTTTTTATTTTTTATTTTATTAATTTTAATTGAGTCTTGGTATATTTTTAGGGGCCAAATTAAATACACACACCTTATCCTACACTACATTACATTACACCCAATTAACCCTAACCCCCACCATATTCCCCTACACCCTACCACACTAAATCAACCCCCCACTTCATCTTCTACCTTTAACCCCCATCTATTTCTCTCTCCTCTCTCCAAAACACAAAACCCCATAACCAAACTCTTCCCAAACCTCAACCACCTCCATAACCCGCCACCTACCCCTTACCAGCACATCTCCTCTCTCTCCGGCTTCACCCCTCACGCCTGCTACCCTCGACCCGACTTCCTGCGATCCGACCTCTCGCCGGCATTCCGACCCCTCTCTCTCTCATCGTCGACCCGCCAGCCTCCATACCTGAGCCGTCCACCTAACCCGCCGTCGCCGGCGGTCCTGATTACCCAAATCGCGACCTGCACGCAGACCAATCCTTCCCAGCTCTCCCCATTCTCTTCGCCTGCCACAACCCTGAACTATCCGGCGCTGCGTACCAGCTCCGGCACCGAATACCCACTTTCACCCAAGTCAAGACCCACATACCCATTTCTCATTTTTCACCCATTTCTACAAATGCACATTTTATTCTACCTGCTAAAAACCAAAAATGCAAACCAAAAGATAAAAACCCCATGTGCCAATAAACCATTTAACCAACTTGTCCCCATTTTACCAAAATACCCCCCAACGACCTTTCTAACCCCAATACCCGTTATACCCCTATTTAACAAATCAGATTTTATCCTCACCACCCTCACCCCCATGACCTCACTCAAAACACATGCACCTCTAGCCAATTTTCAATTATGCCCCTTAGCTCCATTGCATATAAAAGAAGACCTCAAGGCCATTTGAAAAAATAAATGATCAATCAAGTAGAGAGAAAATTCTAGAGAGAGAGATAGGTTAGAGTAGAAAATAAATTAGGTAGAATATTTTTGTAAATAATTTTATTTTTATCTTTTTAGATATTTGTGAGAGATTAATTGTTGAGCAATTCAAATGAGTATTTGTATGTAATTGAAAATGGTGGAAAGCTCACTTTGAATGGATGTTGCTCACTTTTAATGGAGGATTAGAGTCCAATTTTGCAAATCAAGGAGACTTGTTTGAAGATTTGTCCTCTTACCCTTCTATTTTATTTGTTTATGCCTTTGATTAATAATTTGTCATATTTCATACCATGTTAGGCTAAAACCCCTTTCAAGGGGTGGGGTGAAACCCTTATTTGATATTATTTTAGTTTAATTAGTTTGCTTACTTGAAATATCCCTTTGAATGTTAATTTTGATCCCTCACCCTTCGATTTACGCCTCGAGAGAGGGTAAATGATTTTCGAGAGAGAATCGAAATTCTAGTGATAATACCCATTTTAGATTCGAACTAGAGATAGGGGTTTCTTAAGTGGGGTATTATCATTTGAATTTCAACTCTAAATTTAATTTCTAAGATTGACATAAATTCTAATTGATCGATCCTAGCGGGTGATTAATTAAAAGGAGTGTTGATCTAATTTTCTAGAGTTGTGAGGTGTTAATTTTAATTTTCTAAAAGATTACTATTCTAATTACACTTGCAACGAGAGTTGGTTTGTAATTTTAATATTAATTTGGGAGAATTCAAATAATTGAATTAATTAATTAGAATAATTAAAATTTGTGGTGTAATCCCACTCCTTGATTGTTCTCACAATTATTTTCCTCACTTTATCTTTTATTTTAGTGTTAGACTTTATTTTTCATTTTAGTAAATTTCTAGTTAGTTATTTTCATTTAGTTTAGTTTAGTTTAGATCTCACCTCACCCTATTGTTTTAATATTGAAAAAGCTAAAAAAAAATTAGAAAAGTGAAAAAGCACAAAAAGAAAATAAAAAGTGAATTACATGTGAATTTGTCTCTAGCTTACTCCCTAGAAAGTGGATTGACATCCTTACTTACCTCTATACTTTAGATTGTTATATTTGTAGGTAATTCAAGGTTTTGACTAACTTGGCTTCAAACAACGACCATACGCAAAAGGCCTCGTTATCATACGCATCATTTGATGAAACTCTTCACGCGCGCTACTCGCGAGATATCGCGCGACACAACATGTCGCTTGATGTCTTCGTTCGCGCAACTTTGACATGTGTTTGAATGACATTAGCGAAAAATAAATTTTATTAAAACTCCGCCTCAATACTTAGAAAAAATTCTTTTGCCGAAAAATGACGCCTCATATGTTTACAAATATTTTAGAAAATTTATCCCAACAATTTAAATGAACCATTAAGGGAGTTAAACACAACCTTACCAAAATATCTCTCACAAAGGATTGATTGATGAAAAATGTTGATATTCGGATATGTCTTGATGCATGAATGAACTTAAATAAATCTTCGACGGTTGTAGCGGTATATGACGTACTCTAATGTAACCGGACTATGTAAAATATGTCCTTACAAATCTCCCCCTATGTCTATGCCGGTACAAAATAAAAACATCTGTAATACCCCTCCATGAACCAAATATTGAAAAGGTACTAAAAATGTTAAGACTTGCATCTTTAAACTTTCTTAAAAAACTCTTCAACTGAAATCTTCAAATCTCTTCAAAATGTTAAGACTTGTCATCATCAGGGTGTGCAAAATAATGATCCTCAATTTGTACCTACACAAATGAGACAAGAAAAAAATACCTTCTTGACGTATCGAGTTTGAAGTGAGATAAACATAAATCTAAATAAATATCAAATCTCAAATCATTCCCATAATTTAAATCATAATTCATTCTCCCCTTTTTTATTTATCCAAAATAAACAAGGAAAAGAATAAACAAAACAAACATGGAGTGCCACGACAAGAAAAGCAAATCAACTACGATCATCAAGGATAATCTTGGAAGCTTCCACGAGCTTTTTTTTATTTTTCAATTTTTTTTCAAAAATAATTTACAAAAATAATCAGACACCATGAATTTACACTACAATGACCAAATCGTGAAAATGGTATGAATGGGTGTGAACAAATTCGATAGGTAAATTAACTCAATCAATCATATGTAGACGATGAATATGTGTACCCCTAACGAATGGACATCAAAATCGTCCTTATGTGTTAAATTGTTGAATTTAGATAGCATCGTCTTAATCAAATCGACAAATTAAAGCTTAAAGTTATTTTCACACCAATAACGTTTAAAATTATGTAACGCTTTTTCAAGACTTTGTCAGAACGTGCAAACCCGTTGTTTATTATTTCCAACCAAACTCCCTCATAAATAATAATGATTTTTATTTTTCTATTGAGGTTCTAAATTTCTCTCCTTCGAGAATTTCTATTGGCCCCTTTTTGGCATAATTTTCTTTTTATTGCCTTAATTTTTTCTTAGGCTCTTTTCAAACGATGGATTTCACGAAGAGTTAATTTTGTACTCTCACATCTCTTTCCCATGCACTCATCATTTTTCAAACCTAAACAAATTCCTTACGAACAACGGTTCTTACATGCACACCTTTCATTGTCAAGTTTTATCGCATTTGGTTCATTTTAAAGACTTAATTAAGATGAAAACACTCGACCAACATGTGATTAGACAAGAACAATAATCAAATAAATCTGTCCACGTTTGCAATAAAGGAAATCATGAGTCAAACATGTAGGAAGTAACAACCAATTACATCTCAATGACTAAAAACATTGTAAAGCACAAAAATGAATTGACGTATCATCTCAAAACACTATCAAACCGTCACATGGATATGGAATGAAATTGTGACTCGATCATCCCAAATCTCTATATAATTGGAATATAGACGAAATTTATATAATGTTCGTTCAAGATGTATATGGAATGAAACCGTCACAACAATGTTCGTTCAAGATGCAATTTATATAATTAGAAAAATCTCGACGAGATCTATTAAAAGAGAACATGAAGGATTTTTATTTGAAGTTTGAAATATTTTGTAATTTTCGGCGAGGACCACTAGAGACTTGCTGGAGTTATGGAATGTTGCTGGAAACTCGTTGTAGGGTCGTTGGAGTCATGAGAGTGCCACTGAATGGTCGTCGGAGTGTCACCGGAGTCATAATGGTGCTACCGGACTGTCGATGGAGACCCATCACTGACAGTTCGCTAGAGATCTATAGGAAGTTTAGTTAGAGAGAGGAAATTGATCCATGGTGGGTTTTTAATGGTCAAGGGTATTGTTGTCTAGTTTAAGAAATTTTGTCATTCTCATTAAACATGTTTTGACCTTGGATTAAATGTTCCAAATGTTTGTTATCAAGGGGGAATGACTAATCGCGTCAAAATATTATTATTTTCCTCAAAAGATAATTTTGGGATGACCAGTAGAAACTATCATTAACTTAATGCACGACTTTTGTGGATAGAGGGTTTTAATAGTAAGGAAGGGATTTTTTGTTTGCACTCATTTAATAATTGATTTTTAGTAATGTGGAACAAGCAACATATTCCCCCCCCCCCCCTCCCCCCCCCCCCCCCCCCGGTAAAGAAAAAACAATTGTGTTATTGTAATAAAAAATGGAAGGAAACATATAAAAAAAATTGTCAATAAATAATATCGGGGATGAAAAAGAGAACAAAAGAAATAGTTTGTCCAATTTTCTAATAAATAAAAATGGGGAAGAAAAGAAAGAATAAAAGTGTTTTTTTTATTTAATACGTAAATATTTCATTTTATTTTTTTAATAAATAAAAACTCGAAGGCAAAAAAAGAAGAAAAAACTATAAATGAAAACTCAAATGAAAAAAAGAACAATCAATAGTTTTTTATTTTCTTAATAAATAAGACTCGGAGAAAAATATGACAAAGAAGCAACTTTTGTTTTTTTAATAAATAAAAACTAGGCAAAAAAGAAGAAAAAAATAGTTATTTTTTTATATATGAAAACTGGAACGAAAAGAGAGAAAACAATCTTCTGTTTATTTTAATAAACAAAAAAAGGGACGAAAAGGCAATATTTTCTCTTTTCTTAATAAATAGAAAAAAATAAATGAAAAAAGAAACAATTTTTGTCTTTCTTATTTTTAATAAATCAAAATGGGAACAAAAAAGAGAAAAAATAACTTCTTATTTAAAACAAAAATATCTTGTTAAAAAAGATTATTATTTGGTGAAAAATAAAATAAATGGTTTAATAAAGTGTTTTATTTAATTAATATATCAATTTAATATAGTGTCTTAAGTAAATAAAGAAAATTGTAACTCGATAGTTTACATGTGAGTTCATAAATTGTACCTCAATAGTTTGTTTTATTGGATATATCGATTTTTTTTACTTGGATATGTGTGTTGGATTGTGTATGAACATGATGATATCGAATTTTGAAAATGAATGTGCCTTGGAAACAATATATAATTTAAATCCAACTAGTTAGATGTTTTAAATATTTGTTGGGACGCCTGAAAAATGGATAAAATGAAAATATTGATCCAAAGTTGATTGAATAGGCAATTGAGAAATTCACTCCACCTAATGGGGAGTTGCATGTAGATGATAAAAATTGATGGAGTGAGATGACGCTTTCTTAAAATAATGGCGATGCGACTGTTTATGGAGGCGTATCAAGAACTCCCTAACTATACTGAGTCGTAATCTCCCAAATTTGAGATTCAACCAATGACCTTTTCATCCTTGAGACAATGATTATTAAGCTTGTTAATCATATACTTAGTCTTTGCGAGAAAATATTTTGTGTTCACATCATCGTCCTTCAACCATTGGACCTTAGATGTATAAATCCCATACATTTTTTAAGTGTGGAAATTTCTGATATTAAGTCATATTTGGGTCAGGCATGACAAGCACCATTTAAACACAAACATGAAGTATCGTGTCTTGTTACCTAACACAAACACGACCCACTCATGACGTGACATATATACAACGGTTACTAATTTTCACACTCCAATAAACATGATAATGAATGAAAACAAGAGTAAAAACACGACTAACAAGATACATAATTTTGACTCAAGCATGACACACTACAAGTTCCACTTAATATGGTGTCCTCATTGTTTCACTTCATATGATTTTTTCTATCCACTAAATTTGATTTCATCTAGCAAGGTTGTGAAAGAAAAAAATGTCGGGGATAATTTGAGATAAAAGAACGACTGGATGGGTTTTTGATATGATTTTTTAGGGTGGGTTTTAGGATTTTTATAATTGTGCAAAGAAAGGTGATTAGGGAGTCCTAGGTTTCATAATACCTCGAAAATGTTAGATTATTTTCCCGCAACAATATATTCTTAGACAATTACAAATTAGGCCCATTGTTGACCATTTTTAAACATTTAAAGACAATTTACTACTAGGTCCACTTCTTATCCCACTAGCGTGGACTTTTATAAGAAGAGAATTAGTGGACCTAAGTGTTTAAAATTCCTCATAATTCATTTAATGTTTAAAATTTATTTGCGAGAAACCTAAGAGTACTTTACAATGGTTGGTGTGAGCATAAAAAAAATATGATTGTTTGTGTTTGTTGCCGAGTGATCTAATATAGTTCCTTAGCTCTAGAAATAATAAATAAATATTCAAATTATACCATAAGTAATGAGACTTTCGTATTGTGGTCATAAAATTACTAATAGTTCTCTTTGTAACCCAATAGATGTGATCCGGCATTAGCAAAAATCATCTCTTATATTGATATTTCTAGAAATTATGTCAACACGTTTCTATAAAAAAAATGTTTACCTGATATTTTTATTTTTATTTTTTTCCCTTTAATAAAAATTTGGTAAAAAATTAATATATGATGGTTTTGTTTATAATAATGTTATTCTCTGTACTAGACAAAACCGTGGTTTAACTCTCAAAACATTAATTGTTTGTAGCAGGGAAACTTAAGTTAAATATAACTTTATCATTTATCTCTCCTTTTATCGTAAACATTGTGGAGATATAAGAATAAATTCACATCGCACACCATTTATGCACAATTTTACTTTATGTTTCAATAAATAACAAAAAAAAATCCCTTTAAATATTCAATTTTTCGCATCGTCGAATTATGTACTAACATGTGTATATTTCGTTTTGTTCCACGATTATTTTATAAATTTTTAATTCTATTATCACTTTTGATTAGTAGATTTAGGCTAATTCTAATATCACTAACTTAATGCACGACTTTTGTGGATACAAGGTTTTAATAATAAGGAAGGGATTTTTTGTTTGCACTCATTTAATAATTGAGTTTTAATAATGTGCAACAAGCAAAATACTCCTCCCCCCCCCCCCCCCCCCATGCGTAAAGAAAAAACAATTTTGTTATTGTAATAAAAAATGGAAGGAAACATAGAACAATGTTTTGTCAATAAATAATATCGGGGATGAAAAAGAGAAAAAAAGAAATAGTTTGTCCATTTTTCTAATAAATAAAAGCGGGGAAGAAAAGAAAGAACAAAAAAAGTGTTTTTTTATTTAATACGTAAATATTTGAACAAAAAAGAGAACAAAAAATATTTTTATTTTATTTTTTTAATAAATAAAAACTCGAAGGCAAAAAAGGAAGAAAGACTATAAATAAAAACTCGAATGAAAAAAAGAACAATCAATAGTTTTTTATTTTCTTAATAAACAAGACTCGGAGAAAAATAGGACAAAAAAACAAATTTTGTTTTTTTAATAAATAAAAACTAGGGAAAATGGACAAAAAATAGTTATTTTTTTATATATGAAACTCGAATGAAAATAGAGAAAATAGTATTTTGTTTATTTTAATAAACAAAAAAAGGGATAAAAAGGATAGATTTTCTCTTTTCTTAATAAATAGAAAAAAATAAATGAAAAAAAGAACAATTTTTTGTATTTCTTATTTTATAAATCAAAATTGGAACAAAAAAGAGAAAAAATATCTTCTTATTTAAAACAAAATATCTTGTTAAAAAAGATTATTGTTTAGTTAAAAATAAAATAAATGGTTTAATAAAGTGTTTTATTTTATTAATATATTAATTTAATATAGTGTCTTACTAAAGGATGGTATAAATAGATTTTTTAGGATATTTGTAAAAGATTAGGGTAGCTAAGGATCTTGTTCTTTAAAAGAAGGTTGTAAGGACATTTTTGTCCATTATCAATATGTATGTCATACGCCGTTACACCGTTGAAGAAATTCAAGATTGCATCTACATCAACGGATCTGAATATCAAAGCGTCTTCAACATCATAGCCTCTGCGAGAATGAACTTGGTAAAGTTTTGTTTTCAAGTTCCTTATAGTTCATATTTAGTATTGGGAAATTTTTATAAAATGTTTTTTATAAAAATAAGAAGTAAGTTTTTTCAAGCAAAATGAGGCTTTTAAAAGTTTTTTATTTATCTGGGATAGCCGGACCGGTCCGCCTCTGTACCGGGCCGATCCGCCACCGAACCGGTCCGCCCCTCAATCGGACCGGTCCGCCTGCTGAAAGCCAGTATACCCCGGACCGATTGCGAACCAAAAATCCCAATTACTTTTGTGAGTCCCAAGACTCTTTTTAATTCACACCAAAAATCCCAATTACTTTTGTGAATCTTTTGGAACCCTAGAACACAAACTTTGTTGTTGTTCATCTTTGTGGAGAGATCTTTGCAACCGAGGGTTGCGTGTCATTGCTGAGGGAGTCTCTACAAAGTTTTATGGTTGCGTGTCATTGAGGAGAGCTGAGGTTCTACCTTTGTTGATTGGGCTGCGAGTCCTTGGAGGGTGCTGCGTGTATTCTCTTGCTGAGTTCAAGACTGCGTGTCTTTGTGGGTTGGTTGCGCGTTAATCCATTGCAGATTTCTCTATGTAATTATAAGTTGCGGCTTGTATATTCATAGTGAAATAAAGGTTTTACCCGAAAGGGGTTTTTTTCCTGAATTCTGTGTCTCAGCATATTTTGTGTTGCATGCTTTATATTTGATGGGTTGATTTAGATGCATGATTAGGGGCTGAAATTAAATAAGTGTGCTATATTAGAAAGTTGCGAGGTTAATCAATTATCACACGTTCTCAAATTGGTATCAGAGCGGGTTGCGCTAATTTATTGCGTATTCCTATTTTCCGCAAAATCGTGTGATATTGATTTTTTTTTAAATCAGTTTTGTGAAAAATCGCAATTTTTCCTATGGAGCACTTATATAATCAGATGCCTATTTTTGAAGGGTCTAATTATGCCTACTGGAAAGCTCGTATGAAATCGATTTTAAAATCTATTGACGAGCATGTTTGGTTGCTTTGTGAAAATGGTTGGACTCCTCCCACGGTCACTGTTAATAACATCACCACTTTAAAACCCGTGTCAGCCTGGACTGAAGATGATTATAAATTGTCCAATTTTAATTCCCGTGGTCTGAGTGCTATTTCTGGAGCTGTCTCTCCTGATGAGTTTCGCCGAATTATGACGTGCACCACGTCTAAAGAGGCTTGGGATGTTTTGAAATTGACACATGAGGGTACGAACGCGGTTAAAGAGTCAAAATTACAAAATCTGGCCACCCAATTTGAGACTATCACCATGTATGAGTCCGAATGCTTTGATGATTTTTATGCACGTTTGTCGGACATTGTTAACACATGTTTTAATTTGGGTGAGGTGATTGATAACACGCGTGTCGTTAAAAAGATTTTGAGATCTCTCCCAAAACGCTTTATTCCTAAAGTCACTGTTTTGAACTCTTTGGGAAATTTGAAATCACTTAAGTTGGAAGAACTTGTAGGAGATCTTCAAACCTATGAGATTGACATGTTTCCCAAAAACATTAAGGCTAAGGATAAAGGCATTGCTTTAAAGATTCATTTTAAGAAAAAGAAAGAAACAGTTTGTGAGTCCGATTCTGAGGGAGATTTTGATTTTAATAATATGGCCTTGTTTGCGAAAAATTTTAAAAAATTTCTCAACATGAACAAAAATAATTCTTCCAATAAAAAGAATTTTTTTGAGAAAAATAAAAAGAAAGGAAAGGCCAAAGAAAGTTGTGAGAGAGAAAAAGAGAATAAATCCGATGAGGAGTGTGAGGAAGATTTTGAGAACGTCACTTGTTTTGAATGTGGGGGTAAGGGACATAAGTCGTTTGAGTGTCCTACGTGGCTTAGAAAGAAAGTAAAGAAAGTAGCTATGCCCGCTACACTTAGTGATAGTAGTGAAGGTGAGGGTGATGAGACTAGTGGTGAGAAGTTTGTAGCTTTTTCTAGTCGTGTAAGCACACCCACTTTGTCCCACAATAGTGCACACGAATGTGATAGTGACGGTTTGAGCGCTTCAAGTGAGGGAGAAAGTGAGGGTGAAAGTGGAGATGAAAGTGAGCTCCAAAAATCTTTTAGAGATTTGTACACCGAGACCTTGAAAACAAAGAAGTATAATAGGGATTTAGGTATTCGGGTTTTAGATTTGGAGAAAGAGAAGGAGGTTTTGAGAAAGGAGAAGTGTGATTTGGCCGACACGTTGTCTAGTCTGTCGTAAGGTGTATCCCAACTCGAGAGTGATCTCGAACGTGCCCGGGAGGTCAAAGTCAAGTTTGAGAACGCACCTAAGAATGTTGAAAAGGTGGTTCTTATGGGTAAAGGTGAGAAGTTAGGAATAAGTCATGACGGTGCTTCTTCTTCCCAATTAGCACCGGAGCCGGTTCCCACTTTAGTGACAGTTTCACATGTGTCTCACCCTAACCCACCTAGGCGTCCCATTCTGATTAGGAGAGTGCGTCCTAGAGTTTTTGAGAGAGGTGTTCCTAGGCCTATTTATGTTTGCTCACATTGCAAGAGGAGAGGACACCTTAGGGAATTTTGTTTTAGGTTGGGGTATGTGTCACGTTTTACTTCTACACGTGTTTCTGGCACACATGCACCCACACATGATACTTTACATGCTCCCGGAGACTACATGAGAGAGTTTGCACATTTAGGTGAGCAAGTTAAGTTTTTAGTAAAAACTTCACAAGAATTGATGGAGGTTTTTCATAAGCTGTCATCACCTTTGGAAAACCCCTCTGCACCTAATGATTGAGGTTTGACTTGTTTACTAGCATAGGGTGATTTTCATGATGTCATTGTTTGCCTATTGCTAGTATGTGTCATTTTTGTATATATTTTTGTTTTGAAAATTTTTGAAAAATACAAAAATATTTTATTTTGACAAAAATTTTGAAAAATCCAAAAAGATTTTTGTTTTTGTTTGCGCCGTTTATGGATGAACACTTTGGATGACCAAGTCACAATATCATTCCATTTTCATGTGACTATTTGATAGTGTTTTGAGACAATAGGTCAATTCATCCATGTGCTTTATAATGTTTGGAGTCATTAAGATGTAATTAAGTGTTACTTCCTTCAAGTTTGACTCATGTTTCCTTTATTGCACACATGCACGGATTTGTTTGATTATTGTGCTTGTCTTATCACATGTTTGTTGGGTGTTTTTACTTCAATCCTGTCCTTCAAACGAACCAAGCGCGATAAATTTTGATAAGGAAATTGTGCATATAAAAACCGTTTTGTGAGTTTGTGTGCTTTCTTTAAAAACGGGGAAGGGCTACGAAAGGTTCATTTTACCTTTGCGAATACTAAGCCACCGTTAAATTGGACCTAAAAAATTGAGGAATTTTATTATCCGAGGTCCAAAGAGGTTAAAAGAGCCCTAAAAAAATTTAAAGGCAATAAAAAGAAATTCATGCCAATTATGGGCCATTTAGGTTTTTGCACCAATTCTCCAAAGTTTGAGAATTTAGATTACCTCTAAAAGAAAATATATATGAGGGAGTTTGGTTGGAGAATTAAAACGGGTTTGCACGTCCTTGAAATTCTTGAAAATGCGCTATATAGTTTTGGACGTTATTGGTGTGGAAATCATTTGACTTTGATTTGTTGATTTGCATAAGTCGATGTCATCTAAATTCAACAAACTTTTACACCTAAGGATACCTTTGATGTTCATTCGTTAGGAGTACACGTATGCATCGTGCACATATGATTGATTGAGTTGATTTACCTATCGAATGTGTTCACACCCATTCATTCCGTCTCCATGACTTGGTTGTTTGAGTCTAAATCCATGGTGTGATTTTTGTATCATATTTGTTCCTATTGGTATCCTATCTTTGTATGAAAAATTTGAAAAATAAAAAAATAGTTTGCATTTTTTTTTGTATACCGTGACACCCCGATTTTGCTTATTTGATTCATTCTTCTCATTTGTCTATTTGGGGACATCATAAAAAGGGGGAGAAAGAATTATCATATTATGGGGGAGTTTGTATTTTGGGGGAGTTTTTGAGATATAGCTAATGTTTTTATCATATATTGGTATCCATGGTTATCTCATTTCAAACTCGATATGTCACGTGGTATTTGCTTTGTCTCATGTGTGTAGGTATAAAGATTGAAGATCAATATGTTGCACACCCTGATGAGAAAAGCTTCGAGATTTGATGATTGTTGAAGATTGAAGAACAAACGATGAAGATTTATACCTTTGTATCTTTCCATCTTTAGGGTTCATGGGAGGGTAGATTTGTATAGGTCATAAAGTTGATAATTCGGATATTTTTTATGTATGTACCGACATAGACATAGGGGGAGATTTGTAAGGACATTTTTGTCCATTATCAATATGTATGTCATACGCCGTTACACCGTTGAAGAAATTCAAGATTGCATCTACATCAACGGATCTGAATATCAAAGCGTCTTCAACATCATAGCCTCTGCGAGAATGAACTTGGTAAAGTTTTGTTTTCAAGTTCCTTATAGTTCATATTTAGTATTGGGAAATTTTTATAAAATGTTTTTTATAAAAATAAGAAGTAAGTTTTTTCAAGCAAAATGAGGCTTTTAAAAGTTTTTTATTTATCTGGGATAGCCGGACCGGTCCGCCTCTGTACCGGGCCGATCCGCCACCGAACCGGTCCGCCCCTCAATCGGACCGGTCCGCCTGCTGAAAGCCAGTATACCCCGGACCGATTGCGAACCAAAAATCCCAATTACTTTTGTGAGTCCCAAGACTCTTTTTAATTCACACCAAAAATCCCAATTACTTTTGTGAATCTTTTGGAACCCTAGAACACAAACTTTGTTGTTGTTCATCTTTGTGGAGAGATCTTTGCAACCGAGGGCTGCGTGTCATTGCTGAGGGAGTCTCTACAAAGTTTTATGGTTGCGTGTCATTGAGGAGAGCTGAGGTTCTACCTTTGTTGATTGGGCTGCGAGTCCTTGGAGGGTGCTGCGTGTATTCTCTTGCTGAGTTCAAGACTGCGTGTCTTTGTGGGTTGGTTGCGCGTTAATCCATTGCAGATTTCTCTATGTAATTATAAGTTGCGGCTTGTATATTCATAGTGAAATAAAGGTTTTACCCGAAAGGGGTTTTTTTCCTGAATTCTGTGTCTCAGCATATTTTGTGTTGCATGCTTTATATTTGATGGGTTGATTTAGATGCATGATTAGGGGCTGAAATTAAATAAGTGTGCTATATTAGAAAGTTGCGAGGTTAATCAATTATCACACGTTCTCAAATTGGTATCAGAGCGGGTTGCGCTAATTTATTGCGTATTCCTATTTTCCGCAAAATCGTGTGATATTGATTTTTTTTTAAATCAGTTTTGTGAAAAATCGCAATTTTTCCTATGGAGCACTTATATAATCAGATGCCTATTTTTGAAGGGTCTAATTATGCCTACTGGAAAGCTCGTATGAAATCGATTTTAAAATCTATTGACGAGCATGTTTGGTTGCTTTGTGAAAATGGTTGGACTCCTCCCACGGTCACTGTTAATAACATCACCACTTTAAAACCCGTGTCAGCCTGGACTGAAGATGATTATAAATTGTCCAATTTTAATTCCCGTGGTCTGAGTGCTATTTCTGGAGCTGTCTCTCCTGATGAGTTTCGCCGAATTATGACGTGCACCACGTCTAAAGAGGCTTGGGATGTTTTGAAATTGACACATGAGGGTACGAACGCGGTTAAAGAGTCAAAATTACAAAATCTGGCCACCCAATTTGAGACTATCACCATGTATGAGTCCGAATGCTTTGATGATTTTTATGCACGTTTGTCGGACATTGTTAACACATGTTTTAATTTGGGTGAGGTGATTGATAACACGCGTGTCGTTAAAAAGATTTTGAGATCTCTCCCAAAACGCTTTATTCCTAAAGTCACTGTTTTGAACTCTTTGGGAAATTTGAAATCACTTAAGTTGGAAGAACTTGTAGGAGATCTTCAAACCTATGAGATTGACATGTTTCCCAAAAACATTAAGGCTAAGGATAAAGGCATTGCTTTAAAGATTCATTTTAAGAAAAAGAAAGAAACAGTTTGTGAGTCCGATTCTGAGGGAGATTTTGATTTTAATAATATGGCCTTGTTTGCGAAAAATTTTAAAAAATTTCTCAACATGAACAAAAATAATTCTTCCAATAAAAAGAATTTTTTTGAGAAAAATAAAAAGAAAGGAAAGGCCAAAGAAAGTTGTGAGAGAGAAAAAGAGAATAAATCCGATGAGGAGTGTGAGGAAGATTTTGAGAACGTCACTTGTTTTGAATGTGGGGGTAAGGGACATAAGTCGTTTGAGTGTCCTACGTGGCTTAGAAAGAAAGTAAAGAAAGTAGCTATGCCCGCTACACTTAGTGATAGTAGTGAAGGTGAGGGTGATGAGACTAGTGGTGAGAAGTTTGTAGCTTTTTCTAGTCGTGTAAGCACACCCACTTTGTCCCACAATAGTGCACACGAATGTGATAGTGACGGTTTGAGCGCTTCAAGTGAGGGAGAAAGTGAGGGTGAAAGTGGAGATGAAAGTGAGCTCCAAAAATCTTTTAGAGATTTGTACACCGAGACCTTGAAAACAAAGAAGTATAATAGGGATTTAGGTATTCGGGTTTTAGATTTGGAGAAAGAGAAGGAGGTTTTGAGAAAGGAGAAGTGTGATTTGGCCGACACGTTGTCTAGTCTGTCGTAAGGTGTATCCCAACTCGAGAGTGATCTCGAACGTGCCCGGGAGGTCAAAGTCAAGTTTGAGAACGCACCTAAGAATGTTGAAAAGGTGGTTCTTATGGGTAAAGGTGAGAAGTTAGGAATAAGTCATGACGGTGCTTCTTCTTCCCAATTAGCACCGGAGCCGGTTCCCACTTTAGTGACAGTTTCACATGTGTCTCACCCTAACCCACCTAGGCGTCCCATTCTGATTAGGAGAGTGCGTCCTAGAGTTTTTGAGAGAGGTGTTCCTAGGCCTATTTATGTTTGCTCACATTGCAAGAGGAGAGGACACCTTAGGGAATTTTGTTTTAGGTTGGGGTATGTGTCACGTTTTACTTCTACACGTGTTTCTGGCACACATGCACCCACACATGATACTTTACATGCTCCCGGAGACTACATGAGAGAGTTTGCACATTTAGGTGAGCAAGTTAAGTTTTTAGTAAAAACTTCACAAGAATTGATGGAGGTTTTTCATAAGCTGTCATCACCTTTGGAAAACCCCTCTGCACCTAATGATTGAGGTTTGACTTGTTTACTAGCATAGGGTGATTTTCATGATGTCATTGTTTGCCTATTGCTAGTATGTGTCATTTTTGTATATATTTTTGTTTTGAAAATTTTTGAAAAATACAAAAATATTTTATTTTGACAAAAATTTTGAAAAATCCAAAAAGATTTTTGTTTTTGTTTGCGCCGTTTATGGATGAACACTTTGGATGACCAAGTCACAATATCATTCCATTTTCATGTGACTATTTGATAGTGTTTTGAGACAATAGGTCAATTCATCCATGTGCTTTATAATGTTTGGAGTCATTAAGATGTAATTAAGTGTTACTTCCTTCAAGTTTGACTCATGTTTCCTTTATTGCACACATGCACGGATTTGTTTGATTATTGTGCTTGTCTTATCACATGTTTGTTGGGTGTTTTTACTTCAATCCTGTCCTTCAAACGAACCAAGCGCGATAAATTTTGATAAGGAAATTGTGCATATAAAAACCGTTTTGTGAGTTTGTGTGCTTTCTTTAAAAACGGGGAAGGGCTACGAAAGGTTCATTTTACCTTTGCGAATACTAAGCCACCGTTAAATTGGACCTAAAAAATTGAGGAATTTTATTATCCGAGGTCCAAAGAGGTTAAAAGAGCCCTAAAAAAATTTAAAGGCAATAAAAAGAAATTCATGCCAATTATGGGCCATTTAGGTTTTTGCACCAATTCTCCAAAGTTTGAGAATTTAGATTACCTCTAAAAGAAAATATATATGAGGGAGTTTGGTTGGAGAATTAAAACGGGTTTGCACGTCCTTGAAATTCTTGAAAATGCGCTATATAGTTTTGGACGTTATTGGTGTGGAAATCATTTGACTTTGATTTGTTGATTTGCATAAGTCGATGTCATCTAAATTCAACAAACTTTTACACCTAAGGATACCTTTGATGTTCATTCGTTAGGAGTACACGTATGCATCGTGCACATATGATTGATTGAGTTGATTTACCTATCGAATGTGTTCACACCCATTCATTCCGTCTCCATGACTTGGTTGTTTGAGTCTAAATCCATGGTGTGATTTTTGTATCATATTTGTTCCTATTGGTATCCTATCTTTGTATGAAAAATTTGAAAAATAAAAAAATAGTTTGCATTTTTTTTTGTATACCGTGACACCCCGATTTTGCTTATTTGATTCATTCTTCTCATTTGTCTATTTGGGGACATCATAAAAAGGGGGAGAAAGAATTATCATATTATGGGGGAGTTTGTATTTTGGGGGAGTTTTTGAGATATAGCTAATGTTTTTATCATATATTGGTATCCATGGTTATCTCATTTCAAACTCGATATGTCACGTGGTATTTGCTTTGTCTCATGTGTGTAGGTATAAAGATTGAAGATCAATATGTTGCACACCCTGATGAGAAAAGCTTCGAGATTTGATGATTGTTGAAGATTGAAGAACAAACGATGAAGATTTATACCTTTGTATCTTTCCATCTTTAGGGTTCATGGGAGGGTAGATTTGTATAGGTCATAAAGTTGATAATTCGGATATTTTTTATGTATGTACCGACATAGACATAGGGGGAGATTTGTAAGGACATTTTTGTCCATTATCAATATGTATGTCATACGCCGTTACACCGTTGAAGAAATTCAAGATTGCATCTACATCAACGGATCTGAATATCAAAGCGTCTTCAACATCATAGCCTCTGCGAGAATGAACTTGGTAAAGTTTTGTTTTCAAGTTCCTTATAGTTCATATTTAGTATTGGGAAATTTTTATAAAATGTTTTTTATAAAAATAAGAAGTAAGTTTTTTCAAGCAAAATGAGGCTTTTAAAAGTTTTTTATTTATCTGGGATAGCCGGACCGGTCCGCCTCTGTACCGGACCGATCCGCCACCGAACCGGTCCGCCCCTCAATCGGACCGATCCGCCTGCTGAAAGCCAGTATACCCCGGACCGATTGCGAACTGAAGAAGCCAAAATTTAAAAGAACCGATCCGAGGTCGGACCGATCCGCCTCCAAGTCGGACCGGTCCGCCTGGGATAAATTCGGCCAGATTCGCTACAGATTTTTTAGGCTCAAAGTTTTCCTATTTAAAACCAACTTCGGGGAGTTCTTTTTCAAGACTTTTCAAGACGATTTTCAGAGTCCTAAATACTCTAAGTCTTCACCTTTTTGAGTCCCAAGACTCTTTTTAATTCACACCAAAAATCCCAATTACTTTTGTGAATCTTTTGGAACCCTAGAACACAAACTTTGTTGTTGTTCATCTTTGTGGAGAGATCTTTGCAACCGAGGGCTGCGTGTCATTGCTGAGGGGGTCTCTACAAAGTTTTATGGCTGCGTGTCATTGAGGAGAGCTGAGGTTCTACCTTTGTTGATTGGGCTGCGAGTCCTTGGAGGGTGCTGCGTGTATTCTCTTGCTGAGTTCAAGACTGCGTGTCTTTGTGGGTTGGCTGCGCGTTAATCCATTGCAGATTTCTCTATGTAATTGTAAGTTGCGGCTTGTATATTCATAGTGAAATAAAGGTTTTACCCGAAAGGGGTTTTTTTCTGAATTCTGTGTCTCAGCATATTTTGTGTCGCATGCTTTATATTTGATGGGTTGATTTAGATGCATGATTAGGGGCTGAAATTAAATAAGTGCTATATTAGAAAGTTGCGAGGTTAATCAATTATCACACGTTCTCAAAGGTAGATATAGGGGTGGATGATTTCGAGATAGCCAAAGAACAATATAGTAGGATGAAGATCAATTGCAAAGGAAACTTTTATGTGAAGAAATGTAAGGGTCACAATTTTAGATACGACATTGCACGATAACATGAAATAAAATTATACAAAATTGACTCAAAATTAACATGATATGCCGTATTCGTGTAGGGCTTTTCTGACACAAAATTAGGGTGTGTCATGTTTGAGTCAAAATTATGAATCTTATTAGTCATGTTTTTACTCGTGTTTTCATGCATTATCATATTTAATGGAGTGTGGAAATTATTAATCGTGGTATATATGTCATGTTATAAATGGGTCTTATTTGTGTTAGGTAACAAGACACGATAAGTTGTATTTTTTATTTAAATGGTGCTTGTCCTTCGAGACCAAAACATGACTTAATATCACAAATTTCCACTCTTAAAAAAATGTATTCGCGTTATGTATCTACGTTTAATTGGTTTAAGGATGAGGGTAATGACTGAGTATATGGTTAACAATATTAATATTCATTGGCTCAAGGATGAAAGGGTCATTGGATTTGAGTTGAATCTCAAATCTGGAAAATTAGGACCCAATATAGTTAGGAAGTTTTTAATACACCTCTATAAATAGTCAATTCACCCCTGTTTTAAGAAATCTTCATCTCACTCCATCATTTTTTCCCCCAAATTTATGAAACTCACCCACTTGGTGTTGTGCGGAGAACCCATTTTTAAAACTAAATATCATATACTCTTACTAGTATATTTTGTAACACCTTGTAATTTTGAAGATTTAGTATTTAATTATTTTTGGGAGAAATAAAAGTATTTAAATTGGAGATACTTAAATTTATAATTTGGAGAATTTATTTGAGTGAAAAGAATTATTTATATTTAGAGACTCTAGTTTTAATTATTTAAAGTATTTATGTGTCGCATGTTGAAGTCGAAATTGGAGAATATTATAAAGTATTTCGGATGATAATTCTGATTACACAGCTGAGTTCGGATGGGTCGAGAAAGTCGTAAAAGTGTACCCGGGGATTATAATTGGGTCACGGGGTATTTTTGCGCATAGCGGGACCCCACGGGGTTAATAGAGTCCTTTTAATTAAGCCCAATAGGCAAAAAATGGGATTTGCACATTTAAGCCCAGGTTTAGAAAAGTGTGGCAGCCATAACACTTTTGGGAAATTTTGGGAACCTAGAAAAAGGCAAAATAAGAGAATTTTGGGAGACAAAGAGGAAGAACACAAGGAGGGCTCTTCATCAACTCACAACCTCCACACCAACGGATCAGACTCTACGAACTTTCAAGGTAAGTGGTTAACTTGCTGTGATTTTTATTCATGATAATCAATACATATCATAGTAGGTGTGTTAAATAAATGATTTTGGGTTGGATTGACACATAAATTGGGGCTTTACAAATTTATGGAATAATATGGGTATTATATTTGGTGGAAAAAATATTATACCGTTTGGGAATTTAAATCGTGATTTATGCCTAGGAGTTAATCCCGTATATTGTTGATGCGAGAAAATTAATATAGATGATTGTGTGGTGAATCTGGGTATTTGACTAGTATGAAATTGAGGACAAATCGTAGAACTGTGAATGGCATGAAATCTGTACAATCGATCTAAATAGGAGTAATGAAAAAGGGGATAAGATTTGGTTGTGGGAGTTGATCGATTTAGAATTGTTTAAATGTTTAAGGAAACTTAGTAGTCATGGAATTGAGTTTTAAGATCACTGAATAGTGAAATTTCTGGGTTTAGAAAGTTGTAGAAATCTTCCTGGCATCGTTTGGAGAAGAAACCGAAGAGAGAGAAAACCTAGCAGGTCGTTCGAATGATCTGGGTCTCATTCGCGCCACATGGCTTTGTCGCTCGAATGACACGTGTCTCGTTCGAGCGACGTGATAAAATCCAGCGGCTTAAATTTCCTTTACTGTTTGGGCAATTGATAAATTTTGGGAGATAGCTAATTCATACAGTAGGTTCCTTCTTGGTTTTGAGTTAATTTAAGATCTAAAGGGACAAAGAGTACATTGCCTTGGAATAATTAATATGTGAGATAAACATTAAGGTTAGAATAAATTAATAAGTGTACGTGTCAAACTTATTAAGAGAAATTTGACATTTAAATTCTGAAGATTTAATTACGGGCCAAGTGAGAGAGTTCGGGCATATGGGTTGAGTGACACCAAGGTAAATAATTAATTAATGTGTAAATTAATTAATTTAGAGTCAGACCATAGAGTCGAAAATATTTTAGGCTAGTGCTACGGATTTTATGCACGGTAAAGCCGGGAAATTATTTATTATATATATATACGGTGTCGTGATAGTATATATATGTATTTTGTGCTATAAAATATCAGTGACTAGATATTTATTTAATTTATATGCTCTAGTGCTATCAAGGGAGGTTGCATAATGTGGGTGAATCCCCTAGCTTGAGGACCAGGGAGAGTATATCCCCAGTTCATAGCGTCCGTTATATGGGTGATGGGCTTATCTCACTTTCAGGAAGGAATATGACCGCCTCCATTACGGTTATCATTTACGTTTCGATTCGGCAGACCATAGTTGCCTCAGAACTCCAGGTGGGACTGAGTATACCTGGGACGATAGCACTTTAGAGAATACATCCGGCAAGTTATTACTTGGTAGGATGGGTTATATTTAATTTTCAAAATATGTGTGATTGTGGAATATAGTT
The DNA here is from genome assembly GCA_949130495.1 of Sambucus nigra. Lineage (NCBI taxonomy): Eukaryota > Viridiplantae > Streptophyta > Magnoliopsida > Dipsacales > Adoxaceae > Sambucus > Sambucus nigra. The sequence continues at coordinate 66,076,783 of OX422209.1, read as the reverse complement.
CTACGTATATAACGGAGTAGATAATTACATATGGGTAATTTAATATACGGAGAAATTGTATTAATTATATAACCAGTGAATGTTATATGGCTTTCAAAGTAAAATGAGTAGTTAAGTTAAGGCAACAAATAACTTATTAATCATGCTTTAAAAATACTCGGGATTAAGTAGGGCGGTGGATAAGAGCTGTATCAAGTATCTAGTTACGGGGTAGAGAAATAGGTGGGATATAAAACAAGCGTTAGGTGTGCACATTAGTTGAGGGGTGAGTATGTCCTTAAGGGAGTGTGACACTAACTTAAATATGAAGCATTCATGCATTTTAAATTATTGCAATTAATTCACTTGCTAAATATTTTCAAAATGTTTTGGGTTCTAACCCTTGCTATAAAACTATTTTCAAAACCTTTTAGGTGTCCAGTCACAGGGACGCCAGACTTGATATTCTATTTCAGGGACGCATAGCTGAGGCACATGTGGATGCTAGAAGGATCTTGGATTAGACGCATCGTTCATTCTTTCCTAGAGTAAGAATCATCTATTAGTTTCAGTTTTATTTAGGGCTTGTCGCCCAGACTTTTCAGTTGTAGTTTTCAGATTTACTTTCAATTGTAGGACGTTTGTTATTGGACTATTTACTTGTGGCCAATTATTTATTCGGCATGTGGTTTATTTATTTATTCATTTTATTTGGATTCAGTCGTTGTGTATGAATTATTGTATTTTTCGCATGCTATTGTCTTTGTTTAAATGAAAAAGATAAAATTTATCACCGGATTTTTAGAATACTAGGTGGTTAGTAAGTTTTAAAAAGGCTTTCGACAGTGATGCTAAGAGTAGACCAACTGAGATTCATGTTTTAATTTTATATAGGACTGATCACCAGGTATTTTATTAGGCGGGGTGTCACATATTTACTTCATGCAACCTTCGCTACCACCAATTATTCTTTGTGTTGTGTCTTTTCTAGTGGCACCACCTCTGCTACCGACGAGCTCACCTATCAAATTGAAACGACAAAGCACATATATCATCTTCATCACTATTTGAGCGTGTACTTTGTCACACCACCACCTATATGGAAGGGATGGAGCCAAGAACTTGTGCTGAGCGGAAGTCAAGTTCACCAATGTCGGAGGTTAGGGGATAATTTCTTACAAGTGGAGACGGAGTTCATGACCAACCTCAAAATCCCCATAAAAATATTTAGGCTATTTTTAGATATACCAGTATACAATGACTTAAATGATCATTTGTCTCAATCAATTAACCATAAAATTATTAATGACTAGATATCACAACATTATATATTTGAGGTTGTGATTTGTGATATACCCAAAAAAAATTGAAACACACTTTATGCTTGACTTATTAGGAGTCTGCACCATATAGGAGTTTCAACTAGTTTGAATATGAAGACAAAATGAAATTTTAGATTGCCATGAGCTCCCTACTTCAAGGTACGACAAAGATCAACTTCAAGTACAACATCAACAAATCCAACCAGAGATATCTAATGAGTACAAAAGTATAAAACAATAGACTATCGATCAAATTGCACTCATATTGCATTAAGTGTGTTCACAATTATTTTTAATCATTTTTAGGAAATTTACACATTTTAAAATTAATTTTTTAAAAGTTGAAATTGATTTTGAAAGTTTGTGGGCATATTTAAAATTTTCAAAACTTACCCAAAAAAACTTTTTTGCCGAAAACAAAACTGCCACGTAATTCTGGGGTAGCAAGTTGGATTTATAAAAGTTTAAAAACACGCGTTTGAGATCTGATATGTGCTTTACACCTGTACTCCACCTGCTTCGATCTAATTGGTCAAAAAATATGATTGTTTGTGTTTGATGCCGAGTGATCTAATATGGTTCCTTAGCTCCTGAAAAATAATAAATAAATATTCAAATTATACCATGAGTAACGAGACTTTTGTATTGTGCTCATAAAATTACTAATAGTTCTCTTTATACCCCAATAGGTGTGATCTGGCATTAGTAAAAATCATCTATTATAGTAATATTTCTAGAAATTATGTCAACACTTTTCTATAAAAAAAAATGTTTAACTCATATTTTTATTTTTATTTTTTTCCCTTTAATAAAAATTTGGTAAAAAGTTAATATATGATGGTTTTGTTTATAATAATGTTATTCTCTTTACTAGACAAAACCATGGTTTAACTCTCAAAACATTACTCGTTTGTAGCAGGGAAACTTAAGTTAGATATAACTTTATTATTTATCTATCCTTTTATCGTAAACATTGTGGAGATATAAGAATAAATTCACATCGCACAACATTTATGCACAATTTTACTTTATGTTTCAATAATTACATAAAAAAATTCCTTTTAAATATTCAATTTTTAGCATCGTTGAATTATGTACTAACACGTGTATATTTCATTTTGTTCAACGATTATTTTATAAATTCTTAATTCTAATATCACTTTTGATTAGTGGATTTAGGCTAATTCTAATATCACTAACTTAATGCACGACTTTTGTGGATACAAGGTTTTAAGAATAAGGAAGGGATTTTTTGTTTGCACTCATTTAATAATTGAGTTTTAATAATGTGCCACAAGCAAAATACTCCCCCCCCCCCCCCCCCCCCCCATGCGTAAAGAAAAAACAATTTTTGTTATTGTAATAAAAAATGGAAGGAAACATAGAACAATGTTTTGTCAATAAATAATATCGGGGATGAAAAAGAGAACAAAAGAAATAGTTTGTCCATTTTTCTAATATATAAAAACGGGGAAGAAAAGAAAGAACAAAAAAAGTGTTTTTTATTTAATACGTAAATATTTGAACAAAAAAAAAATTTACTAAATAAAAACTCGAAGGCAAAATAGGAAGAAAGTACTATAAATAAAAACTCGAATGAAAAAAAGAACAATCAATAGTTTTTTGTTTTCTTAATAAATAAGACTCGGAGAAAAATAGGACTAAAAAACAACTTTTGTTTTTTTAATATATAAAAACTAGGGAAAAAAGAACAAAAAAATAGTTATTTTTATATATATGAAACTAGAACGAAAACAGAGAAAACAGTTTTAATAAACAAAAAAGGGGATAAAAAGGATATATTTTCTCTTTTCTTAATAAATAGAAAAAAATAAATGAAAAAAAGAACAATTTTTTGTATTTCTTATTTTTAATAAATCAAAATTGGAACAAAAAAGAGAAAAAATATCTTCTTATTTAAAACAAAAATATCTTGGTAAAAAAGGTTATTGTTTAGTTAAAAATAAAATAAATGGTTTAATAAAGTGTTTTATTTAATTAATATATTAATTTAATATAGTGTCTTAAGTAAATAAAGAAAAGTGTAACTCGATAGTTTATTCGATATATCGATTTTTTTATTTGGATATGTGTAGGGGTGTAAGCGGTACGGTTTGGTCGGTAAATAGTAGATACCAATACCAAAACCAAACTCTGGATGGTAAAACCAAACCATACCAGTTTACCACCCGGTATACTAAAATCAATAGCAAAACCAAACTGGCCGGTATTTTGGTTTTTTCGGTAATTTCGATTTTTTCTGGTTTCGGTAAATTCTGGTTTCTGGTTTCTGGTTTCGTTTTTTTTTTATTTCGATAAACAGTACTAAAAGCCCCAAAAAACCAAAAACAAAACCAACCAACTTTTTAAAATATTAAAACCAAAACCCAAACCAACTTTTTTCTAGTTTCGGTAAATTCGGTACAATGATTTTGGTAAATTCGGTACGGTACAGTAATTTCGGTACGGTTTTTTATGATTTCGGTAAATTTGGTACGGTACGATAATTTCGGTACGATTTTTTCTGGTTTCAGTAAATTCGGTACGGTAATTTCAGTAAATCGGTTTTTTAAATATTAAAACCAAAACCAACCCAATTTTTTACAGTAATTTTGGTTTCGATAAGACCGGTTTCTGGTATTTTAATATATGAAACCGAAACCATTTTTTTCCGGACTAAAACGGTACGGTACGGTACGGTAAAAACCCGTACCGCTTCCACCCTTAGATATGTGTGTTCGATTGTGTATGAATAAGATGATGTCAAATTTTGAAAATGAATGTGACATGGAAACAAGATATAATTTAAATCCAACTAGTTAGATGTTTTAAATATTTGTTGGGATGCCCAAAAAATGGATAAAATGAAAATCTTGATCCAAAGTTGATTGAAAAGACAACCGAGAAATTCTCTCCATCTAGTGGATGAGTTGCATGTAGTTGATAAAAATTGATGGAGTGAGATGAAGCTTTCTTAAAATAATGGTGATTCGACTATTTATGGAGGTGTATCAAGAACTCCCTCACAACACTGACTCGTAATCTCCCAAATTTGAGATTCAACCCCGATCCAATGACCTTTTCGTCCTTGAGATAATGAATATTAAGCTTGTTATGCATATACTTAGTCTTTGCGAGAAAATATTTTGTGTTCACATCATCGTCCTTCAACCATTAGATCTTAGATATATAACCCCAATACATTTTTTTAAGGGTGAAAATTTATGATATTAAGTCGTATTTGGGTCAAGCAAGACAAGCACTATTTAAACATAAACATGAGATATCGTGTCTTGATACATAACATAAACACGACCCATTCATGGCGTGAAATATATACCACGATTAATAATTTTCACACTCCATTTAACATGATAATGCATGAAAACAAGAGTAAAAACATGACTAACATGATACCTAATTTTGATTCAAACTTGACATACCACAAGTTTCACTTAATATGGAGTCCTCACTGTTTCACTTAATATGGTTTTTTTTCTGTCCACTAAATTTGATTTCATTTTGCAGGATTGTCAAAGAAAAAAATGTCGTGATAATTTGAGATAAAAGAAAGAGTGGATGGGTTTTTGATACGATTTTTTTAGATTGGGTTTTAGGTTTGAAAAATGCTTTGTGTTCCAAACAACTTCCTTAAATTCTCATCCAAATAATTTTAAGTATTATACCTTGTAATATGAATTCCATCAGAATACAACTCATTAATACTATTTAAATGAAATTTGAAAAATTTATTTGGTATCTATAGTACCACTCTTAATCCTTTTATAATTGTGCAAAGAAAGGTGATTAAGGAGTCTTAGGTTTCATAATAACATATTCTCGTTGTGTATACATTGTGCCCGCCGGATTATTTGGAGATTTAGAGACATTGGGACTAGGGGTGGAAGCGGTACGGGTTTTTACCGTACCGTACCGTTTTGGTCTGAAAAAAATGGTTTCGGTTTCATATATTAAAATACCAGAAACCGGTCTTACCGAAACCAAAATTACCATAAAAAACTGGGTTGGTTTTGGTTTTAATATTTAAAAAACCGATTTACTGAAATTATCGTACCGAATTTACTGAAACCAGAAAAAATCGTACCGAAATTACCGTACCGTACCAAATTCATCGAAATCAGAAAAAACCGTACCGAATTTACCAAAATCATTGTACCGAATTTATCGAACTAGAAAAAAGTTGGTTTGGGTTTTGGTTTTAATATTTTAAAAGTTGGTTGGTTTTGGTTTTGGTTTTTTGGGGCTTTTAGTACTGTTTATCGAAATCAGAAAAAATCGAAACCAGAAAAAACCAGAATTTACCGAAACGAGAAGAAACCAGAAAAAATCTGAATTTACCGAAACCAGAAAAAACTGAAATTACCGAAAAAACCAAAATACTGGACGGTTTGGTTTTGGTATTGATTTTAGTGTACTGGGTGGTAAACTGGTACGATTTGATTTTACCATCCAGAGTTTGGTTTTGATAGTGATATCTACTATTTATCGATCAAACCGTACCGCTTACACCCCTAATTGTGACCGCTGGATTATTTTTCGGAGTCAAAGAGGTTCTCCCAACTAGGGGTTCAAAGAAAGCAAGAACTAGTAGCCGCTTTTTGATAGCATTTTCTCCCACTTTTTGACACTTTTTGATAGCATTTTCTCCCACTTTTTGTGTATACATTGTGCCCGCCGAATTATTTGGAGATTTGGAGAGTGATGTGGACAGGACGTACATTGTGACCGCTGGATTATTTGGAGAGATGTGGACAGGCAGTACATTGTGACCGCTGGATTATTTTTCGGAGTCAAAGGGGTTCAAAGAAAGCAAGAACTAGTAGCCACTTTTTGATAGCATTTTCTCCCACTTTTTGATAGCATTTTCTCCCAACTAGGTGTTCAAAGAAAGCAAGAACTAGTAGCCACTTTTTGATAGCATTTTCTCCCACTTTTTGATAGCATTTTCTCCCAACTAGGTGTTCAAAGAAAGCAAGAACTAGTAGCCACTTTTTGATAGCATTTTCTCCCACTTTTTGATAGCATTTTCTCCTAACTAGGTGTTCAAAGAGCAAGAACTAGTAGCCGCTTTTTGATAGCCTTTTCTCCCAACTCTAACTCTTGATATATTGACACGTTGATTGTTAGCTAAAGTGGGTCTCAAAGAGACAGTATTTTATCCTTAAGTCCCCCATAAGTTTCCCTGCCTGGACCATACATCAACCCCTATTTCTAATCAATTATGTACGTGTAGAATTTAAAATAATATTGATTATGAATATAGGACTACAAATATTTTATTTTTAATTTTAATCCCTATTTTCAAATTAAAGGGACACGTGGCATACTTTGATTGGTCGATATGTTATGAATATGGGTTCACGCCAGCGACTTATTCAAAAACAGAGACTAAAACTATAAGTAAAATGTTTGTTGTCCTATTTTCAAAATACATATTACAATAAGTCCTAAATTTACAAAGCCCCTATTTCTAATTCGGTATTTTATTAAGAGTATTTCTACATGTACAGTCATTTCAAATCTTAATTCAGTCGCATTGCATACGTGGCATGCGATGATTAGTTAATGTCGCTGGCGGAGAGCTACGTTCATAAGGAATTAACCAATCACAGCACGTCACGTGTGCAATGCGGTTTCAATGCGGTACACTTAGAATTTTCTTTTATTAATGGGGATTTTGGAAAAGGTTCAATTTAACTCAAAGTGTATAAAAATAGGGCACTTCACATTATTTTATAAATTTAGTCCCTCTACTAAACCATCATGAAAAATAACTAATATGTCATTTGACAACTTATACAAAAAAACCCATCAAATTTTTAAAAGTCCATAACTTCAAATCTACAAATCCAAAATTCACAAAATTTATATATTTGAAATCTACTCGTCGTCGAGATCTATCCAACGACACCCATATTTGATATTTTTTGACAAAAATATCGAAATCGATAAATTTATTATTTCACTAAAACCTCCAATTTTTTCGGCAAAAACTCCATTTTTTTTTCCGACGAACACTATATTTTTTCCAGCGAAAACCCTTCTTCTTCGGCTTTGCCAATGGTGCCGCTGGCGCGGACCAAAAAACATGAAAGAAATAGACGAAGGGAGAGTGAAACGAGGGGAGAGAAACAATCCAGCGAGAATTCCGGCGGTCTCCGGTGTTCTGATGAGGATTCCGGTGGGTGGCGGTGGGGTTATGTGTTTAATTTTAGAATGAGTTTTAAATGACTATGACTAAGGGTATAAATATAAATACCTCTTTAACTAAAATAAATGAAATTACATATTTTGTGTACTTCAAACTCTAAAGGGACCACACAAATAAATGTTATTGTACCACAGACACTAGATTTATAAGCCTGAAAATCACTCTCCTAAAAATTCAAAAATAGGAAAGAACATTACCTTGACCTTAATTCTCTTTTTATTTATTTATGCATAAAGTTTTGGGCAGGAGCTGTCGATCCCACTGTATAGTCAACCGAACGAAGGAAGATTTTGTGGTGAATTTTTGAACCTTTTGTTTTAATTTAATTGTTTTTGCTCCTAAAAAATTTAATGTTCTACTTTTTGGTATTTTTGTGCAATTGTAGCTCAACATTAGTTCAAAAAAGTAATATCTACATAGTTGGAAAAACTACCCTAAGTCTTGGAACAAATATTGTCAAAGAGTCTTTTAGCCGTCTCCACATCCCCACATATCTATAAGAGCAGTCCGAAGAAACTCATTTGCAGGAATGGCATTAACATCACTAAATACCGCGACCCATCTTCCAACTTTAAAATTACAGAGAGTTAAACATGCAGAAATAGGGCATACCATCGTCGGCGAATTAGGATCAACCTCATCATCCGAAACAAGCATCTCTCTAAACAAACCCACCATTTTAACCAGATTTCCCTCCCTTCCATACCCAGTTAAAGTAGTTGTTTAACAAACCACATTCCTTCTCACCGTCATTTCTTCAAACACCTTTCGCGCCTTCTCAACCAACCCCCCACTGAACATACCTCGAAATCATCTAATTTCCATGAAACCTCATCTCTTTCATGCATTCCATCCAACACATTGTGTGCATGACTAAGAAAATCACAATTGCAATACGTATCAATTTTAAACACTTAGGTGAACTTCTACAAGAAGAAAATTAGTGGACCTAAGTGTTTAAAATTTTTTCCGAGGAACCTAAGAGTATTTTCTCCTATATTCTTTATAGGTATTAACTTTATACAATGGTATATTTGTATGAAAAAATATTTCCATTCCTACATATGACGGTACATTGTTAGGAGGGTGGGCAATGTTGGAGCGCACGTGGCAATTAAAAAGAAAGATACTTTCATTCATAAATTTCTTACTTGGATGGTGGATCCACCAGATGTTTTCCACATATATGATTATTGGTGTGAACATCAAAAAAATATATAATTGTTTGTGATTGATGCCGAGTGATCTAATATAGTTCCTTAGCTCCTTAAAAAATAATAAATAAATATTCAAATTATACCATGAGTAACGAGACTTTTGTATTGTGTTCATGAAATTACAGATAGTTCTCTTTATACCCCAATAGGTGTGATCTGATTAGTAGTTAAAATCATCTCTTATAGTGATATTTCTAGAAATTATGTCTACACTTTTCTATAAAAAAATGTTTACCTGATATTTTTATTTTTATTTTTTTCCCTTTAATAAAAATTTGGTAATTGTGCAAAATGTAACGTTTGAGACAAACTTCACAATGGTGAAAGGATCTGAATTTGTAAACCTCATTCCTACGAATTAGTGTTGTTCGAAGGAAATCAAAAAAAATTCTTACGAACAATATTAATTCGTAAGAATATATAAATAAAATATTTATATTTTATACAAATTTTCTACAAACTTCATTTATTCGTAATTCCTACAAACAAATAAAGTTTATAAAAAGATTTACAAATTCAACATTCATTCAGCAAAACTACAACCCCTCTACCATTTTACCAACGAAATTTGTTCCCTCCGCTTTTCTTGATATATTGACACGTTGGTTGTTAGCTAAAGTGGTCCCAAATTAATTAAATAATGAGTTATGGGATGGACCAGATGAGAGGATATCAAAGTGTAGCTTATGTGGTCCCAAATTAATTAAATAATGAGTTATGGGATGGACCACATGAGAGGATATCAAAGGTCAAGAAATTCTCTACTGCCTGTAAAGTATTTTATCAGTAAGTTCCCCGTAAGTTTCCTCACCTGGAGCAGACATCAACCCCTATTTATAGATTTGGTTCCCCCATTTATTTATGCATAAATGTTTTGGTGTCCGACGAGTGCGAAGGAAGGTTTTTCGGTGAATTTTTGAATCTTTTGTTTTAATTTAATTGTTTTTGCTCCTACAAATTTAATGTTCTGCTGTTTGATATTTTCGTGCAATTTTATCTCAACATTAGTTCAAAACACTCATATCTACCTACAATATTAGGGATGCACATGCATTATCATCTCTCACAGCTTTCTTTAATCATGTTACTAATTCTTTAATCAATAGTTTGGTTTTATTTAATACTTGATTTTTTGAAATTGTAGATTTGGAAATTGAGGAAATATATTGGAAAAGTAATATTTTGACGGTAGTAAGGAAGAATATCATTGAACTACACTCACAAGTAAGTTGTATTTGGTTAATTGTGAATTAGTGAATCGTAATTGAGTGGATTTCAAATGAGTTAAATCCAATTTTACGTAATGTTTGATAATTTGAAATTGATGTTAAGGTATTATGAGAAAAAAAGATAAATACAAATTAAGAGAGAGAGGAGGAAGGGGAAGGGAGGGAAATAGAGAGGGGAGCATGCACTTTATGTAACTTCTATTTCAAATGGATACATTTCATGTTTTTCGAGAAATGATCCAATTTCAAATTTTACACGTGAGCTAAAATGAGGCAATTAATGAATCATTTCATTAATGAAATCAAACACAATTAATGGGTCAATTTGTAAATGGAAAAATTTATTAATGAGCCAATTTACAATTTATTAACAGATCCTTTCATTAATGACAGTGGGTATGATTTGGTGTAAGGTTTTTGTTACTTTGTAAAAATAATTTTGATGTTGATCTTGTGACTAATTCTTATAAATTATAGGATGATTATGTGTTTGATTTTAATTTTTATATTTGTTGGCTTGAACATAAATGCTGGTTGTTAAAGTGTAATGTATTTTTAGTTACTAATTCGACTATGAATTTATCGGCGGAATATATAATACTTCTTTGTGACGGTTTGATTTCATATCGGATTGATTTATTTGTGTTTACTGCTTTTGTGATCTTATTAGAACAAATGGTGAATGAAATTATTAGCCATGATTTGACCATAGTTCTGAAATTTTATCAGTAGTATATGTAAGAAGTTCATGTATTTATAGAAGCCATTTTGTATTTATGTATTAAAATTTATATTAATTTTGCAGTTTTTGCAGCAAAACGGTCGGTTCCCACTGTATAGTAGTATTCTAGAAGTATTCTAGTATATAAAGATGGCGGCCGGATTCCTAGGAGGGGCTGCTGTGGGAGCGATATTTGAAGAATTATTAAAAGTAGTTATAGACGCGGGAAAGAAAATGGCTATGTTCGAGTCCGAACTCCAGTCCATTGAAAGCAGTCTAGTTTCTATAAAGCCAATGGTTGAAGATATAGAGAAATCAAACAGGCTGTTGGAGCGTCCAGAGGAAGAGACAATCATGTTCGTGGATCGATTGAGAGATGCTAAAGAGCTGGTTCTTAAGTGCTCCGCAATTGATATATGGAATCCTTTCAAAAAGATAAAATATACAAAGAAGTTGATCAAGTTGGGAAAATCTCTATTGAGGTTCTTTCAGATGGAAGTACAAGGGCAACTGATTTGTGATAGCAAGAAGATTCTTCTGGAGTTGAGAGATAATAGTTACAAATTAGATCAAATGCTTTCCATATTGAAGACTGGGGGTGGATTTGCAGGGCTGTGTGTTGTTCTCGAACTACGGGATCATATTGTTGGACTTGATAAACGACTTCTAGAATTGAAGGAGATGTTGGTACAAAAGGAGGAAAGAACGAAGCAGCAGAATGATCATGTGTCTAAAGGTCTTATAGCTAAAGTGATGGTTAAAGGAGCTGGAAAGAAGAAATTTGGCAAGGGCATTAAGCGGGGACCCGACCCTTCCATTCATGCTAACCTGCCCCACCTGTTGCTAAGAAGGAAAAGAATGATACGTGTCACTTCTGTAAAAAGAAGAGGCACTATCAGAAATATTGTCATAAACGTAAAGCTTGGTTCGAAAAGAAAGGTAAGCCTCGTGCTTTAGTATGTTTCGAATCAAATTTAATTGAGGTTCCTTCTAACACTTGGTGGATAGATTTTGGTTCAATTTGTCATGTTTCAAATTCGATGCAGGGATACCTTTCAACCCGAAAAACAAAACAAAACAAAGTGAAGCCTTTCTTTACATGGGAACCTGGCGAAAGCTAGAGTCGAAGCCATTGGAGTGTTTAGATTAATTTTAGATGGAAGGAACCGTGCTCTTGAATTTGTGTAGAACCGCCATGACTCTCATTTGTGGAGTATTTAATTAAGGTGAATAATTGTTAATGACTATTCTAAACACTAGTGTGTGCCTTCCTTTAATCAAATCATTATGTGAATTCTTATTAGGACCAAGTGTGAGACTGTAAGAGAAGGGATTGATTGTAGTAGCGGTTCTTATTGTGAGGTGAGAAGGTAGAAAGGTAGAGAGTAGGTTTATGTTTGTTTGTAAAATTGTGCTTCCAATAAGTTTTCTTTCCGGTAGGTAGTCATTTGAGGATTGTGATTATACCACCCCTTTTACCTGTAAATATAAACATTTTAGATTCAATTCCTTAATCTTCATGCGTTAAATGATATTTAACTCTTTGCAGTTTTTGTTTTGCCTTAAGATGACTCTGTGCAAGCATTTATGGATTTAAATAAAAAACCTCTTGTATTTTATTATTGGTTGCAATAACACAATAATATGTATGTTGCTTATAGTGTATGGGTTGTATTGGGTTTATAAGAAAATTGGTCAATTTCCCTCTCTTTCCACTGTCATTATCTCTGTCTTTTTTTTATTTGTCTCTAAAAATCTTTTTGTAAATTAGTCTTTTTTAGTTCCCAGAAAATCAAATCCTAAGTAACTGGGGTAAGTCTTGTGTGGAAGTTTATTCGTGAAATGTGTGCATTCCATGTATATTGTTTAGTAATGAAATAGTTAATTTACATTTTTGTTGCTTTTTAGTGAGTATTAATAGTGAAAGTACTTCCCTTTTAGAATAGTTTCCAAATAGGTGTTCTTTTATTTATTCATATTGGCTCATGTTTTTTATTAGCTTCTCCAATTCAATTATGAATGTGCCACATATAATTCAATAAAAAAAAGGTCTCCAATGCAACCTTCGGCAACAATGATTATTCTCCACATGTGAATGTGAAGTAATGATACATAGGGTCCATAAATACTATATACGATCCTATAAGATCATAAGACCTCTCCAACTATTCCCAATTTATTTTGGGTTTGATGCTCCAATATTTATCATGGTATCAGAGTGAGCAGGCTATACATGGCGCAATTGCTCTGCATCACCCGATATATATAGTATATAAGATCTTAGGCTCAAGTCACGCCGCACGTGAGAGTGCGCATTGAGAATAGTATATAAGATTTTGGGACCCTCCACCCATTGCAAATTGGTTTTGGGATGGATGCTCCAATATTTAATGGATACGAAACCAAAAATCACTTCCATAATGCAACTATGAATGTGTTTCTTTCATTCCACACAAGATAGAAGTTAAGAATTAGACATTTGCATTGGAGAATAATTTTTTATGTACAATGTGTAAACTAAGTTTTTGTCGCATAAGATCCACATTGTTTTATTAGACATTCACAACATTTTTATTGGATATGCTCTAGGTCACGGATGAACATCAACGAATTAACCGGATTAAATTGATGCCAAGTGATTGCTTAAAAAACCTATGCTAGAAAACATTCAGTGAACCCCTCTCATTGAGTGTGTTTGTCTCTCTTTCTTTGATTACTGTTTTTTTTTTTGTTTTCGTTTAATAATTGCAGCTTAAGATCCTGGGTATTTTAGTGTTTATATCCAACAAATAAGATATTGTTGTTAGTTCTTGCCATCCATTTTACATAGGTAATTATTTCCTCATTTGTCCCTCCTGTTCCAGTTTCATTATTTACTCTGCTTGACAATGTTGTCATTGTACAGGTATATTTGGGGACATATTCTTTGCAACTGTTTCTAAGACAGTGAACCTCATGTGCATCGTATCTAAACTATTTGAACATAAAGGTATTCAGCCACGTGATGAGTTTAAAACGGATGAAGATGCAATCAGACAACTAGAACAATTAGTGAGTACCTCATACAAGAAAACGGTCCTGTATTGTTGGTCTTGGCTGATGTGTGGTCCGGATGGGAGTTCCTTCTTCAACACTTCAGGTTCAGTATACACAGATATAAACTTTTGGTTACTTCCGGATTTGTGTTCCGAAGATTTGATTGGATATATAAATTGGATATCTTAAATGATGAAAATGCCATGACTCTTTTTCGCAACTCAGTGATTCACCAAGATGGGAATTCTAACATCCCAGATGATCTTGCGAAAGAGGTAGATTACAAGCAATTTCTTGATACACACGATTGGGGGTATTCATTGTAACTTATCTATAAAATAATATCAGAGGATAATAGGTATATATTTTCGTGTATATGTTTTACTTGATGTCGCACAAAAACTGGGGTTATTTTATTAGATAATGCTGTGACTATAACCTTTGATTAGTATAACCCATCATTGGTACGAAGTTTAAAAGGTAGATTATCTTCCTGTTCTCACTAATTTCTTATTTTTCATTTTTATTTCTCCTTTCCATCGACAATAACTAAATTTGTATGGTGTCTCGACTCGTAGATAGTGGAAGGTTATAAAGGATCTCCTCTAGCCCTTACAGTAGTTGTCCGATCACTTTATGGGAAGCATACGATTAAGTGGAGAAGTTTACTAAGGCCCCGTTTGGTTGTCCCAAAATTGTAAATTGGATCATTAATAAATTGATCCATTTACAAATTGACTCATTAATTGTGTTTGGTTTCATTAATGAAAGGATTCATTAATTGGCCCATTTTAGCTCATGTGCAAAATCTAAAATTGGATCATTTCATAAAAAAGTTGAAATGAATCCATTTGAAATAGGAGTCACATAAAGTACATGTCCCCTCTCCCCCTCCCCCTCTCCCTCTCTCTTTCCCTCCCCCTCCCCCTCCCCCTCTCTCTCTTAATTTGTTTTTGTCTTTTTTTCATAGAACCTTAACATCAATTTCAAATTACCAAACATTGTGTAAAATTGGATTCAACTCATTTCAAATTTACTCATTTACAATTCACAATGAACCAATTTACATAATCAAATAATTTGCGTAACCAAAACTGGGCCTAAAGAAATGGTTTGATGGGAATTCTATTTTTGATTCCAACAAAGATGACGAGTTGTATCGTTTCCAAACCAGTTTAGATGATTTGGATAAATCGTCTGTAGTCAGGGAATGTTTCCTGGACGTAGCATTATTTCCTAAAAATCAAAAGATCCGATAACCTTGAAAACCTTTTGAACTCTCATTCAGAATTTTTATTAATCTTGTGCCTATAAGGTACTCCAGCTTCCTCTTTGTCTTCAATATGACAAATATTTTTTGGTTAAACAATATTATTCAAGTGTGTTACTTTATGTGGTCACTGCTAACATGAATAAGGCATGGATGTGATTACGAGAATGTATGGTCAATAGAAGAGTTATTTAAGATGTTTTGCTAATGAGATAATTAGGAAAAATGATTGTGAGTTGAAGTAGGTAGAAATGACTTCGTAATGTTCTTATTAATTGAAGATTTGTCCCTTTAATTATTTATCAAAATAAAAAAAAAAAGATTTGTCCCTTTGATAAAAATGAGCGGCAAGAAAGCACTCGGTGGGAAAACACTTGGAAGTATGGGTGGAAAAATGCCACACAATCAGATAATACGACACAGCCTACACGGTTTTATACGTCGTTTCGGGAGCTTAAGTGGGGTGGTTGGGGGAACAATTTAATTAATTGGGTTTGGGTTTAGTCATTGAGTAGAAATACATGACACGACTCATTAATATAGAGTTTGAACACGACTCAAACTCTATAAGACTTGATGGGAACAAAAGACATAACAGCCCGGGTTATGGTGGAGGTGGTTTCGACACGAACCTTCTAAGACCCTACACGAAACCGACACGACGTGACCCATTGCCACCACTAACTTGATGTGGTTAGAATATAATGCTTTGTATATTTTTGTTTTTATTGTATATTATTATACTTATTTTTGTAATCTTACAGCTGACTTAATTTTGATATTTTTATATTTACAGTGAAGAATGTTTTATAACATACTTGACTTGCTCACAACACTGTATTTTTGTATGTGTGTGAAAATGTGTATGCATGTGTTGGCTACAAACTCACATGATGATAGTTGGATATTATGGAGAACTAGATGAGAAGAAAGATAAAGGAAACTTAGACTTTATTCATACATCTTTTTATATATGTTTTGTTTTCAATTGTCTCACAGCTTCTTGACTTCCTGTGTTATTATGTTTTCCGTGAATGGAGTCGGCCGGCATGGCTTCAATTTGTTGGAAAATGAATTTTACTTAGAAGTAATCTAGTCATATTAGTTAAATAAATGTATTTGTTGGTTGATGTATAAAGCTAAATTCATGTATGAGAGTCTAAGGTTGTCTTGGGAGACGGTCGTAGATACATGTATTTGAGTAGATACATCGTAGGATATTTACTTGGTTTATGCCGTGCCATTGGCACGATGATATATTTCCCCTTGTATATTTCTCTTTTTTTATACATTTTTTCTCAGAACACATATGTCGTGTCTTCAAATACCAGTAATTCACGGCACAACATTATCCTTAAATAATTAATAATGAAAAAAAGTTATGCATTAAGTATTTTGAACTTAAAGGATTATTTGGTATTGTAATACCCCGTATTTTTATGCTATATTAATTTGGGGATTTATTAAATTTAATGTGAATGATTTATTTAATAAAAACCCGGAAACTAATTATGTTATAATTATTAACGTGATGAGAGTTAGTAATTATGGAAAATTAGTTGAATATTACTAATGAGCAAATTATTATATTGTATTGGTTATATTGAATGTCATGAGTGAATTAAATGACGATTCCGGAAATTTAAGTCGGAACGTGCTCGTGTCACGTCGGGACTAATTTTGTTAAATAAAAAGTGAATATTTTATAAGTTACCTGTATGGTCATTTTGAGTGCGCCAACGCGTCCGGTAGGGTCGAGATAGTCAGAAAAGTGTATCCGGGGGTGCAGTTTGGGTCTCGGGGCATTTTTAGGCCTAATTAGTACCCCGGGAGGGCATTTTAGTCATTTTACATAATTGGGTAATTAAACCCACGAATTTCAGCAACCTATATCAGCCAACTAGGTTAGTCTTTTAGGGTTAGAATATTCAGAAAACAAGTGGCAACCATTGGAGAAGAGAGGAGAGAGCTCCAAGGCAATTCAAGGCCAAAAAGTCACCGGTTTGCACCGCCACCACCACCACCGCGTAGATCGCGAGACGAGGAACGCAGCCCTACCAAAATCAGCCGTGAATCAGAATACCAAAAATCCCAGGCAAGTGTTTAACTTTCTATTTTCGTTGGTGCAATCTTCATATTAGTCTAGGACTGATTTGTGATGAAAACTATGGAAGAAAACCCAATTTATGATAGGAGAATCCATGTAGTATTGATTTATATGTTGATTCTGGAAACCCTTGCCATGTAGAGGAAATAAACCACGAAATTTTGATGATCATAAGAAAGAAATTCTGCATAAAGATTTGTTAGAAAATTGTTTAAGAAAATTCTAGGGTTTTTGATAATTGGATATAATTTTAGGTTGAAAATCCCTGTTTAAATGATGAATATGTACATGCCTTACGTTAGAATCATCTGGTATTTTGTTATAATGTTAGTAGTAGAATTCTGGGATGATTGGAACTAGAAAATATGGATTTGGTGTAATTTTGGTGATGAAACCCGTAACTGCATTCTGCAGAATTTTTCCCAGACCTGCTTGATCGATCGATCGAGCCTAGAGCTTCGATCGATCGAAGGTTCGATCGATCGAGCCCTAGACCTCGATCGATCGACCCCTCCTGGCAGCCTCTTATTTCCCTTGTTTACTTAGTTAAATTGAATTTATCGTGAAATAATTCTTGGGTATCCTTAATGAAATGTTTTGGGAGATAGGAAAGACTAATAGGACATTTGAATAAGTGTTGGGAACTTTATTATAAGACGAGAATCTTGATTTTGGGATAATTATATAATGAACTATGAAACTACGTAATTCAAGTGAGAGAATGCGGCGAATAGCTACGATAGAGAATAGAGGTATACCTACTGAATTTTCCTACTTGGAAGGATAGAGTCAACGAATGTCACGTATTAAGTGAGAAAACCCTTCGAGTTAAGGTTAGAGATGAAACCTTATACGTAATACTAATAATGTGAAATGTAGAATAAATGGTATAATTATGGGGGACGAGAAGAACCTATATTAATATGATAAAGTGGTATATTTATATGATTGTGTGTACATATATTATATACTTGTGAAAATCATGCCCACACTACTTTCTATCCCTGAGGTTACCGCGTTGGGACAAGTCTTATCTCGATGGGACCTTTATGGGGGATATTGACTTGTACCCTAGAAGATAGATATCCTTGGTACAGGCTATCGATGTGATAGTTCAGACGGTCCTAAGAGACGCAGGCATGTGCCATCCTCTTAGAGACTTGGAATCTATGCTTCGCCTCAATATTGTTTGTGTATTCATGTTAATACAATTCGAGAGTGATTCCGATTGTATTCCCCTTAATATGAGTGATATGGGGTTCTGGATAGTAGAGTATGCACGCACCATAGTTTTATGAGGGGTGCTGTTATTTTATATATATTATACGAGTAGTTAATATATATATATGAGATTTTGAAATTTGAAACTGCCTACTGTGATTTGATAAGTAGGACTTGGTTGATGACTCAGATAGTGAATACTTGTTTCGTGAAAGTATAATATGTTACTGAGAAACTTTATAAATTAATAAAAGCTCAAACGAGAGTTGTGCTGCTAATCTGGAAGTATTCTTTTTAAATAAAAATATTGTTCGGTTTTGAAATCTTATGAGTAAGTTAAGATACGCTAAATTGTTGGAAAAGGTTAGTATAATATAATTGTTAAGAAACTGTTGGGAAGGTTAGTGGGATAGGTGTGCACATTAGAAGAGAGGTGAGTATTTCTCAAGAGAGTGACGCACTAATATGTTGTTGCATTGGCCTCTATCAATTTAAATACATGCTAAACGTATTTTAAAATCAAACACACTTTCGGGCTCTGACCCGTTTCTTTTTCTCTCTCTCTCTCTCTTGTATATATATGTATATATTTCAGGTGCCCAACCACAGGGGCGTCTTGCTTAGGATCCCTTGAGAGGAACGTGCTGCAGCTTAGGTGGGAGTTGCAGGTCACTTGCGTAGACGGCTTCTTTTATTGACTCCACTTCTAGTATTCTCATTTATTGGGCATGTGTCGCCCTTTCCATTATTTCATTGTTATTGGGACATTTATATTTCAGTTGTTTCTAGTATTGTTACTATGGGTTTTATTTAGTTTGTATTGGTGACTTTAGTCTTCATATGTGGACATTCGATTGACGAATGTATTATATTAATTGGACTTTGTGTTCCAGGTTTATTGTGGTGTGATTCTTAATTGTAGAATGTTGTTAATAAAACAAATGTTTTTCTTTAAATAAAATTTGGAAAGTATGTATGAAAATGGTTTTGACACTTAGCTTAATTATTTAGGGTGTTAAATTGGAAAATGTATTTTTATCGACAGTGATGCTGAGAATGAACCAACTGTTTACCTTGATTTAATTTAATAAAGGAGTGATCGCCCGGTATTTAATTAGGCGGGGTGTCACAGGTGGTATCAGAGCATCAGGTTCTAGAGTCCTTTAGGATCTGTGCAGCCTATTATGTTTCAGCGTTGCTTTCTTTGATATAGAGCCCTAATACTAAGAATGTTGTGTCTATCTCAATACATTGGAATTTCGTACTTCTGCAATTTGGTTATTTGAATGATGAACTCATCCAAATTTACTTAAATTTTCTGATGGATCGTCAAGAAGAACTAGCTAAGACGGTTAAGGGAGTCAACGAGCAAGATTGACTCACACCTCAGCTATCCCCAGGGAGAATATCAACCGCCGAGTTAGTGGGTATCGTGGCACAAGCAGTTACCACTGCAGTACTACAATACCAAGAACGCAGCCTATAACTTAAAGGAGGCAAAAGACTTAGAGAGGTTACCCAAATGCATGTGACTAACATTGAGAATTGTGCGAAGGCACCGAATCTGCGACAACAAAACAATAAAGATCGAGTCAGTTTCAGAGGTAACGAGATTTATGTTCAGGGACAAAAGTGTCAGGGCCAAAGAAGTCAGGTTCAGGATGAAATCACTAAGAGGTGTTTTGGTTGTGGAATGGAAGGTCACAAACGTAAATCTTGCCCGAATCAGACTGGGGATCAACTACAATCTGACCAGCAAAGAATTTTGAAACTCTGCTATAAATGTGTGTGCAATCGGGTCACAAGTGGATGGATTTTCCCCGCCCTGATATAGCTTTTTCGCAAATTTCCCTTCAAGGCCAGCAAGACCAGGGGAAAAGCGAGATTACTCAACATCGTAATAAAGTGAAGCAGTTTCGAGGGAGGTGCTTCCAATGTGGTAGTAATGGACATAGGCGTCAGGATTGCCCAGAGAAGAATAGGGCCCCCCGACAGGAATGTGCTAACAATAAACCCCAGAAGCCAGCTCCGCCACCCTTTCCAACAACCTCAGTTCAGCAGAGAAAGCTACAGGGCGGACGTGTCTATACCTCCCCACGGGCAATATCTCCGCATGCAACCCCCGCGATTGAGGGTATGTCTTTCTATCCATGTTACTAAGAGTCGAGTTTTGTTTAATACTGGGGCAACACACTATTTTATAACTACTTATTTTGCGAAAGCCTTAAGGTTATTAACCACCGTAGAGAGCACTGTAATGTGAGTAGACTCACCACTGGAGAATGGTTTACTATTCTTTATATGCCGGGAAGTGGGGATAGAGATTTGGTAGCTTGGTATTAACTGCAGACATGTTAGTCTTAGACATGCACGAGCATGATGTGATTATTAGTGTGGATTGTCTCGCAGCTTATAGAGCCATAATTGATTGCTTCAGTGGGAGAATTGTCTTTGCCATTCCGGGGCAAGAGATGTTTGTAGTGGCGATGCCTCGTCCAGAGGGAGGTTCGACCGCTCATTTGTATTACATAGAGGAGGATACCTGTAAGGAGGTTGTGATTCCCTTAGATTCGATCCCTGTTGACAGGGAGTATTTTGATGTGTTTCAGGAGATACCAGGCCTACCGCCCAGTCGTGAGATAGACTTTGTTATAGATTTATTGACAGATACGAGACCTATAGCACGCGCACCGTACCATATGGCTCCGGCAGAGATGCGAGAGCTACGAGATCAGATAGAGCAGCTGTTAGGTCAGGACTTCATTCGCAGGAGTACCTCACCTTGGGGCGCTCCAGTTTTGTTTGTGAAGAAGAGAGATGGTTCACTGAGATTGTGTGTGGACTGCCGGGAGCTGAACAAGGTCACGATACGGAATAAGTATCCGTTTCCTCGAAGCGATGACCTGTTCCACCAGTTGAGGGGAGAAACTTTCTTTTCGAAGATAGATCTAAGGTCGGGGTACCATCAGTTACGTATTAGAGAGCAGGATGTTTCAAAGACTGCCTTCTTATTGAGATATGGATCCTATGAGTTCAGGGTGATGGCGTTCGGACTCACAAATGCCCCAGCCGTTTTCATGGACTTGATGAACCGAGTATTCAGAGAGTTCTTGGATCAGTTTGTCATCGTCTTCATAGATGAAATCTTGATATATTCACACTCCGAGGAGGAGCATGCCGAGCACTTGAGGCAGGTTCTTCAGACTCTACATGAGCATCAGTTGTATGCTAAGTACGAGAAGTGTGGATTCTGGTTGCGAGAAGTACAGTTCTTGGGCCATGTTGTTTCTGAGCAGGGGATAGCAGTTTACCCGAGCAAAGTGTCAGCGGTGAGGGAGTGGGGACAGCCCACGACACCGACGGAAGTGCGTAGTTTCTTGGGTTTAGCTGGTTACTACAGGAGATTCATTCGGGGATTCTCCAAAATAGCGGGTCCATTGACCAATCTGACTCGCAAGGGGGTACCATATGTTTGGGATGACGCTTGTCAGTTGGCTTTCGACGAGTTGAAAGACAAGCTTACTTCAGCGCCAGTCCTTTCTTTACCGAAACCGGGTGTGGAGTACCTGGTTTACACCGATGCGCCTTTACGGGGACTTGGAGGAGTACTTCAGCAGGAGGAGAAGGCTATAGCTTTTGCTTCCCGCAAGCTTAAGCCTCATGAGAAGGATTACCCCACCCACGACCTAGAGCTAGAAGCGGTCGTCTTTGCATTGAGGATATAGAGGCACTATTTATTGGGGGAGAAATTTCGTTTGTTCACAGACCACAAGTCACTGCAGTACCTGTTCACTCAGGGAGAGCTGAATATGCATCAGCGCAGGTGGTTAGAGTTTGTGAAAGACTACCAGTTCGACATACAGTATCATCCGGGAAAGGCCAATGTAGTTGCTGATGCGTTGAGTCGTAGACCGGTAGACGAGGTAGTGGATGTCTGGAAAGCAAAATGGAAGGAGTTAGGCCACCAGGACGCAGTAGCACGTTCTTTCATATTCGTGCTGTCAGTCACACCCGAGATTGTTACGAGGGTGATACAGGCACAGACCACAGACCCGTTTTGCCAGGAGCATATTGTGCGACTTCTAGCCGAGGGTGCTGAGTCCTATTCTGTTAGTTCTGATGGAGGTTTGCGGTTTAATGGGAGATTGGTGGTTCCATAAGGAGCAGAATTACGTCATGCAGTGATGACTCATTCCCATGGGTCCCGATTTGCAGTACATCCTGGAGGAGATAAGATGTACCAGGATATGAGGAGGCAATACTGGTGGAGTGGGATGAAGAAGGACATTGCTGAGTTCGTGTCCAAGTGTTCTACCTGCCAGCTGGTAAAGGTAGACCATCAGAAACCGTCAGGATTGCATCAGCCATTGGAAGTACCCGCGTGGAAGTGGGAGAGTATTTCCATGGATTTTATTACAGGGTTTCCTACATCACAGCGGGGCCACGATTCTATCTGGGTGATTGTAGACCGTTTGACCAAGGTGGCTCATTTTCTGCCGGTGCGGACAGATTATACCACGGGTCAGTATGCTCAGTTGTTCATTGCGGAGATTGTCAGATTACACAGGGTGCCCCTGAATATTGTGTCAGATAGGGACAAGAATTTTATGTCACGTTTTTTGGGAAAGCTTTCAGGAGGCTATGGGTACTGAGTTGAGGTTGAGTTCAGCTTACCACCCACAGATAGACGGACAGACAGAGTGTACTAATCAGATATTAGAGGATATGCTATGCATATGTGTTCTCAATTTTGGAGGAGGATGGGAGCCACATCTTCCACTGGTAGAGTTTGCTTATAATAACTCTTATCAGTTTACGATTGGTATGGCTCCATTTGAGGCGTGTATGGCAGGCCTTGTCGTTCTCCAACTTGTTGGCTCGAGGTGGGGGATAACAAGTTGCTAGGACCAGAAGTGATTCAGGAGACCTCCGCGAGGATTGAGATAATCGGGAGTCGTATTCGGGTATCCCAGGACAGGCAGAAGAGCTACGCCGATGCGAAACGGTTCTTCCGGGAGTTTAATGTGGGAGACCAAGTGTTATTGTGTGTATCTCCTATGAAGGGGGTGATGAGGTTCGAGAAGAAGGGGAAGTTAGCTCCGAGGTACGTGGGACCATTTCCCATCATCGAGAGAATTGGGCCGGTTACATACAGGTTAGGATTGCCAGAACATTTACATCGCATCCACGATGTATTCCACATCTCGTCGTTGAGACGATATCTTCGGGATGATATGGCCCATACTCACATTGCGATAGACTTACAGTCTGATAGCTCTTACGAAGAGAGACCAGTGGCTATTCTAGACTATAGTGAGAGGAGATTGAGGTCGAAAATAGTTCCACTTATGCGAGTCTAGTGGGAGCATCATAATGTGGAGGAATCCACTTGGGAGCGTGAGGCAGATGCGCGCGAGAGATATCCAGAGTTGTTTTTACCAGGTATGCCTTATTTTTCGAATTTCGGGACAAAATTCCATTATTAGGGGGGAAGTATGTAATACCCCGTATTTTTATGCTATATTAATTTGGGGATTTATTAAATTTAATGTGAATGATTTATTTAATAAAAACCCGGAAATTAATTATGTTATAATTATTAACGTGACGAGAGTTAGTAATTATGGGAAATCGGTTGAATATTACTAATGAGCAAAGTATTATATTGTATTGGTTATATTGAATGTCATGAGTGAATTAAATGACGATTCCGTAAATTTAAGTCGGAACGTGCTCGTGTCACGTCGGGACTAATTTTGTTAAATAAAAAGTGAATATTTTATAAGTTGCCCGTATGGTCGTTTTGAGTGCGCCAACGCGTCCGGTAGGGTCGAGATAGTCAGAAAAG
This sequence comes from Sambucus nigra, assembly GCA_949130495.1. Taxonomy (NCBI): domain Eukaryota; kingdom Viridiplantae; phylum Streptophyta; class Magnoliopsida; order Dipsacales; family Adoxaceae; genus Sambucus; species Sambucus nigra. Next base: position 66,052,601 of record OX422209.1, on the reverse strand, counting down.
TGTATCCGGGAGTGCAGTTTGGGTCTCGGGGCATTTGTAGGCCTAATTAGTACCCCGGGATGGCATTTTAGTCATTTTACATAATTGGGTAATTAAACCCACGAATTTCAGCAACCTATATCAGTCAACTAGGTTAGTCTTTTAAGGTTAGAATATTCAGAAAACAAGTGGCGTCCATTGGAGAAGAGAGGAGAGAGCTCCAAGGCAATTCAAGGCCAAAAAGTCACCGGTTTGCACTGCCGCCACCACCATCGCGTAGATCGCGAGACGAGGAACGCAGCCATACCAAAATCAGCCGTGAATCAGAATACCAAAAATCCCTGGCAAGTGTTGAACTTGCTATTTTCGTTGGTGCAATCTTCATATTAGTCTAGGAATGATTTGTGATGAAAACTATGGAAGAAAACCCAATTTATGATAGGAGAATCCATGTAGTATTGATTTATATGTTGATTCTGGAAACCCTTGCCATGTAGAGGAAATAAACCACGAAATTTTGATGATCATAAGAAAGAAATTCTGCATAAAGATTTGTTAGAAAACTGTTTAAGAAAATTCTAGGGTTCTTGATAATTGGATATAATTTTAGGTTGAAAATCCCTGTTTAAATGATGAATATGTACATGCCTTACGTTAGAATCATCTGGTATATTGTTATAATGTTAGTAGTAGAATTCTGGGACGATTGGAACTAGAAAATATGGATTTGGTGTAATTTTGGTGATGAAACCCGTAACTGCATTCTGCAGAATTTTTCCCAGACCTGCTTGATCGATCGATCGAGCCTAGAGCTTCGATCGATCAAAGGTTCGATCGATCGAGCCCCAGACCTCGATCGATCGACCCCTCCTGGCAGACTCTTATTTCCCTTGTTCACTTAGTTAAATTGAATTTATCGTGAAATAATTCTTGGGTATCCTTAATGAAATGTTTTGGGAGATAGGAAAGACCAGTAGGACATTTGAATAAGTGTTGGGAACTTTATTATAAGACGAGAATCTTGATTTTGGGATAATTATATAATGAACTATGAAACTACGTAATTCAAGTGAGAGAATGCGGCGAATAGTTACGATAGAGAATAGAGGTATACCTACTGAATTTTCCTACTTGGAAGGATAGAGTCAACGAATGTCACGTATTAAGTGAGAAAACCCTTCGAGTTAAGGTTAGAGATGAAACCTTATACGTAATACTAATAATGTGAAATGTAGAATAAATGGTATAATTATGGGGGACGAGAAGAACCTATATTAATATGATAAAGTGGTATATTTATATGATTGTGTGTACATATATTATATACTTGTGAAAATCATGCCCACGCTACGTGCTATCCCAGAGGTTACCGCGCTGGGAAAAGTCTTATCTCGATGGGACCTTTATGAGGGATATTGACTTGTACCCTAGAAGATAGATATCCTTGGTACAGGCTATCGATGTGATAGTTCAGACGGTCCTAAGAGACGCAGGCATGTGCCATCCTCTTAGAGACTTGGAATCTATGCTCCGCCTCAATATTGTTTGTGTATTCATGTTAATACAATTCGAGAGTGATTCCGATTGTATTCCCCTTAATATGAGTGATATGGGGTTCTGGATAGTAGAGTATGCACGCACCATAGTTTTATGAGGGGTGTTGTTATTTTATATATATTATACGAGTAGTTAATATATATATATATGAGATTTTGAAATTTGAAACTGCCTACTGTGATTTGATAAGTAGGACTTGGTTGATGACTCAGATAGTGAATACTTGTTTCGTTAAAGTATAATATGTTACTGAGAAACTTTATAAATTAATAAAAGCTGAAACGAGAGTTGTGCTGCTAATCTGGAAGTATTCTTTTTAAATAAAAATATCGCTCGGTTTTGAAATCTTATGAGTAAGTTAAGATACGCTAAATTGTTGGAAAAGGTTAGTATAATAAAATTGTTAAGAAACTGTTGGGAAGGTTAGTGCGATAGGTGTGCACATTAGAAGAGAGGTGAGTATTTCTCAAGAGAGTGACGCACTAATATGTTGTTGCATTGGCCTCTATCAATTTAAATACTTGTTAAACGTATTTTAAAATCAAACACACTTTCGGGCTCTGACCCGTTTCTTTTTCTCTCTCTCTCTATCTTGTATATATATGTATATATTTCAGGTGCCCAGCCACAGGGGCGTCTTGCTTAGGATCCCTTGAGAGGAACGTGCTGCAGCTTAGGTGGGAGTTGCAGGTCACTTGCGTAGACGGCTTCTTTTATTGACTCCACTTCTAGTATTCTCATTTATTGGGCATGTGTCGCCCTTTCCATTATTTCATTGTTGTTGGGACATTTATATTTCAGTTGTTTCCAGTATTGTTACTATGGGTTTTATTCAGTTTGTATTGATGACTTTAGTCTTCATATGTGGGCATTCGATTGACGAATGTATTATATTAATTGGACTTTGTGTTCCAGGTTTATTGTGGTGTGATTCTTAATTGTAAAATGTTGTTAATAAAACAAATGTTTTTCTTTAAATAAAATTTGGAAAGTATGTATGAAAATGGTTTTGACACTTAGCTTAATTATTTAGGGTGTTAAATTGGAAAATGTATTTTTATCGACAGTGATGCTGAGAATGAACCAACTGTTTACCTTGATTTAATTTAATAAAGGAGTGATCGCCCGGTATTTAATTAGGCGGGGTGTCACAGGTATCTACAGTGATTATTACTGGGGTGACATTATCATACGGGTCCTGTTGTGACTAAAAACCATGGCACTACATTACCTTACTGATTACTTTCCAAAATAATTGTACCTTCTTACGGTGGAGAGAATTTTGGACCATCAAATTTTTTGTGCAATCCTAAAAATCTTTCCTTTCATATTATATACATATACCTCGTGTAACCTAGTCATGTGATAAGTAGGGATTAGGAGTGATTAGAGGACTGCGATCTAATTCAAGTGGAAATCAAAGTGTGTGTTTTTATAAGAAATTGGTGCTGGACAACCATTAAGAGATGCCCTGCACTAAATTGATGAAGAGAACGAGAAGATGATCTAAAGAAAAGAGTAACAATAAAAAAAGTTGAAACTACACGAACTAATAATTAAAATAAAATCTCAATATTCAGTTCATTCATTCAAAACTGTGTTCAGTAATGAAGATTATAATTATTCATCAGCTAACAATCTTACTAGGACTAAAATGCCAAATGATAATTACTAATAGTTAAGTATGGAGAAAATAAAATATGTAATAATATAGTATTACATAGACTCTCATCCAACTTGTACTTGCTCCCCATCAGAGATTCTTCTCTCCAATTCTCTCCCAAATTTTAAATGTTTCCAAGTTTGCATTTTGGAGTGTGGTCACATTTTTTTTTCTCCCGAATCAACTTTCCTTTACTGTCAATTCACAGGATAGAAGCGCTTGATGTCAAAGGCTACTGCAATGAGCATTTTGTAGCACAACATGATCTGTTAAGAGATCTGGCTATCCACCTTGGCTATCCACCTGAGTAAAGAAGAGACCACAGAACAGAGGAAAACATTAATGGTGGAGACAATGGGGAATGACTTTCCCAAGTGGTGGGTCAAACAAAGAGACCAAACCATTCATACCCGCATTTTGTCTATTTCTACAGGCATCTCCCTTCTTTTCCGTCCCATTTAAATAAAATGTTTCGTAATTCAATTTATAGAGAATGCCATACCCACCGCTTAAAGATTTTCAAGAACGATCCACGATTTAGAGTATCTCCAATAATATATCTAAAAATCTGATTCTAATCAAATTTAACATCATCAGTTAAAAAGGGTTCTACAATGGAATAATCAAACTTTAACTATTTTTTAGCCAATAATCAAATTGACCCTCTCAATAATCAAAAGCAGCAATATTTTTTCTGATAATCAAAATATTGGGCCCCACACTTCATTAATTAACTGCCTCCCGAGAAACTCTCTTGAAAGGTTATTTCGTATACTTCTTGTTTCTTCCTATGTCTCTCCTATGTTTGCTTCAATCTTTGATCCACACTGATACCATGTACCAAAGATTATATAAATAATATAGTAAAGTTTCTCAATTCTTTATGAGTTCAACAAGGTCCTTATCGATATATTTTAGATCTATGCAAATCAAAGTTGTTGTTGCCCAACTGGAACCTGCCGTCATCGGAATCTGCATTTACCCCATTAAAATCTGCAGTTACCTTGATTTTGATTATTGCACGAATAAACCATTGGAATGGCTGGTGTTGCTAACTTTAGCAACCCATTAAAAGACTAATCAAAAGATGATGTGTCACTTTTTGGTTATGAAGATTTAGATATTCTACTGGAGATACTCTTAGGATCGGTTTGGAAAATATGATTTTCCAAATGAGGTCTTTGATAGAGGCACTTGTAGTAAATGGCAAGAGTTTCCAACCAACGCTAAATTGTGGATCAATTTAAAAAATATTTTAGAGGTGATTTGTTGGGTAAAAACATGTTGTAGAAGTATCATTTTTTAACACTACCTTGCGTTTCTCTTGAGTGGAAATTTACAAATATGTTGATTGCAGACAGAAAGTTCTCAAGCTGGTATGACATGCAACTACCCGAGGTTGAGGTTCTAATACCGAACATTCGAAAAGATAGTGACACTTTGCCTGAGGTTGAAACGGTCTCCTCAAGCTCATCTGACACGCAACTATCACCCTGACACGCAATACCCAGTGCTTGAGGTTCCAATACCGAACACTTTACCCCATGATGAAACATTCTACTCAACCTTGTATGACAAGAAACTATCTGAAATTTTGAGGTTCCAGGAATGGACAACCGGCCAATGATATATCCCTATATCCAAAGCTATGCTCAGCCACCAACGATTGACTGCCCCTATATCCTAAGCGGTATGTTTAGCGAACAAGAACTGGACATATGGCAAGAGATCTACACTTTACCCAATTTCAATGATACTAACATTGTCAAGTATTATGATACTTACATTTCAAAAGTAAACTTTCCTCCTGGTGTTTTTTTATCTAGTCTGTAAAGAATGAGACTTGAAATGTTTTAGTTTCTTCCCTTTCTACATCCTTACTGCAAGTGAGGAATTTGCAGAAAATGTCGATGATTGCATGCTACATTGGCCATGCTTTTGAGAACTGTACCATTGAGATGCCTCATAACTTATCAAATCTTGTGGTAATTAAAATTGAAAAAATCTACGATTTTGAGAAATCGCTTGCTGAAATAGTTAAGAAGCTCACCATTACTTATTGTAAGAAGCTTTGTTATCTACTGTAGAAAATTGAAAGGCTGACAAATTTAGAAGTACTAAAGCTCCGTGCTTGCTTGGGGTTGCTAGCATTGCGGAGTCAATTGGAAGCTTCCGTAAGCTGAAATATTTTGATATATCCTTTTGTAAAGGTTTAAAAAAACTGCCTCGATGGATGGGTGAGTTACTTGGGTTATGGACTCTCGCCATGAGAGGTTGCTGTGGGTTATAACTTTCGCCGCCATCAATTAAACATCTACCAAAACTCAAATATGTGATGTGTGATGAAGAGATTGCCCATCTATGGAAATTTGATACCAATTTGAAGGTAAATAGGGGTAAAAATAGAGAGATTATCAAAGATCAAATATCATTTGCACAAGACTCTTGCAAGGTTCCTTCTGGCTGTGTTATTATGTAGTTGAAAAAGCATGATTATCCTGTCAAATTCTGGCAGTGTTTATTGAGAAGGAAACACAATTCAGCAGGTATTCATTTATTATTATAGGAATTTGAATATATGTATCCTCTTATCCCCTCTCTCTGTATCTCTCCTTTATCTGTACTACTACGATTTTTATCCATGACGAGGCAGCTATAATGCTCCATTCGTGTCCATGTATAATTTTGGCTTAAATCAACTTTGTATTTAGAATTTAATGGAACACTATTGCTTGAAATTTAAATATTTTTTGAGTGATTTTCTTTCATTGAAATTCTTGTTCTCATTAGCTTAGGTATGGAATGTTCAACAATACACAACAGTTTTCTATATGCCTTTAGAAGGGCCCTTACTAATTAAAAGAAACTATAAAAACTTTGTTTTTTTTTACTTAGATTGAACTAAAAACAATATTCAAAATATGTAGAAATTGTAAAAGTAGATGTTAGTTTATGAAAGTTCATAGACGTAGACATTACTATTTGGTCATTTGCAAAGCTATGTTAAACAATGACATAATTTGTGAGCGAACCTCTCACAATTTCTTTTCCAATATTATTGTGGATGGCTCACCTTAGTTAGGTAGAAGTCAAGGGCATGAAAGTAAGTATACATGTGGATTTAAATTCACATTAGAATAATTCTCTATACCTAAGATCAAATAGGATTTTTATTAGGTTGTAATGTTGGCTCGGGACATAGCTGAGATAGCTCTAAAGAACGGATTAGGAATTCATATATCTTCTGAGAATAAATAGATGTGTGGGAGTAAGATTAATCAAGATGCATTAGGATGGATGAGGGGCGTGGGGTTTATAATGAGAGGGAGAATATTTTTAGGCGCCTTTTCTTTATTAACCTTCCACTTTGGACGGCATCTTGGATAAAATCCAAATGGGCAAATCGCATAGACAAGTTTGGACAAAATTGCTTGAAAATTTAAAACGGATATCCCGATTTGAACTGTTTACTTGCATTGAAAGAATGGAAATGTGGAGGTCCAAAGGTGGAGAAAATATGAAATTCATCTTAGAAATATGGAAACTATTCAGTTGACTTTATTCAGTTGTAATTCTGGCTAATAAATATCAAGGTAACACCGTCCTCTTTTAGAAGTTACAAGTTGGCTTGAATGGAAGTTTTCTTAAACTCTGTCTTGTTGTGTTGAATTTCCTCTTAAGTCATGGGAGGATACTCCTCATGATCCACATCAAACTCACCCACATGGTAGAGATAATTCTCCTTAAAGTCAGAAATGGCATACCAAGATGTAGGGGTGACAATTTTAGAATCGATCTGAAATTGACCCGATATGTTATGTTCAAAATGTGTTCAAGTTATGTTTGGATCTTTTCGACACGAAGTCATGTCGTGTTCGTGTCAAAATTGGAGTCGTGCTATCGTGTCTTGTCATATTTTAATACCTGTTTTTATTGAGGTTATTCGGTCAATCTTTGTTTATTTGAGTGTAAAATATGATAGATCGTGTTAGATACGCCCCTCAATTGTATTGTGGAAGATACCAAGTGAATATGAAAAATGCTCACAATATCACAGTAGGAATCTGCAATATAAAACTTTCAAATGAAAAAGGATATCTTGATTAATAATCTCTTAACCCAAATTGATTTGGATGAAAAGGAAATGATGTATTTATGCTTTAGAGTCTCCTGCCCTCCCAAGTTGAGCGGATAAAACACTTCCCATTACCATTTCACCACTGAGGACAATTCGAACTCGTGTCTCTACTTTGCATGGATCAAGGTTTAACCTGATGTAATGGATTCCAAATGTGCAAAGTTGATGATAAAGTGATGAAGATCACCATGTTTCACATACTTGGAAGGAATACATAAAATTTGCCCAAAGATAGTTTTTTTGATATAATCTCCACCATAACTTTAATGATTATGCCTCAATAATATCTAAATATGATGAATACCCAATCCACACTTCCTTAGGCATGCTAACTTGGGTCCATAAATCCAATTCCACACCAAATAAATTCGAGATGACTCAGTTAGATCTATAGCAACAAAGGCGTGGAATGTGAGACATTGGATGACATAATTGCGTAATGAACCTATTAGTAGTTAGTAATTATTTTTTAACAGATAGATCATTTAGATGGTTATGAATTAGTTCTACTTAGATTAGATCAAAAATCTGTAACTCTTTTATAGTAGACTGACTAACAATTGTAAAGCATCAATTGGAATTATTAAGAAATTAATTCTCCATTTGTATAATTTTCTCTGCAGAAATAGAGGGTAAATTCCCTTAGATGTGTGATTTGAAACTGAAGTAGCTGCCTCCATAGTTGGGGTTGTGACAGATTGATGAGTATTAAATTACCTCCAGGAGATAAAATCTTACTATGCCATCCCTACATTCTCTTTTTAATATTATTCACCAAACCATAGAATAGGGAGACCTTTTTGCGGCCAAAATACAGTGGTCTACTAAGACAATTATCGGGAGAAGTTTACGAACACATCTGGTGACCCCCGCAGTGATTTTCCATCGAGATTGAGGTTTCTTGTTTGATATAATATATTATCTCTTTTTCGTATTTGGTACTTAGCCTGCACTCGACTAGTATTCGGACATAAAATTCACCAGAACTCTAAGAAAAGTTTTCGGCCGTCGAAAAATATGAGAATGTCATCAACAAATGATAGAGATATTATTAGAGGACAACCAATTGAATGATATTTGTAGTAACTTTTCCTATAAACATTAACTGATAAATCCCATGTAATAACACTTACGAGGAAATTATAAACAAACCGGGCGAATTATGGTCACCTTGACGCGCCTAGGGTTGTGCACGGTTAGATCGGTTCAGTTTTGGAGGCCATTTTCTAGCCGAACCGACCATGTTATTTTTTCTGTTCTTTGAACCAAAACAGAACCGAGTTACTTCGGTTTATGTTGGTTTCAGTCGGTTTATTGCTTTTCAAAAATTAAGCCCCAAAACAAGAATCAAAATGAAATCACACAAATACATATACATATTCATACAATTTTTTAACTCAAATGAAACAAAAGTTGTCGAACATCGGGTTACTATATGAGATACTTATGGTGATAGGGCTTTGAGAAGAAATCACACACATACTAATATTTATACCTTGATTCGTTTATTTCAACTTTTTCTCTGATCATTTAATTTAGGGTTCCATTTTCTACTTTTAATTCGTTGTCTCGTATGTATGAGCTGGTGTCCTTCCTTTGATAAATGTTAACTGAACTCCTTCTCAAAGAGAGAAAGAGATAAGGGAATAAACTAAAAAGGGGTTTTCAATTTACAGATAAAAGTCTGCTTGGTTCGGATGAGATCGGTTTTTTCTTTGTCTAAATCGTCGGCCAAACCGATAGTTTCGTTTTTCTTATTCTCTCAACTTTAGGCCGAACCGGGCAAAAAAACCGTCGGTTTAGGTTTGGTTTGGGCCGGTTCGGGTTGGTTTAGGTTCGGATTAATTTTTTACACACTCCTAGATGCATCCCACGTGAAGATATGTGAAAACCGGAACTTCTTATGGTAGTAATAATAGAATTCCAACAATTTGATATTTAGGCCACACCAAACTTATGCAAACTTCATTAAAGGAAAATGCTCATCATATTTAGTGGGGACAACCACGATATACGATTATATGCCTAGGTCGTATCAAATCTAAAGGCAACATTATATTCTATAAGATTTTTATTTAGGTTGTGAGTCATTTCTTCATATAAAATGGCATCATTCGTTACAAAGTTTTACCTGCCCTCAACCAAATAGTCAAATTTCTACAAGGATTTCAATTGCAAAATTACATAAACAAATTGGCCAAAAATCCCTGCATCCTTGGGGATTTCCAATTTAGGGAATAAGGACCAATGCAGTGGTCAGCAGCAAAGCCATGTTAAACAATGACATAATTTGTGACAGAGCTGTGTCACAGATTATATTCCAATATTACCATGGATGGCCAAACTTTTGTTAGGTAAAAGTCAAGTATATGAAAATAATTATAAATGGGAATTTGAACCCACATTTTAACTATCTTTACCTAAGATAAAATAAGAGTGTTATTAGGTTGTAATGTAGGCATTAAACATGGCTCAAAAGATCATATAATTAATATATCTACTTCGAATATATGTGGTGTTGGGATAAAGTTGTAATCTAGTTGTGTTAGGATAGATGGGTGGCCTTGCGATTTATAGAGATAGGGAGAATATTTTATAGGTTCGTTTTGGATGCCATTTTCGTATTAACCGTTCACTTTGGATGACATCTTTGATAAACCAAAATGGGCCAATTTCATAGATAAGTTTGAGTCAGGTTTCTATTATGGATAAAATTACATGAGAAATATAAAATTTAAAGCGGATATCATGATTTGAACTATTTACTTGCATTGAAAGCATTGAAATGTGGAAGTCCAAAGGTGGAGAGAATATGAAATTCATCCCAGAAATATTGAAAATATTCAACTACTTGATGCAAACTTAATTCTAGCTAATATATGTCATAGGTAACGCCATCCTCTTTTAAAAGATTTTCCAACTTTATCTTATGTTTTTTTCAATTTCCTATTTATTCATGGGAGGACACTCCTCATTATCCACATCAAATTCACCTATGTGGTAGAGTTAATTGCCCTTGAAGTCATAAATGGCATAACAAAAAGGGAAGGATTTCCTTGAAATTGATGGTATACAATTTTAAGAGGATACAAATATTCTATATCTATCTTACATTAGAAAGAATGCAAAACTGATTAACCACATATTTGATGTTTTTACCCCTCAGTTCTCCTAAAATATCATTATACCATCGCAACCCTTTTCTGTTATTTTTATGCATAACAGGTGTTTTTGTTTTAGGTCAAAGAAAGAGTATTAAATATTTTGTTGTCTATACATAAGGCCTGAATTTGGGTGTCTTGTGATTTTTCTCTAATGTTAATGGATAAATATATAATTTGGGGGGGGGGGGGGGGGGGGGAGATGGTTTCGAGTTTCTTCTTTATTCCTTTTCTTTTCACAAATATGTTGTATAATACAAAGTAATAATAAAAAAGAATAGAAAGTTTTCTAATTCAAAAAAAATGAACATTAACATGCAGTTTCTTTTACTTCTCTCTTTGACGGTGTTAAGAATTTTGAATCTATTTTTTTCCTTTTTTTTTAAATATCACCTCTTTAAGTTTTTTGTTAATCTGTTTAATGAAGATCTGTTGAACTGTCTTCCTTTTATGCACTTGTATGGTGTATATGCAGTAGATTCTAAATATTACTTGACTTCAACATTTGTGTATCAGTAGATTCTAAAATGTGATTCTTTTGGGTTCCTATTTACTTTGAGGACCATCCACTAATTTAAGCATCTCCAACGTTTAGAGATGACTCTTTAGTGTTGGGGGAAATATAGAATTATGTTTAGTGAATATAAAGATGGTAGTTAAGAGACTTTTGTAGTCTATTTGATGAGTAGATAAGGGAGAATCATTTTTTGGCTGGTGGTGGAAGAGGAAAAAAACTATTTAAGTTGCATTCTTACTTTGGGCATCTTTCATCATCATAAGATGTTTATCTACCTCTAGAGTGTTGGCACGTTTATATCTTTGAAGGTGTTAGTTAATAGGTACTTCTCTAAGAAAATGAGAAAATGGCCATTAATCACTTGCTTGGGTTAATCTGAGCCAAGAAATCCTAACCCATCTTGATTGCTTGAATTTCAAATGTTTTTTATTACTTATATTCTTTAATTGTATTCTCGTTCCCACTAGCTCAATTATGGAATGGTCAATAGTACAAAACAGTTTTCTATGCTTTTAGACAACCCTTACTAATTAAAAGAAGCTGTAGAAAATATTTAAAAACACAAAGAAGCCTTCAACGAGGAAAAAAGAAATAGAGATAATTGGGTTTTTGGGGTTTGGCGCTCATTTCTTATCCTATTATGATTTTGACATTAATTTCTTATGGTACAATCCGTTAGTTAGCCTAGTCTGTTGTGGGTTTCACTAATCTACTTATTTGATGCTAAAAATAATATGAAATATATACAATATTCAGAATATGCAGTTATTGAGGTACTTTATCTAGTTGTTTGCAACATCTTTTGTGATTTGCCTCAGGAAAGTGTACATTGTAAGGGTAGATGATAATTTATAAAAGTTTGTAAATGTAGACATTACTATTTGGTGACATACTTTGTAACAGAGCTCTGTCACAAATTCTTTTCCAATATTACCACGAATGGGCAAACTTTAGGTAGGTAGAACTCAAGGATGTGCAAGTAAATATGCATGTGAATTTGAATCCACATTATAACTATCGTAACCTAAGATCAAATAGGACTTTTATTTTAGGTTGTAATGTAGGCTTAGACATGGCTCCGAGGAACGGGTTAGGAGGAATTCATATATCTTCTGAGAATGAATAGATATGTAATTGGGGGTAAGTTATAATCAATATGTGTCAGAATGGATGAGGGGACGTAGGGCTTATAGAGAGAGGGAGAATATTTTTAGGCGCCTTTCTTTTATTAACCACCCACTTTGGATGACATCTTGGATAAAACCCAAATGGGTGAATCGCATTAATAAGTTTGGACAAAATTACATGATAAATATAAAATTTAAATCAGATATCACGATTTGAACTATTTACTTGCATTGAAATAATGGAAAAGTGGAAGTCCAAAGGTGGAGGAGAGAATATGAAATATATCCCAGAAATATTGAAAATATTCAACTGTTTGGTTCAGTTGTGATTCTACCAAGAAGTATGGTTGACAATTTTGGAATTGACCTGAAATTGATCCGATATGCCGTGCTCGGGTATGGTCTTTTTGACACGAATACGTGTTGTGTTCGTGTCAAATTTGTGAGTCGTGTTATCGTGTCATGTTAAACGCATTTTTATTGGGGTTATTATGTCTATCTTTGTTTATTTGAGTGTAAAATATGATAAATCGTGTTGGAAACACCCCGCAATTGTATTGTGAAACTAATGGAATATATTTTTTTAATGTTGTTTAATTCTTCTCTTAAATGGAAAAGCTTTGAATGTATCTGTTAAAATCCACTCCACAATATGAAAAATATAAACATTGTGCGTCACAAAATTGTCGAACACGAAATTATTATGAGCCTTCTGTATCTCCTAGGTCATTATTATTGTAATTAGGACACATAACCTAAAAGTAACCACCATAATAATAGCTCTGATTTAATAATTCTACCTTGCGATTTAACCCCCAACGTACCCTAAACATTATAACAAGTCTTCTAAGAAACTATCGTATTTGATAACTAGTGAGTTATGGACTGTAAATGAAGAACCTCTTTACATCTACATTTGGATACCAAACGAATACAAATAATGCTCACAATATCATCAGTATGAAGCTGCGATATAACATTTAAAAAAATAAAAGGTTATTTTGATTGGTAATTGTAAGGACATGTTTTATAAATGTCCGGGTTAGTATCTAGGCATTTCAGTTTTTCCTAGATTTCAGGTATATGTTGTATATCGCTGCAGTTGGTTCGTTTCAGCACGATCATCTTTCGACGGCCTTAATTCGAATTCTGTGTTTTCACGTACCCATCATCACCAACATCATGCGTAGTGTTCGTTATCTACATCATGTGTTCGTGGTATGCTGATTTCGATGCATAAAGCTGTTAATTAAGGCTTTGTCATAAAATAAAATTCAGACCAGTCCGGTCCTGTAGAAAAATGAACCGGCCGGATGGCTTTAGAATCTCTGCCTAAATTTGGTGTTCGAATCGATCCGGCCAGAAAGAAAAAAGAACTGATCCGACAGCGGACCGATTCGGTGGATACTTTTGAACCGGTCCGGCGAATTCAAAAAAATCTGGACTTCCATATTCTATTTGTTTCTATAAATTCCCACTTCGGGGATGTTTTCGATTAAGACTTTGGAGGGAACATTTGTCAGACCTAATATATCGAGTCTTCATCATTTTCAAGTCCCAATACTTGTTTAGATTCACAAACACATTCCAAACCTATGTGTGAATCATTCTAAAACCTAGTTACACAAAGTACCCATCTTTAGTGTACAACTTATGTGGAGAAGAAGGATACCTACACCACTAACCATTGGAGTGTCTTGAGGGAAGCTCTTGCTGACGACAACGAATCGGTGCCTAAGGGTCTTCGTTTGCCAAAATTGTATTTCATTGTAATCCGTGTAAGTCTTTACAAATTATAGTGAAATAAAGATTTTGCCCCTTTGGGGGATTTTCCTCATTTGCTGTTTGTGATTGAATTTTGCATGATTTGAATATGTTTAATGTTTCATCAATCACCATTATATGCATGACTTAGGTGTGTGCTTAAATATGGATAATTAAAAACTGGGTTTAATTAAATTAATTTCTTCGGTTGAACAAATAACGCACTCTCAGTAATCTCAATGACCAAATTGATCTGAATGAAAAGGAAATAATGTCTCTTTGCCTTAGAGCCTCCCAAGATGAGCTCATCAAAGTCTGGGAACGTTTATTAGGAAGGAAGAACAATTCACCAGGTTTGCATTTTTTGTATTATAGGAATTTGAATACACGTATCCTCTTAGCTCTTTTCTATGTATCTCTCCTATACCTGTAATACTTGGGAATATGTTCATGATGAGACAATTATACAACTTGTTTTGGAGTTTTTTAGAGGAAGGAAAGGAAAGTTTTATTAGGAGAGAAAAGAAAAGAAAGGAAAATTTATAAGAGAGAAAAGAATGGAAGAGAAGAGAAAGGATTTAGGAAGTAAAATAAAATAATTTTCTTTTCTAGTGTTTGGAAGTTGGAAGGAAAATAATTTTTTTAAGGGAAATAAGCTACATTCTTTAGAAAACTTTCCTTTCTCTCCATTTCTTTCCGATTTGGAAGGAAAGTTTTGGAGAGAAAGGAAGGGAATTTTTTTAAAAAAAATTTCCTTTCTTTTCTCTCCTTTTAAACTCCCAAACGACGGAAACTGACGAAAGGGTGGCTTTCTCTCCTATGTAAACTCCCAAACGACGGAAATGAAGGATAATTTTCCTTCCTTTCCTTTCTTTTCTCTCCAAAATAAAACTCCCAAACAAGATGATAATGCTACATTCGTGTCCATGTATAGTTTTGGCATAAATCAACTTTTATATACCGCTTAATGGAACATTATTGCTCGAATTTCAAATGTTTTTGAGTGATTTTCCTTCGTTGAATTCTTGTTCTCATGAGGTATGGCAAGTTCAACAATACACAACAGTTCTATATTCTTTTAGAGAGCCGTTACTTATTAACACAACTGTAGAAAATATCGCTTTTTTACTTAATTTAAAGGGCCCTACTTAATTTCTTATCATATTATGATTTTGTCATCTGAAATTTATTATGGCTTAAATTTGATGTCCATTTGGGATAGAGTCCATTAGTTGACCCAGTCAGTTTTAGGTTTCATTAATCAACATATAAATGTCGTACCCAGTGCAAAAGTCTCCCACTTAATTGTAGGGGAACCTTATACCAACCGTAGCTTGGGCAAGAGCACTTACCGTCGCACCCATATATCTAATGCCAAAAATAAGATTCAGAATTTGCCGTTATTGAGGTACTTTATCTAGTTGTTTGCGATAACATTTATTATCCGCCTCAACAAAGTGTAAATTATAATGACAAGAAAGTTTATAAAAGTAGACAATACTATATGGTGACATAATTTGTTATAGAGCACTGTCAGAAATTATTTTCCAATATTACCACGGATGACCAAACTTTAGTTAGGTAGAAATTAGTGACATGAAAGTAAATATAAATGGAAATTTGAATCCACATTATAACTATCTTTACATAAGATCAATTAGGACTGCTATTTGCTTGTAATGTAGGCTCTAGACATGGTTCAGAAGATAAATTTAATTCATATATCTTCTTCAAATAAATATATGTGGTGTTGGGGGATTAAGTTGTAATCAAGGCGTGTAAGGATGGATGAGGGGCTTCGGATTTATAGAGAGAGGGAAAATATATTATAGGTTCGTTTTGGGCTCCATTTTCGTTTTAACCGTTCACTTTGGATGACATCTTGGATAAAACAAAAATGGGAAAATCGCATAGATAGGTGTCAGGGATAAAATTACTCAACTCAAGTCAACAAATCCTTTTCCTAATTATTCCGGTTCGGTTACATGAATATTATTTTTCTATTCCATTCTTTTTAGTGCAATATCTTCGGTTAATCCACATAATATCACGTATTTTTTTACAATATCCCACAATGTCAATTTAGGTCTACCTCTACCCCTTGCGTTACCATCAATACTAACTAAATAACTCTTCCTTACGGGGGCATCCATTGGTCTACACTTAATATGTCCAAACCATCTAAGTCTATTTTCTCTCAATTTATCCAATATTCCATCCCATATACCATGGCGGTTTTAATGGTCGTCCTATTAAATTTTTGTTTTAACTTCAAAGGTATACGCCTATCACACGATACGCCGGTAGCACTTCTTCACTTAACCCCCATTATTTAATCCTATGAGTAACATCATCACTAATATCTCCATCATTTTGGATAATCGAGCCTAAATAACAAAAATGATCAATTATAGGTATCTGTTGACCCTCCAGTTTTACCACACCCCGTTTGTCCTCATATTACTATTAAAATTACACTCCACATATTCTGCTTTAGTCCTTCTTATTTTAAATCCTCTTATTTCTAGAGTTTCTCTCCACAATTCCAATTTAGCATTAATATTCATCTTAGTCTCATCCACTAAAATAATATCATCTGCAAACAACATACATCACGGTACCTCATCTTGTATTTTTTCCAACCAACTCATCCATAACAAAAGCAAAGAGATAAGGACTTAGTATTGAACCTTGGTACGAACCTACAGTAATTGGAAATTCATTACTTTCTCCATCTGATGTTCTTTTTTTTTATGAATAGGGGGATTTTATTGATATATATAGGAGAGAAGAGCCCTCACCATGGCTTACAAATCAAATAGGGGAAGCTACAATAAAGTAGAAAACATCTTTCAAACAAAATAAAGAAATTTTCCTAATATATGAAGTTTTCATCTTATCTAATCTAAAAAATGCCATTATGTAAGGACACAAATTTTCAATTGAGTCCATATATAGTTTTGGCTCAATTCCGGACAAAAACATTTATTCATAGGATAATATTTAAATTGTAATATTCTCAAGCCTATGAAGTGTTTGTTGAAGACGTAGCGGCAAAGAGTATAAAGCTTCATCAAAATGCCAGTTTGTGCTCATTTCTACGTCATCAATCATAGTTCCATGCTCCCAAGGTATGAATGCAATTATATATATATAGGAGCTTGGAACAAGTTTATTGGGTGTTAGGTTTATAAAAACTGCGTTTGGTTTTAAGAAAGGATTTATTAAAACTTTAAATAAATGTTTATAAAGTTTTCTGGGCTAAAAATGAATTTTTCAAACTTTTTGGTCGTTCGTTAGATATGTTGTTCGAACCAGATGTCGTTCGAACGAGTTTTGCCAACGAGTTCCCACTAAGCCATACTGGTCCGTCGTTAGAAATGTCGTTCGAACGAGATTGTCGTTCTAACGAGATTTTCAACGAGCTTCTAACGAGTCCATACTGGAGCGTCATTAGAAGACTCGTTCGAACGAGATTTCGTTTGAACGAAATGTCGTTCGAACGAGCTGTCAGGCGAGAACAGTTATTGGCAGTTTTTTTGGCAGTTTTGCACCCACTTCCCCACTTGGTTTTTAACCAACTTTCACAGACTTTAATAGGTGCGGGAATGACATTTTCCAACTTAACATTTCCATAACTTTTCCAAAATATTTCCATCTCTTAGAGAGTGTTTGAGAGCAAAAATGGTTTAAGAAAATGTTCATGTTTTGAGTGTTATTTTTCAAAGAGAAAATCCTTCACACTTTAGTTTACACCCAATTGTGTTTAGTCCAAGTTCTTATTTACATACCAAATCGCTTGGAGTTTTGGCACCGGTTTATCTCTTCCGTTTCAAAGAGAAGATTTTTGGTTTGCTTCTACATCCATCAAAGAAGAAGACATTTTGTTATGATTCTACCCACTTGGAGAAAGGCTCCTTGCTCGGGTGACGGTGACCATAGAAAGCCCTATCGGTGGATTCCGAGACCGCGGTGGTGTTCCGAGGTTATCCGCTAGGAAGAGGTGTCTACAAGAAGAAGCATCGAGGCTTGAGAGGGATCGATTCAGTCGTTGTAAGTCTACCTGTCTTGTAATTGTAATTCCGTATCTAGTGGATTTGTGACTAGGGCCGTCCGAGGTTGTTTCCCGTCTTGGGTTTTTCCTCGTACATCGCGGCGTAGGGTGATTTGTTTATTTTATCTTGCTTTAATAACGTAGAACGCATGCTTAGAATAATTCAAGATAAAATTCGGTTTAAATCATCACACTCATTTAATTTGGTGCTAAATTAAATATTGGCTAAATTTGGTTTATTCAAGTCCTTTGCTAAAATTGGTTTCGCCTAACTTTGGATAATTGTTAATTATGAATTAGGCAAATTCTAGGGCTTGAATTATTAATTTGGTTTAAGTGAATATATTAATTGATTAATTTTACTTCACTTGGTTGCAATATTAATTTGTTCACGAAAATTAAAATTTGGCATTTGTTTATTTTGTGAACCATCTTTACGCTTCCGCATCATCTCGATTTACATTTAAAGGAAATTATAAGCCTTTTCACCTTGAAATACTTAGGGAGAAGATATATGATGTGAGACATTAAAGAATTGTTTTGAGAACTACCCATCTTGGATGCATAATTTGCATTGAAAGTTCGAAGCTAAGGAAAGAGATTGAACCACTAGCCATTTAATTTTCCAAGGGCATGAATCAGTGTTATGAAGACCATCTATTAAAACTTTGGAATTAGATTCAATGACCAGCTCATAATCTTTAAGATCCTGAAAATAGAACAGGCCATGAACCATAGCAGAATCCTTTTCTTCTAAACTGGAAGAAACTCCTAATGAATAGTAGAAGAACCAAATCACTTAACCTAATTGGTTTCTTAAGACACCATCTTCACCACTTCTTCCAGGATTTCCCAAAGAGTTTCCATCTGCATTAAGTTTTAAAATACCTTTGGGAAGGAGGAACCAATTCACCATGATAAAGTTGTTACTAGCTTTTTTCGGCCCTTTATAACACATTATTGAAGTATCTTGGATGTTCATAATGATTTTATTAATGAACATTGAAGAATTTTCAAATCTATCCCAATTTCTATTGATCCAAACGTGCCAGCAAATTAGAATAGGAATCAAATTGAAGATTGGTTTTAATGATGATTTTGAAGACAACCACCAAGTGATTAGCCTCTGCCTTAAATATCCATTTTGACCAATTATCCCATACTTTGATCCAAAAAAATTCCAAAACTTGTTAGTTGTTTCACTTGATGAAAATAAGTGCTCTGATGTTTCTTCTTGATGAACTTTGCAACATAAGCATTTGGAAGGACCTCTGATCCCTAACTTCTTGACATTCTCATCAGTAGGAAGAATCCCTTTGAGGAGTTTTCAAACTAATACAAACATTTTTTTTTTGGGGGGGGGGGGGGGGGGGGGGATACAAGGGTCCCATATGAGTTAAACAGACCTTATATGAGAGCTATGAGGCCTAACAAAATCCCAAGCAGAAGAGAAATTAAATGATCCAGAATTAGAAGCAGAGCACACCATCTCATCCTTTATATCATTCCAAATATGAACCTTACTGACCTGGTTGATTACGTTCATAAGCAGAAATTATTTGAGCTTGTCTTAATCCCAAGATCTATCTTCTTTCCAAAAGTCTTTTACTTTAGAATTTTTTAGGATATTAAAATAGTCACCTATAGGACCAGACTCCATCCAACTATCCCAACAAAAATCTACTTCTCCCAAACTAACACTACTAGAAAAATAACAATTAAGGACAACTAATTTGCTGTCCCAAAAGCTCATTTACTGCCCTAATATCATTTGGGACAGTCATAAGGACAACAAGGGCTGTCCTAATAGATGGGCATCATAAAAGGCTAAAAGGACAACAATTGTTGTCCTTTTTGATTATTTAGGACATCAATTGCCGTCATTTTTGTTCCGTCCTTTTAAATCCATATATTATTACATATTTATAAGGACAGATGTTGTTGTCCTTTAAAACGAAGTATTGGGGACAAAAGTAGATGTCTCAAATATATTTTGACGCCAAATGAATATTATATATATATATATATATATATATATATATATATATATATATATATATATATATATATATATTATAAACTTATATTATACTCAACCTAAATTCAATCTCTAATATAATAACATTAAATTAAAAACAAAAACACAAAGACATTGCCAAAATTTAACCTTAAATATAATAACAAAACCAAATAGTGTCTTATCATGCTTCAAAAAATAAACACCACCACATACTTTCAAATTGTCATTTCCACTTCTAAGTTAGTAACCTTAATACATAGTCAAGCGTGGTTATCGATAGTATCAACCGCGGTTGTTGCTGCTGGTGGTAGTAGGATGCCCGCTTCTCGTATCATACGAGCGATTTCAAGCCTAGCTTCTGCTAGAGTTTCTCTCTTGGCCCTTGTGACACCCCGCCTAATTAAATACCGGGCGATCACTCCTTTATTAAATTAAAATCAAGGTGAATAGTTGGCTCATTCTTAGCATCACTATCGTCAAAATAAAATTTCCAAATTTAAACACCCTAAATAATAAAGCTAAGTGTCAAAACCATTTTAGATATTACTTTTCAAATTTTATTTAAAATCAATATTTTAAAACTTTACATAATTCATAATTAAAGAATCACACAACAACTATACTGGAACAAGCAATCCAATAATTAAACATCCAACAAAGTAACTCCAACATTAAAACTTTAAAGGAAAAACATTCTGACAGTAATAAATCCCAAAGTGTAAATACTGAAATAAACGAATCACAATATCCGATAGATAACTAAATAATGGAAAAGGGAGACACATGCCCAACTGAATAAATAGTGCTAGAAGTGGAATCAAGAAATGAGGTCGTCTAAGCAAGAGGCCTGCAACTCCCACCTAAGCTGCAGCGTGTTCCTTCCAAAGGATCCTATGCAAGACGCCCCTGTGGCTGGGCACCTGCAATATATACATATATATACAAGAGAGAAAAGAAAATGGAAACGTGTTAGAGCCTGATTGTAAAAATGATTTAAAATTTGTTTAGCAAGTAATAAAAATGTTTACAGGCCAATGCAACAACATATTAGTGTTACACTCCCTTGAGAAATTCTCACCTCTCTTATAATGTGCACACCTATCGCACTAACCTTCCCAACGGTTTAACTCATCTTATCTTAGGTTACTCGTAAGATGTAAATTGAACAATTCAACTGTTTAAGAAGTAAATTCCATTTAATACCAAAGCTCTCATTTTGACTTTACTTGTTAATAAAGTTTCCCATTAATATACTATACTTTCAAAACTTGTATTCCTCAATTGAAATCATTATTCATTTCTTACTTACCATAAACACAGTAGGAAATTCCCAAATTTCATAATTTAATATATATATATTAAATACTCATATAATATATATATATATATATATATATATATATTCTAACAGCACTCCACATAAAAATTATGGTGCGGGCATACTCTGCTATCCAGTTCCCGTATCACTCGTACTAAGGGAAATACAAGTTCGGAATCACTCTCGAACTGTATTAACACAAACACAAACAATATTGAGGCGAAGCATAGATTCCAGATCTCTAAGAGGTCAGTGCATGCCCTCACGTCTCTTAGGACCGTCTGAACTATCGATTTGATATCCTGTACCAAAGGATTTCTATCTTCTAGGGTACGAGTCAATATCCCCCATAAAGGTCTCATCGAGATAAGACTGTCCCAGCGCGGTAACCTCAGGGATAGCAAGTAGCGCAGGCACAATTTTTACACGTATATAGTATATGAATAGACAGAGTCATATAAATATACAACTATTACCATATCAAATTTAGGTACATCTCATAACCCATAATTATGACATTTATCCTTATTTCTCATTATTTAGTTATCACGTATAACGGTTCGTTTCTTACTTTAATTTGTGGAATTATCCCAACTTATTAAGTGACACCGTGGATTCCTATCCTCCCAAGTATAATTTCAGTAGGTACTCATTTATTTTCCAACGTAATTACCTTACCCGTCTCCCCCTTTTTATACATAGTTCCATTGTCCCTGATATGTAAACATCCCCGAAAAAATGTAAATCTCGTCTTACATTAAAGATTTCATATTATCAATAAGCCCTACTGGTCTTCTTTATCTCCCAAAATATTTTAATAAGGATGTCCAAGGATTTTTACTCATTTAAATTTAATTCAACCATTTAAAAGGGGAAATATGAGTCTGCCAGGAGGGGTCGATCGATGGATGGCAGGAGCTCAATCGATCGATGCGTCGATCGATCGACACTCCTGGTTCGATCGATCGATCAAACAGGTATGGAGAATTCTGCAGATTAACAGTTACGGGTTCTATCATCCAACATCAACCAAATCCAGATTTTTAACACCCAAACTCCCAGAAATTCGTAATACAAACATTATGAACCCAAATTAAACATCTTCTACTTAAAGCATGCGAATTTTCATCAATATCCATGGATTAATAGGCCAAAACTTATAAAAATCTCATGAACCCTAGAAATTTCTTTAACTTAGTTCTAATAAGTCTTTTTCCAGAAATTCTTACTCCTAATCCATCATAAATCCGTGGTTAAACCTCTACATATGAAGGGGATTTCCAGATTATCATTCATATCATTACTACATGCAATTTCCCTATCTCCAACATGGGTTTTCTTCTATGAAACTCATCATAATCAACCCTAGACTAAGATGAGTGATGCTTTAACTAAATTAAGCAAGATAAATACTTGCCTGGTGATTTTTGGTCTCTGATTTGTGCTGAAATCAGTGTGGTTACGATCCTTGCGACGTGATCTATCGTTTGGCGGTGACGGCGGCACAAACGGAAGAGTTTTCGGACTAGAACACCTTGGTAAGCTCTCTCCTTCCCTCTCCTATGGCCCTCACTTGTCTTTTGTTGTGTTAACCCTAGAAGACAACCCTAGGCATCTGATATAACCCTTGAAAATTCGTGGGTTTAATTACCCAAAATTACAAAATGTCCAAAATGCCCTCCTAGGGTACTAATTAAGCCTAAAAATGCCCCGAGACCCAAACTAAACCCCCG
The DNA here is from genome assembly GCA_949130495.1 of Sambucus nigra. Lineage (NCBI taxonomy): Eukaryota > Viridiplantae > Streptophyta > Magnoliopsida > Dipsacales > Adoxaceae > Sambucus > Sambucus nigra. Next base: position 66,029,570 of record OX422209.1, on the reverse strand, counting down.
GGTACACTTTTCTGACTATCTCGATCTTTCCGAACACTTTGGCGCACTGGAAATGACCATATGGGTGACTAATAATTTATTCACTTTTATTAATCAATATTTAGTCGGGACGCGACACGGGCGCGTCCCGACTCAAATTTCCAAAATTGTCATTTTATTCACTCGTGACATTTAATAGAACCAATATCATATATTACTTTGATCATTAGTAATATTCAATAAGTTTCCCAAACTTACTAACTCACATCGCGTTAGTAATTATAAAAATATAATTAATTTTCGGATTTATATTAAATTAATAACTCACATTAAATTTAATAAATCCCCAAATTTAGAAAGCATAAAAATACGGGGTATTACATACTTCCCCCCTAATAACAGAATTTCATCCTGAAATTCGAAAAATAAGGCATACCTGGTAAGAATAAATCTGGGTATCTCTCGCGCATGTCTGCTTCGCGGTCCCATATGGATTCCTCCACATTATGATGCTCCCACTGGACCCGTACAAGTGGAACTACCTTCGACCTCAATCTCCTCTCGCTATGGTCTAGGATAGCCACTGGTCTCTCCTCATAAGAGCTGTCAGGCTGTAAGTCTATCTCATCTATTGAGATGTGGGTGTGGGCCATATCATCCCCAAGGTATCGTCTCAATGACGAGATGTGGAATACATCGTGGATGCGATGTAGATGCTCTGGCAGCCCCAATCTGTATGCTACCAGCCCAATCCTCTCGATAATGGAAAATGGTCCCACGTACCTCGGGGCCAATTTCCCTTTCTTCCCGAACCTCATCACTCCTTTCATAGGAGATACACGTATTAATACTTGGTCCCCCACGTTAAACTCTCAGAAGAACCGTTTCGCATCGGCGTAGCTTTTCTGTCTGTCCTGTGCTACTCGAATACGACCCCTGATAGTCTCAATCCTCGCGGAGGTTTCCTAAATCACTTCTGGTCCGAGAAACCTGTTATCCCCCACCTCTAGCTAACATGTTGGGTAACGACAAGGCCTGCCATACAAGGCCTCGAATGGAGCCATGCCAATCGTGAACTGATAAGAGTTATTATAAGCAAACTCTACCAGTGGAAGATATGGCTCCCAACCTCCTCAAAAATAAAGGACACACATGCGTAGCATATCCTCCAACATCTGATTAGTACGCTCTGTTTGTCCATCTATCTGTGGGTGATAAGCTGAACTCAACCTCAACTCGGCACCCATAGCCTCTTGGAAGCTTTCCCAGAAACGCTAGACGAAAATCTTGTCTCTATCTGACACAATATTCAGGGGTACCCCATGCAATCTGAGCTCAACAATGAATAACTAAGCATACTGACCCGTGGTATAGTCTGTCCGTACCGGCAGAAAATGAGCCACCTTGGTCAAACGGTCCACAATTACCCAGATGGAGTCGTGGCCCCGCTGTAATATAGGAAACCCTGTAATAAAATCCATGGAAATACTCTCCCACTTCCACACGGGTATTTCCAGTGGCTGAAGCAACCCTGACAGTTCTGATGGTCCACCATTACCAGCTAGCAGGTAGAACACTTGGACACGAATTCAGTAATATCCTTTTTCATCCCACTCCACCAGTATTGCCGCCTCATATCCTGGTACATCTTATCTCCCCCAGGATGTACTACAAATCGGGACCCGTGAGACTGGGTCATCACTGCATGATGTAAGTCTGCTCCTTCTGGGATCACCAATCTCCCAATAAACCTCAAACCCCCATCAAAACTAATAGAATAGTACTGAGCGCCCTCGACTAAAAGTCGTACAATCTGCTCCTGGCAAAATGGGTCTGCGGTCTGTGCCTGTATCACTCTCATAACAATCTCAGGCGTCACTGTCATGACAGATATAAAGGAATGGGCTACTGCGTCCTAGTGACCCAACTCTTTCCACTTTGCTTTCCAGACGTCCGCTACATCGTCTATCGGTCTACGGCTCAAAGCATCAGCAACTACGTTGTCCTTCCCCGGATGGTATTGTATGTCGAACTGATAGTCCTTCACAAATTCTAACCACCTGCGCTGACGCATATTCAGCTCTCGCTGAGTGAACAGACACTGTAGTGACTTGTGGTCTGTGAACAAGCGGAATTTCTCCCCCAATAAATAGTGCCTCCATATCCTCAATGCAAAAATGATCGCTGCCAACTCTAGGTCATGTGTGGGGTAATTCTTCTCATGCAGCTTAAGCTTGCGGGAGGCAAAAGATATAGCCTTCTCCCCCTGCTAAAGTACTCCCCCAAGTCCCCATAAAGAGGCATCAGTGTAAACCAGATACTCCACGCCCGGTCTAGGTACAGTAAGGACCGGTGCTGAAGTAAGCTTGTCTTTCAGCTCGTCGAATGCCAATTGACAAGCATCATCCCAAACATATGGAACCCCCTTGCGAGTCAGGTTCGTCAATGGACCCTCTATTTTGGAGAACCCCCGAATGAATCTCCTATAGTATCCGGCTAATCCCAAGAAACTACGCACTTTCGTCGGTATCGTGGGCTGTCCCCACTCCCTCACCGCTGACACTTTACTCAGGTCAACTGCTATCCCCTGTTCAGAAATAACATGTCCCAAGAACTATACTTCCCATAACCAGAACCCGCACTTCTCGTACTTAACATACAGATGATTCTCTCGTAGAGTCTAAAGAACCTGCCTCAAGTGTTTGATATGATCCTCCTTGGAGTGTGAATATATTAAAATGTCATATATGAAGAAGATGACAAACTGATCCAAGAACTCTCTAAATACTCGGTTCATCAAGTCCATGAATACGGGTGGAGCATTTGTGAGTCCAAAGGGCATCACTCTGAACTCATAGGATCCATATCTTGTCAAGAAAGCAGTCTTTGAAACATCATGCTCCCTAATACGTAGCTGATGGTACCCCGACCTTAGATCTATCTTCGAAAATAAGTTGCTCCCCTTAGTTGGTCAAACAGATCATCGATTTGAGGCAACGGATACTTCTTCCGTATCGTGACCTTTTTCAGCTCCTGGTAGTCCACACATAGCCTCAGTGAACTATCTCTCTTTTTCACAAACCAAACTGGAGCGCCCCAAGGTGAGGTACTCCTTCGAATGAAACCCTGACCTAACAGTTGCTCTATCTGATCTCGTAACTCTCGCATCTCTGTTGGATACATACGGTATGGAGCGCGTGCTATAGGTCGAGTATCTGGCAATAAATCTATGACAAAGTCTATCTCTCGACTGGGGGTAGGCCTTGTATCTCCTGAAATACATCGGAATACTCATGAACAACTGGGATCGAGTCTAAGGGAATCACAACCTCCTTAGAGGTATCCTCCTCGATATAATACAGATGAGCGGTCGAGCCTCCCTTTGGGCGAGGCATCTCCACTACAAACATCTCTTGCCCCGGAATGGCAAAGACAATACTCCCACCAAAACAATCTATCATGGCTCTGTAAGCTGTGAGCCAATCCATACCGATAATAACGTCGTGCTCATGCATATCTAAGACTAACATGTCTGCTGGTAATACCAAGCTACCAATCTCTACCCCCACTCCCCGACATATAAAGAAAATTAGCGATCCATTTTCCAATGGTGAGTCTACACACGTCACAGTGCTCTCTGTTGCGGCTAATAACCCTAAGGCCTTCGCAAAATGGGTAGCTATAAAACAGTGCGTCGCCCCAGTATCAAATAAAACCCGACCCATAGTACCATGGATAGGAAACATACCCTCAATCGTGGGAGATGCCTGTGGAGCTGCTGCCTGGTGGACGTTATAGACACATCCGTACTGTAACTGCCCCTGCTGCAGTGAAACGGCTGGAATGGCTGGTAGGGCTGGTACCTGAGCTGGTGCTGGGAGTGATGCTGGAAAAAGTGGCCTCTGTGGCTCATTACGGGCACCCTGCTGCAGTAGGGCCCTATCACCCTCTAGATAATCCTGGCGCTTATGGCCATGCTTTCCGCATACAAAACATCGACCTCTGAAATTTCCTCCCCTCTGACCCTGCTGACCACGGCCCTGTTGGCCCTGATGGAAACGCTGTTGGCCCTGCTGCTAATGGTGTTGGCCTTGCTGGCCCTGCTGATTAGGCTGGCCCTGCTAATCCTGCCTAAATCCCCCAAATCCCTGCCGGGAATCACCTGATCGGAACCGTTTGGTAGGGTCCCCCTGATGGGAACCCTGCTCTTGCTGGCGAGTCTTCCCTTGCGATGTCGGTGCTCCACTAGCGCCACTACCCCCTGTCCTGCCCTACTGGTCGAACTCTCCTGCCCGCTTGCTTCCCTGCAGATGGAAGCAGTGATCCTGGCAATGTAGTAAAGCAGCATTGAGTACATCTGTGAAGGTACTCAAAGACAGATTCCCTATAAGGTGCTGGCGGATTCTCCAAGCTAACCCGTCCACAAATAACAGTATCTTCTTACCCTCAGTGGGTGCCTCATCTGGCACTATAGTGAGAAGTCTCGTGAACTCCTCCTCATACTCAGCAATAGTAGAATTCTCCTGCTTCAAGTTCAGTAACTTTCGCCTCATCTCAGTTTGCACGGCGGGTGGAAAATACTTGTGGTCAAACCGCTACCAGAATAACTGAATCGGAATAGTATCCCTCTCCTCCAAGGTGGTGGTGGACTCCCACCACTGCAAAGCGGCCCCCACTATCTTAAAGAAAGCTAACATCTGTTTCTGCACGTCCGTGCACTCATACATACGCAGATGCCGCTGGATATCTTTCTTCCATTGGCTGACGATGATGATATCTGAACTACCCAAGAACTCAGGGGGATGCGCCTTCTGAAAGGCATCCCTAACCCACTCCCATGCTGATGGAAGATGTGCAGGTACTGGTGCCACTGCCTGAATCTGGGGTGGATCCTACTGTACTACCGCTAACGCGGCATTCACCGCCTGAGTAACAATAGAGGCTACCTCATTAGCATTCATCGTTCCCTGAGCCGAAGCTGCTGGCTTCTTGGATTAGGCACGCCTATCTTTTGGTGTACGTCTCGGAGGCATCTGAAACGTGAAGAAACTTATTAGTCTACAATTATTATCAAATCTTAAATAGCTGAAGACATAATCGTAAAAGCAAAAGTACAACAATCCTAACATAGGGCTCTATAACAAAAAAATGCTAAGCTGAAAGCGAAATAAGACGTACAGATCCTAAGGACACTCGAACCTGATGCTCTGATACCACCTCTGACACCCCGCCTAATTAAATACTGGGCGATCACTCCTTTATTAAATTAAAATCAAGGTGAACAGTTGGTTCATTCTTAGCATCATTGTCGTCAAAATAAAATTTCCAAATTTAAACACCCTAAATAATTAAGCTAAGTATCAAAACCATTTTAGATATTACTTTCCAAATTTTATTTAAAATCAATATTTTAAAACTTTACATAATTCATAATTAAAGAATCACACAACAACTATACTGGAACAAACAATCCAATAATTAAACATCCAAAAAAGTAATTCCAAAATTAAAACGTTAAAGGAAAAACATCCTGACAGTAATAAATCCCAAAGTGTAAATACTGAAATAAACGAATCACAATATCTGATAGATAACTGAATAATGGAAAAGGGCGACACATGCCCAACTGAATAAATAGTGCTAGAAGTGGAATCAAGAAATGAGGTCGTCTAAGCAAGAGGCCTGCAACTCCCACCTAAGCTGCAGCGCGTTCCTTCCAAAGGATCCTATGCAAGACGCCCCTGTGGCTGGGCACCTGTAATATATACATATATATACAAGAGAGAAAAGAAAATGGAAACGGGTCAGAGCCCGATTGTAAAAATGATTTAAAATTTGTTTAGCAAGTAATTAAAATGTTTATAGGCCAATGCAACAACATATTAGTGCGACACTCCCTTGAGAAATTCTCACCTCTCTTCTAATGTGCACACCTATCGCACTAACCTTCCCAACGGTTTAACTCATCTTATCTTAGGTTACTCGTAAGATGTAAATTGAACAATTCAACTGTTTAAGAAGTAAATTCCATTTAATACCAAAGCTCTCATTTTGACTTTACTTGTTAATAAAGTTTCCCAGTAATATACTATACTTTCAAAACACGTATTCCTCAATTGAAATCATTATTCATTTCTTACTTACCATAAACACAGTAGGAAATTACCAAATTTCATAATTTAACATATATATTAAATACTCATATAATATATATATTCTAACAGCACCCCACATAAAAATTATGGTGCGGGCATACTCTGCTATCCAGTCCCTGTATCACTCGTACTAAGGGAAATACAAGTTCGGAATCACTCTCGAACTGTATTAACACAAACACAAACAATATTGAGACGGAGCATAGATTTCAGATCTCTAAGAGGTCAGTACATGCCCTCACGTCTCTTAGGACCGTCTAAACTATCGATTCGATAGCCTGTACCAAAGGATTTCTATCTTCTAGGGTACGAGTCAATATCCCCCATAAAGGTCTCATCGAGATAAGACTATCCCAGCGCGGTAACCTCAAGGATAGCAAGTAGCGCGATCACGATTTTTACACGTATATAGTATATGCATAGACACAGTCATATAAATATACTACTATTACCATATCAAATTTAGGTACATCTCATAACCCATAATTATGACATTTATCCTTATTTCTCATTATTTAGTTATCACGTATAACGGTTCGTTTCTTACTTTAATTTGTGGAATTATCCCAACTTATTAAGTGACACTCGTGGATTCCTATCCTCCCAACTATAATTTCAGTAGGTACTCATTTATTTTCCAACGTAATTACCTTACTCGTCTCCCCCTTTTTATACATAGTTCCATTGTCCCTGATATGTAAACATCCCCGAAAAAATGTAAATCTCGTCTTACATTAAATATTTCATATTATCAATAAGCCCTACTGGTCTTCTTTATCTCACAAAATATTTTAATAAGGATGTCCAAGGATTTTTACTCATTTAAATTTAATTCAACCATTTAAAAGGGGAAATATGAGTCTGCCAGGAGGGGTCAATCGATCGATGGCAGGAGCTCGATCGATCGATGCGTCGATCGATCGACACTCCTGGTTCGATCGATCGATCAAACATGTATGGAGAATTCTGCAGATTAACAGTTACGGGTTTTATCATCCAACATTAAACAAATCAAGATTTTTAACACCCAAACTCCCAGAAATTCGTACTACAAACATTATGAACCCAAATTAAACATATTCTAATTAAAGCATGCGAATTTTCATCAATATCCATGGATTAATATGCCAAAACTTATAAAAATCTCATTAACCCTAGAAATTTCTTTAACTTAGTTCTAATCAGTCTTTTTCCAGAATTTCTACTCCTAATCCATCATAAATTCGTGGTTAAACCTCTACATATGAAGGGGATTTCCAGATTATCATTCATATCATTACTACATGCAATTTTTCTATCTCCAACATGGGTTTTCTTCTATGAAACTCATCCTAATCAACCCTAGACTAACATGAGTGACGCATTAACGAAATTAAGCAAGATAAATACTTGCCTGGTGATTTTTAGTCTTTGATTTGTACTGAGATTAGTGTGGTTATCATCCTTGCGACGTGATCTATCATTTGGCGGCGATGGCGGCGCAAACGGAAGAGTTTTCGGCCTAGAACACCTTGGTAAGCTCTCTCCTTCCCTCTCCTATGGCTGTCATTTGTCTTTGGTTGTGTTAACCCTAGAAGACAACCCTAGGCATCTGATATAACCATTGAAAATTCGTGGGTTTAATTACCCAAAATTACAAAATGTCCAAAATGCCCTCCCGGGGTACTAATTAAGCCTAAAAACGCCCCGAGACCCAAACTAAACCCCCGGGTACACTTTTCGGACTATCTCGATCCTTCCGAACCCTTTTGCGCACTCGAAATGATCATACGGGTGACTTATAATTTATTCACTTTTATTAATAAATATTTAGTCGGGACGCGACACGGGCGCGTCCCGACTCAATTTTCCAAAATTGTCATTTTATTCACTCGTGACATTTAATAGAACCAATATCATATATTACTTTGCTCATTAGTAATATTTAATAAGTTTCCCATACTTACTAACTCACATCGCGTTAGTAATTATAAAAATATAATTAATTTCCGGATTTATATTAAATTAATAACTCACATTAAATTTAATAAATCCCCAAATTTAGAAGGCATAAAAATACGGGGTATTACAGCCCTCGTGACTCTTTCTTGTATTTCATTTTCTAAATCAGCACGTACCATATCAATTTCTTCTTGATGACGATTCTCTCTCATTGGCCTCCTTCTTTAGTCGAGCAATCTCACTATGATAATAATTAGATAATGTGGTTGAACGTGATGAAATTGGTTTAATGCATACTCCCATACACAATGCTCATCCATGTTCGCCAGGTCCTATCACATCCTCAAATATAGCATCCCTCACTTCAATCCAAATTTGTTGATCAAATGGCAGCACATCCAATTGTCTTTTAATCATTTCCTACGAATTGAGAAAAAACGTATAGCACAATCAACCTCTTTTCGTAAATGAAACTTGCAAACATCCACTAAAATAAAATTCGTAATGTAACTAAGTCGTTTGGATTGCAATTATCAACATATTTATACCTCTCTACCAGTCGCTCCATCATCAACATCGTATGTGAGACCCTTTTTCTTACGTGTCCATCTCCAAACACTCAATTTGTCGATGGGCTCCTGTTTTGACTTCATCTAATTTATATATAAATAGAAAACATGTTAACAAAATCCTAAAAGAACATAAATATAATCATAGTTTAGTAGAACATATATATAATTATACTAAAGTAAGAACATAGGCTAACTTATTGCTTTATTAAGGCAATTGAAGTTCTCCCAATTCTAGGGTAGGAACAAAGATAAGCACGGTTAATGATATTCCTATTTTCCACTCGCTGCAAGTGAAAAAAAATAATGTTAATGACATTTCAAGTTACTTGGTATTGTATACTCTCCTCACCAATTCAATGTATTATTTTTAGAAAATTTCGACGGAGTCTTCTTTGTTTTTACATGTAATCTAACATGTTTAATCATCAACATAACATCAATAATTAAAAAAATAACATGCAAAATTTTGTCTACCAATTCAATGTAATACCTTTGCTCTTTCTTGACCCCACTATTTCACTAAGACTTTCCATTGATTCGGGCTAACTTGGGGGGGGGGGGGGGGGGGTCGTTGCTAAACGCTCTACATCCGTGTTCAATTCCGTATAATACTTCTTCTTGGTCTCATACTTAAAGGATCTCCATTGAATTCCAAGCTTACGATAACATATGTGTCGGTAATTGTCTCGCGCATTTGTGTTAATCTAAGGAAAAAAAAATATATTAGTTAGAACTACTAGTAATTTTAAATATTTGATTTTACTAATACGAGATTAATTTAATATTACCTTCACCTGTTCCCAAATAAAGTCGAGCTTTTGTTGATTCGCTTTTGTCCAAGAAGGCAAAGTCAAAGGAAACAAATCCCCTTAATGTGCATAATATCCGAGTTGAGTTGCGAACTTCGTCGCATATGGTCCAATTGGTTGGCAATCTTCATCCCAACTAAGTATCTTTTTATCACCATTACGCCATTGATTCCATTGTTTGGCACTCCCTTTAACTTTCCTCTTATGAGAGGACGTGCTATTAGTATCACCTGTTCAAAAGTAATGAGCAAGCATATATAAAAATTTACAAAATTCAGATGTATAGATATCTTTTAATATATACCATCATGTGAGATGCTCTGCAAGTCATTTGTCATTCCACAGGAGGGTGTACCATCGATACTTCCTGTTAAAAAAAAGTATGCTTCTCATTTAATTCAGCAAATGCAGTAGCATTATTCAAATCATATCAGTATGCATTTCAGTAACATTATTTAAATCAGATCATTTGTTGAATTATGCATATCATTATGCAACAGTATCAGTAGCATTTCAGTATCATTAGCATTTCAATATTCATATCAGTACCAAATCAGATCAGTGGCATTTCTTTATTCATTTCAGTATTTAACATCATTTGGGGATCAGATCAGTATTCAATAATTAAGTATGCATCATATCACATTGGCCATTTACATACTGATATCAAATTAGCATACTGGCCATTAATATTAAAGGAAATAATAGAAACGGATAAATAAACATTCTTTGACATGTTATAAATTGTTAAGAGTTCAAGAAAAGTATGGAATAGAATTTCATATCATTATCTGAATTAGTCATGTAAAACATATGTTTCTCAGTGATTTTCCATTGAGATTCGGAATCTATCCCTATTGATTCCAAAATCCTAGCTGATTTGATTCTGAAGCTCAAATCACCTCTTTGAAGAATTAAAACAAACTTGCATGGTAGCGGGGCAAGTGTTGTGACCAGATTCTAACCATGTATGGATACTAGAACGGTCGTATGTAATGCCAGTGTAAAGATTCACGGGAGATTTCATTACGCCCATTGATATCGGACACCTAAATAAACTCGGCACCGTAACGTACAACTCAGTGTTTTCTCTCACCATAATTGATTATTTTGGAATATATGTCTAGTAATACATGTATGCATTATTTGGGAGGTTTTGATCTGTAGGAATAAAGATATTTATGATGACTCATACATGTGTGTTTCAAGAATTATCTCAAACATTTTGTCAAGGGTCAAAGAGCTTTCTAATAATGTATCCTTCAGATCAAATATGCCTACTTCTTAGAAATATGCTACAGATCTTTTTTATATTAAGAAGGATCATTCAATTTCCATTTCTTGGACTTTCATATATTGTCTTAAACCTAAAAGATGTAGACTCAAATTGAATACATATGGATCATGTTCTTTTAGTGGTTCAATGGGAATTGGAGCTGTGCTGAGGGATGAAATTGGATCTCTAATTGGGGCCTTAACTGACTGCGATAATAATGGCAGTAACTATATTCATAGGACGATTGGGCAACTATCCATTATTTCAAACATGAATCACATTACCTATGAAAACTAACCACTTCCCTAGTGAATAGGAAATGTGGAACTTGTAAGTTTACCAGAAGAGAACATGTGTCCTAATATGCTAAACTATTCCCTCAAATGATGGGGTAAAATGATGGGAACCACGTTGTATGGATAGTATGTATAGCCAATGTAATACATAACTCAAGATTAAGTCGATTAATTTTGTATGCATCCTCTGTAACCTTCATAGGATAATGAAACTCCATCGCATCTCCCTTTGCTCCTTAGGCATATGTTGATATGATCGAACCATTATATCTGGACAGTCATTACTACTAAAAAACACTCTACAAGAAGTTGAACTCGACATGATGGAAATAGTTACACAATATTGAAATTCATTGTAAAAGTATATTGTATTGAAAGTCATTATAAACGTAGGGTTGCTGTTCAAAATAGTTGGTTGTTTGTCCAATATAGTTTGGGAGAATTCTTTAATAGCAATTGGTATTGGAATCAAAGCCTGCAAACAAATTGAAACTAGTATTTGAATCCAATGCAGTAAAGAGTTAATGCATATAATTGTTTGAATGTTTTTTAAATTTCTGTCTTGTTGGAGAACTCATCCTTTTTTCGTCTACTTTTTTTTTGTTGGTGTGTGTGTGTATGGTTGGTACTTGTGTATTTCGCTGATGGCATTTTAGACACTCGGGGGATATACCTAACCAAATGTTTAATAAACACCATTAGCGAGGTACCAAGTAAAAAAACCTGAATTAAAATTTTATCAAAACCATTACATGTTACTGTATTTTTATAACTCTGAGAATTCAGATCTCTTTGAAGACGTGACTATTCCTGAGGGAAAGTGTAAATACTATCATCATATTATTTGCATGAAACATTTAAAAGCTCAAAAAATTGTGAAGGTCAAAGAAAACTGACCCGATCTGAGTACAATATGTAGGTGTGAGATGAACACCAATGCCATATGTGGACTTATTTTTTAATGTTCCACAATTGCCAAGGCTATACATCATGACACTAGACAATGCTACTTTAGACGAAGGAATCCAAGCATATCAGACATTTTCATTCCCATGAATCCTTTTTGTGGTTTCATCCTTCTTCTCGAAAAGTTCCAATCGAGTGCACAGTATCAGAATCCAAATGTCCCTGTATAGGATCAATCCTGCCCATATCTTCCTCTACATATTTATTTCCCCCCTAAGTTTCATCAACTTCTGCATCACAATGTATGCTAGTAGGTTTCTGATTAATTTTAATCTACATAATAATAACATTTTACACTCCACTAGATTCCATCAGCTTAGTGAAATCCGATCCGCTTATTTCAATTTCAACCTACAGATTGATATCATTGGACGCATGAGGCTCCAAAACTAGATCCCCGTGAACTTTCTCATTTTCACAATGGCACACTTATGGAATTTTTCAAACCCTAAACTATATTTGGAGGGGGGAGGTATTAGTACCTCTCTGGCACTAATTTAAGCCCCATGTCAAGAGTACAAGACTCTGCCCAGGTATTAGTACCTTCTCTGGTACAAACTTTATCTCTTCTCCTCTAACCACACTACCCTTAGCAACCTTTCATTTGATAGATGAACCATATATATTGAACTTGTATCATTATGTGTAGGGACGGATCATCGAGACACATTTTAGACACTAGGAGTTTTAACAACCTCCCCAACTGCATCGAGCAAGATTAATCCATTTATAACCTTCCATACATTAGATCTATAATAGGTATTTTCGAAATGAAGACTAGCATTATGATTGATATATATTGTTCTTATGAATTTATCCCAAAATGAATCATATTTAATGTAAGACCAATCCAATTTTATATGTAGAGCATCCATAGCTTGAGTAAGAGACCTGATACCTAAACACCCCTCATCTAAATGTTTACATGTGGTATCATAGTTGATCCAATGATGCTATCTTTTTCCATCAGATATCGAAAGAAAATTTTCATGAAGTGAAGCAAAAGAATCTAGAATTATTTAGGGAACTCTTATCGCATAAATAATGTGAATGGGCATTGCAGTTAATACTGCCTTGCTCAAAGTGATCTTACCTTCAAAATTCAGCAGCCTAGCTTTCTATCCTTCAATCCTATTTCCTCATAGTAAGTTGGGTAACTTCTTTCATATTAAAAATTCCTATCTGTTTAATACTAAAAGTTCTGATCCACTGAAATAACATGAACAAGATTCTCATTGTCATTCCTGAAGAAGAAGAAGAAGAAGAAGAAGAAGAAGAAGAAGAAGAAGAAGAAGAAGAAGAAGAAGAAGAAGAAGAAGAAGAAGAAGAAGAAGAAGAAGAAGAAGAGATCTTCGAGGCATACAATCAATCCTTCATAAGGCTTTTGATCTAAAAAGGGTATATGTTTGAAAAAATGTCCTTTGTGACCTAAAATAACACACGGAATACATATCTAAAATATATAGGCATCTAACTGATTATTCATATCAATATAACTGTTTTAATTGATTAAATAGGATCATAGAGCGATCAAGAGACTGGACTAAAGAGATAGGGGGTAATGTATGTGAGAATTAATCTTATTTTCAAGTGCAATATTTGACCTTCTCGAGAAGTAAAAATTTATATACCTGAATCTGAGATGGGGGGTGATGCATGTGCCTCTCCACTAGTAGACGAGGATCTAATCATACTGAATCTGTTACAACAAAACAATATATATGATTAGTTATCGTATTAATAAAAAAATATGATAAAACATAACAAATTGTATGATAAAAATAAGAGAAACATATGTTATAATGCTTACATATAAATTTACAACTTATCAACTCTCATTCTTCGTCCATATCATCCTCACAATCATTAACATCAGGCATAGATGTATCAATTACGGATCCATCTACATCTTGTCTCACACAAGATACGTTTTGATCATGTTCCAACTCTTGCACACTAAACGGCTCGAATGGATACACTTCTAATTCTTCTTATGTGGTTGAATAACTATCAAACCTATCTCTAGGTGTCATTTGAACAACTACATGCCAATCTGGTTCCAAAGGGTTTTCCACGTACCACATTTGTTCTGCTTTGTATGCAAAGATAAAAGGCTCATCGCTCGATCGATTATCTTTGTACAACAAGTGGTTGAAATTTACTAATGTAAAGTTGAACTCATCTACTTGTTTCCCCAAATGATTTTCTATCCAATTGCATTTGAATAGTATAAACTTTTGGCTATTAAAATATTGAATTTCAATAATGTCAGTCAGTTATTCATAGAAAGTAACATCCCCAGACAAAGGATTAGAGTCTTTTCGACTAGCATAGCTCTTTTGTTCTACTTTTAAAATAACTCCATCATTCTGAGTTTTCCAGCGTCTATCAACTTCCTTTGTTCTAAATCTAAACCAATGAATAATATATGACTTGAAGCTTAACATATCCTCCAGAGGACCCAATGCCAAACTCAATATTTTGCTAGATAATTCGATATCTTTTGGCAACCCATCCACCTAATATTTTAATAAATAAGAAAACTACGACATGGAAATATAATTAGAATACTAAAAATGAATAAACATACTTACTTAATCCTTAAACCATGTGTTTAAATGTTCATTGTGAAGGCATTGCACAAAATTTTGTTGTGAAACGTGAGGATATTGTTTTGTAAGTTCAACAATGTGTTTTCTGAAAATATCATATGAGTGTAAAGTTAGAAAGGGAATTAAATAATGCATTTTATATAAAAATTACTTAAGTCTAATATATAACTTACTCAATAAATGGCGCAACTGCATCACTATTAGCAAGCACATATCGTTGCGCTTGTATACGAGTTACCAAATCAAGCCGGAATTTCCGACCTTGCCTCACACCACGCCCAAGGTCATTACCTCCATCATCATTTCTGGAAGGCCGATTAGACTTAGTTTCCACATCTTCAGCAATATATCTCGAGAAAAAAGTGGTGCATTGTTCCATAATAACAAATTTAGCAATTGAGGCCTCAGGATGAGCACGATTGCGCACAAAGAGTTTTAGAGTATGCAAATACCTTTCAATTGGATACATCCAACGGTAGATTACTGCACTGGAAATTACTAACTCATCAACCAAATGTATTGGCGAGTGTTCCATTACATCAAAGAATCCCGAGGGGAATATTTTCTCAAGAGTGGAAAGTGTAAGAGCCATACGATCTTCCAATTTTTCTACATTAGCCAAAGTATTTGTACTTGATCACAACACTGAAAAATAGTTGCTTAGTTCAATTAATGCTTTGACAATATGTTTCGGTAGTACCCTCCGTAGTGCTTTTGTAAGTAATTATTGCATTAAAATGTGATTGTCATGGCTCTTTAGTCCCTATATACTTCGCTCTTGAGGGTGAATAGATCTAGAAATATTCGATGAATAGCCATCTAGTACTTTAACATCCTGCAACACTTTTAGAAAAATACCATTCTCTTTGTTGCTCATTGTAAACTCCGTTGCAGCTATGTACTCCAAATGTTTCCCGCGTGTTTGGGTATGTAGTGGTCGTCTGATGCGCATCTCTTGCAGGTCTTTTTGGGCCTTCAAATTATCTTTGGTTTTATCTTTAATGCCCATAAATGCAAATAAGATATTGTCACACACATTTTTTTCAATATGCATAATATCAAGATTATGGCGAATCAAATTATGCTCCCAATATGGCAATTCAAAAAAGATACCTTTCTTTTTCCAATTTAATCTCATATTCGGCACCACATCTTTTATTGTCTTCGCAAGCTCTTTTTCTAATTGTTCTCTTTTCCTCTTTCTAAAAACATCTTCCTTCTTGTATTCAGTTTTAATGTCGATCTCATTTAACTGTTGTAAAACTTGTGATCCTGATAATTTCAACGGAGGTGGTCTGAAATCAACATTGCATTTAAAAGTTGTTTTCTCTTTTCGAAACCTATGGGGCAGAGATAAGAATCAATGATGAACTCAATAAAAATAGTTTTTACCATTCTTTAATCGCGTCGCTTGATGATCTTTGTTACAATAAGGACAAGAAAATTCACCTTTCGTGCTCCATCCCGATAGCATGGCATATGCCAGAAAATCATTAATTGTCCACAACAACACTGCACGCAACTGGAAAAATTGTTTACTCGATACATCATAAGTTGTCACTCCATCACTCTTTTAGCTCATCAATCAATGGTTGTAAAAATACATCAATTTTATCACCAGGCCCTTTTGGCCCATAAATAAGAATCGATAAAATTAAGTTTTGTTGCTTCATACACGACCATGGGCTCACATTCAAGGGCATGAGTACAACCGATCAAGTACTGTGAGCAACGCTCATATTACCAAAATGATTAAATTCGTCAGTTGCTAGCCCACGTCTAACATTACGACTATCACTCGCAAAAGATGTATTACACTCATCAAATGATTTCCAAGCACGATAATCATCTGAATGCCTTTGCACACCATCATCAATACGATCCTCGGTGTGCCATTTCATTAGCGAAGCAGTATGTGATGACCAAAATAATCTTTGCAATCTTGGCTTTAAAGGAAAATACCTTACCTTTTTAGCAGCTACTTTTGTACTTTGATTTTTTTATTACTCTTGATCAACATCAGTGCCAACATTTGATTTATATCTGGAAGCCCCACAAATGAGTCACTTCTCTAAAGTCGCATTTTCATCTCGAAATAACAAATAATTGTTAGGGCACACATCCCACGTTTCATACTTGAATCCCAAATCAGAAGTGAGCTTATTAGCCTGATAAAAGGATTTTAGAATTCTGGCATTAGGGAATGTCTTCTCCAATGGTTTTAGCAACATTGTGAAAGAACTATTCATCCATCCATTAAGTTGCTTTAAGTGGAACAGTTCAACTATAAATGAGAGTTAAGTAATACCCTCCGGAAAATTTTCATATAACTTTCTTTCCGCATCTTTTAGGAGTTTGAAATATTTTGGCATGTCACCATCAGGCACCACATCTCCTACTCCAAGTCCATCACTACATGAATTTTCATGCGTCTGTGGAACTCCCCTTCCCTCTTGAACCATTGCAATCATATTTCCCCCCAAGCTCGATTCATATGATATATCATCAAGTGACACATCATTACCAAAATTACATGTAATATCCTCCAATGCATCGACCAACTCCCCATGATAAATCCAATCTTTATAACTCCTGTCAAAACCATGCATCTCTATGTGACCCTTCACAGTGTGTAGGTTGTAGTAGACTCGATTTACACATTTACAACATGGGCATTTAATGCATGACGATTGCATATTTGTATTCCTATATGCAAAGCTAATAAACCTTTCAACCCCATATATGTATTCTTTTGAATTCCAATCACGTGATTCGATCCAACTTGTATCCATATCAACTCCTAAGACGTAATTCAATAAACAACAAAAATATATTAACATACATATACAAGATATACAATTTAAACATAACAAGATATAGAGAGTTAGTGTGACATAATATTAAAGTAAACATCATTTGAGCAATGTGTAAGGCTTTTATATATTGTAGTGATGAGCCTCCTTGATAGTGGTTTCAACTAAGAAACACGTACTCTCAGCAGGTAGTGCTTTAAGTGTTATTGTCGGACATCGTGTTCTAAACATGCCCAAACACAAGTTGACTTGTTAAAAAAGAGTAACATTTTATTATTTTGGACATGTTCAGACACGTCGGGGATACGCTTACACACGTTGGGTATCGAGATAAGGAGTTTTGAATGTCGAGATGCTTAATTCATGAAATCAAAGTGTAGACATTATCCGTGCATATGATTTTTGTACTTATAAAAAATTCCATTAACTTATGTTATGATGTGTTTACAATAGATATTTTTGTTTTGACGTCAATATAAATTATCAAATCAGTGATCTCAATATAAACCATTTTGAATTCACTATGATCAAATTCTCTGCACTATTTATGTAGGCGTTCTTTTTTTACTAAATTGTGACTTCATGGTGAGATTCACTGCATGTGGATCCCCTAATTTCACTGAATAATCCCATAAACCTCGAGGCAATTAATTCACACAATTGTAGAAGCAGGAGGAACAAATCTACATGTGTGTGTGTGTGTATAGAGAGAGAGAACAATATGAGATACTCATTAACAGCACCAACAACGACAAACAGGTAGAGTAAACTAAAGACACACTGGCAACCAAAAAGACCAATAGAACACGAACACAATGAAAACATGAATTTTTTTTTGTCAAAATCAAAGTGTACAACTACATGTATATACATATATGTGCAAGTATACATATAGTCAAAACAATCAAAATTTGATCTTTACTCCACTTCTTCAATTCCACCTCCAACTACACACACAGTGTGCATGCACACATACACATAAGCAATCAATTCATTAATGAGAACACACACGCACGTGTTTGATGATTAATTATAATTCTAGATTTCTCTATAAACCTTTAATTATCATTTTATTCTAAATTTTCAGTGATAAATCTCATCTTTATTTCATTTCTACCCTTCCAACTACAATTCCACACACACACGCACACGCACACAAAAACTTACATGCGATTACTTCTAAATATAAATCATTCCACAAGCCTATATTTTCTCATTCTAAAAAGTCTTATCTTCATAATCACATTTTCAGACATACATATATATAAATCTAAAAGTACATCGTAAAAAAGAAACCTGCAAACTCCCAAGGCTCAGACTTATAAACATCGATTTCCTAAACAGCTTGAAAGCGAAAGGGCTTGGCACACAAAATTTGCAATGTATGATTCATATCTGATTTGTAATGTAGTTCATAAGTTATGAAGTTGAATGACTTTGCACACAAAATCAGTCTATAATGAAACACAAAATCTTTGCACACAAAATCAGTCTATAATCAAACACAAAATTAGTTCTATAATAAAAATAAAAATCAGTTCTATATGAGTAAGCCCGCATACCTTTATTCTTCAAGAGTTTATTCTTCAGGAGAACCCGACGAGTTTTACGAGAGAGAGAGCGCGATAGAGAGAACGAGAGAATAAAGAAGAGAGTGAGTCCGAAGGTTTCACAAAATCGTTCGAAGGTTTCACAGTTTCACGTGTTTTACGAGAGAGAGAGAGAACAGAGAAGATGTTTCACGATATCGTGAGTCCGAAGGTTTCACGATAGAGGGTTTGGGTATAGGGTTTGACTTTGATCGAGTAAGGAGAGGAGAGAGAAGCGGGTGAGTCCGTTATTTGATCATAGAGGGAATGAAAAAATAAATGAAAAAATAATTTGCGGAGTGGAGGGGAAAAAAAGAGGGAAACGAAAATTTTAAAGGACAACTATTTCATGTCCTATTAGAGGATTTATAAAGGAGAGTAAATATTTGTTATCCTTAAAACTATTATAAAGGACGCTTAAAAAATTAGTTGTCCTTTATAATAGATCTAAAAGGACAGCTATAATTTGTTGATCCTGTAAGGACATAATTCTCATGTCCGTTATCTTACAGTTTTGTATGTCGTACGCCGCTACATTTGGCTACATTTGGCACGTCACCTCACGATCTCACATGACGGCCTCTATCCGAATTTCGGGAATCAAGCATGCATTATCTCCTCTAATGTATCCCTCATCTGCATCAACGACTTCACGTTCCTTGATTGGAGGCTTGTAATGCAAGTGGATCGCAAGAGAAGTCAAATCAGTGAAACAAGGCATGATAGGGATGTTCAAGGGCAAATTGGTAATTTTACAGCCACCGTCCGGAGGACCAGTCAGCTGGAAAGTTGAATATCTTGCCGCAACAAAGATACTGGAAGAAACGGCACCTCAATCCGAGCTACGGTGAACAAGTTATGGCCCGTTGAAAATAGAGATATGTTCATGGAAAAGTCTGGAAATTTTTCTAAGTGTTTAAAGCCTTTTTTCCAGCACACTTTCCCGAACCGAAGCCCAAACCGGTTCGGTGGGGCGAACCGGTTCGCAGGGGACACCGAACCGGTTCGGTGTACCTGTACGCTGGATAGAATTTCAACATTTTAAGATCGTGGGTCTCTTCATGTATTTCCCTATAAATACCAACTTCGGGAGAGTTGTTTTGCAAGACTTTAGGAGACGAATTTGAGAGTCCAAATACATCTAGTCTTCATATTCTTGAGTCTCAAGACTCATGTTTTGATTCATATATCATTGCCAAACCTTTGTGAATCCTTTAAGCAACCCAAGAATACAACTTTGGTTTGTTCAACCCTTGTGGAGGAGACCGTTCTTCTTCTTCATTGCAGCCCTACTGGAAAGGGATAATTCCAGCCGGGACTACAAAATCCGATACCCGAGGGTAATTCTTAGTCAACTTGTATTTTCATTGTAATCTGATTGTAAGTCGTTTTCTTACAAATTATAGTGAAAATAAATGGTTTTGCCCCTGAGGGGGATTTTTCCTTTATTGCATGTGTTTGAATGTTCTTGCGTAGATTATCAATTTATTCAATCACATACTGCTGCATGTTTAGGGTTTGTTTGTGTTAAAAAGGTTTTTATATATAACTTGATCATTTGAACGCGAGCACACACACGTCTTCAAATTGGTATGAGAGCAGGTTGAGCTAATTTATTGCGTATTCCTATTTTCCGCAAAATTCGTGTGATATTGATTTTTTTTTAAAAATCAGTTTTGTGAAAAATCGCATTTTTTCTTATGGAGCACTTATATAATCAGATGCCTATTTTTTACGGGTCTAATTATGCCTACTGGAAAGCTCGTATGAAATCGATTTTAAAATCTATTGACGAGCGTGTTTGGTTGCTTTGCGAAAATGGTTGGACTCCTCCCACGGTCACTGTTAATAACATCACCACTTTAAAACCCGTGTCAGCCTGGACTGAAGATGATTATAAATTGTCCAATTTTAATTCCCGTGGTTTGAGTGCTATTTCTGGAGCCGTCTCTCCTGATGAGTTTCGCCGAATTATGACGTGCACCACGTCTAAAGAGGCTTGGGATGTTTTGAAATTGACACATGAGGGTACGAACGCGGTTAAAGAGTCAAAATTACAAAATTTGGCCACCCAATTTGAGACTATCACCATGTCTGAGTCCGAATGCTTTGATGATTTTTATGCACGATTGTCGGACATTGTTAACACATGTTTTAATTTGGGTGAAGTGATTGATAACACGCGTGTCGTTAAAAAGATTTTGAGATCTCTCCCAAAACGCTTTATTCCTAAAGTCACTGTTTTGAACTCTTTGGGAAATTTGAAATCACTTAAGTTGGAAGAACTTGTAGGAGATCTTCAAACCTATGATATTGACATGTTTCCCAAAACCATTAAGGCTAAGGATAAAGGCATTGCTTTAAAGACTCATTTTAAGAAAAAGAAAGAAACCGTTTGTGAGTCAGATTCTGAGGGAGATTTTGATTTTAATAATATGGCCTTGTTTGCGAAAAATTTTAAAAAATTTCTCAACATGAACAAAAATAATTCTTCCAATAAAAAGAATTTTTTTGAGAAAAATAAAAAGAAAGGAAAGGCCAAAGAAAGTGGTGAGAGGGAAAAAGAGAATAAATCCGATGAGGAGTGTGAGGAAGATTTTGAGAACGTCACTTGTTTTGAATGTGGGGGTAAGGGACATAAGTCGTTTGAGTGTCCTACGTGGCTTAGAAAGAAAGGAAAGAAAGTAGCTATGCCTGCCACACTTAGTGATAGTAGTGAAGGTGAGGGTGATGAGACTAGTGGTGAGAAGTTTATAGCTTTTTCTAGTCGTGTGAGCACACCCACCTTGTCCCACAATAGTGCACACGAAAGTGATAGTGATGGTTTGAGCACTTCAAGTGAGGGAGAAAGTGAGAGTGAAAGTGGAGATGAAAGTGAGCTCCAAAAAGCTTTTAGAGAATTGTACACCGAGACCTTGAAAACAAAAAGGTATAATAGGGATTTAGGTCGTCGGGTTTTAGATTTGGAGAAAGAGAAGGAGGTTTTGAGAAAGGAGAAGATTGATTTGACCGACACGTTGTCTAGTATGACGACACGTGTATCCCAACTCGAGAGTGTTCTCGAACGTGCCAGAGAGGTCAAAGTCAATTTTTTGAACGCACCTAAGAAGGGTGAAAAGGTGGTTCATAAGGGTAAAGGTGAGAAGTTAGGAATAAGTCATGACGGTGCTTCTACTTCAAAATTAGCACCCGAGCCGGTTCCCACTTTAGTATGTGATTCATGTGAGTCTCACCCTAACCCACCTAGGCGTCCCATTCCCATTAGGAGAGTGCGTCCTAGAGTTTTTGAGAGAGGTGTTCCTAGGCCTATTTATGTTTGCTCACATTGCAAGAGGATAGGACACCTTAGGGAATTTTGCTTTAAGTTGGGGTATGTGTCACGTTTTTCTTCTACACGTGTTTCTGGAACACATGCACCCACACATGATACTTTACATGCTTCCGGAGACTACATGAGAGAGTTTGCACATTTAGGTGAGCAAGTTAAGTTTTTAGTCAAATCTTCACAAGAATTGATGGAGGTTTTTCATAAGTTGTCACCACCTTTGGAAAACCCCTCCGCACCTAATGATTGAGTTTCGACTTGTTTACTAGCATAGGGTGATTTTCATGATGTCATTGTTTGCCTATTGCTAGTATGTATCATTTTTGTATATTTTTTTTTTTTGAAAAATTTTGAAAAATACAAAAAGATTTTATTTTGACAAAAATTTTTGAAAAATCCAAAAAGATTTTTTGTATTTTGTTTGCACCGTTTATGGATGAACACTTAGGATGACCGAGTCACAACATCATTTCATTAGTTTCATGTGACTATTTGACAGTGTTTTGAGACAATAGGTCAATTCATCCATGTGCTTTATAATGTTTGGAGTCATTAAGATGTAATTAAGTGTTACTTCCAACATGTTTGACTCATGTTTCCTTTATTGCACACACGCACGGATTTGTTTGATTATTGTGCTTGTCTTATCACATGTTGGTTGGGTATTTTCACTTCAATCCTGTCCTTAAAACGAACCAAGCGCGATAAATTTTTGATAAGGAAACTGTGCATATAAAAACCGTTTTGTGAGATTGTGTGCTTTATTTTATAACGGGGAGGGGCTGCGAAAGGTAATTATCTATCCTTTGCGCAAAAGCCACCGTTAAAAAGGACCTAAAAAATTGAGGAATTTTATTATCCGAGGTCCAAAGAGGTTAAAAGAGACCGAAAAAAAATTTAAAGGCAATAAAAAGATATTCATGCCAAAAAGGGGCCATTTAGGTTTTTGCACCAATTCTCCAAAGTTTGAGAATTTAGATTACCTCTAAAAGAATATATATATGAGGGAGTTTGGTTGGAGAATTAAAACGGGTTTGCACGTCCTTGAAATTTTTGAAAATGCGCTATATAGTTTTGGACGTTATTGGTGTGAAAATCATTTGACTTTGATTTGTTGATTTGCATAAAACGATGTCATCTAAATTCAACAAACGTTTACACTTAAGGATACCTTTGATGTTCATTCGTTAGGAGTACATGTATGCATCGTGCACATATGATTGATTGAGTTGATTTACCTATCGAATGTGTTCACACCCATTCATTCCGTTTCCATGACTTGGTTGCTTGAGTCTAAATCCATGGTGTGATTTTTGTATCATATTTGTTCATATTGGTATCCTATCTTTGTATGAAAATTTTGAAAAAAAACAAAAATAGTTTGTACTTTTTTTGTATACCGTGACACCCCAATTTTTTTTATTCATTCTTCTCATTTGTCTATTTGGGGACATCATAAAAAGGGGGAGAAAGAATTATCATATTATGGGGAGTTTGAATTTTGGGGAAGTTTTTGAGATTTGAGTTATGCTTATCATATATTGGTATCTATGTTTATCTCATTTCAAACTCGATACGTCACTTGGTATTTTTTCTTTATCTCATGTGTGTAGGTACTACATTGATGATCTCTGAATTGCACACCCTGATGAGAAAAGATTTGAGATTCCTGAAGATTTGTAGAACAAACGATGAAGACTATTCATTTGTACCTTTTCCAGTTTTGGGTTCATGGGAGGGTAGATTTGTATAGGCAATTTCATATTTGATAATTCGTATTTTTTATGTATGTACCGGCATAGACATAGGGGGAGATTTGTAAGGACATAATTCTCATGTCCGTTATCTTACAATTTTGTATGTCGTACGCCACTACATTTGGCACGTCACCTCACGATCTCACATGACGGCCTCTATCCGAATTTCGGGAATCAAGCATGCATTATCTCCTCTAATGTATCCCTCATCTGCATCAACGACTTCACGTTCCTTGATTGTAGGCTTGTAATGCAAGTGGAACGCAAGAGAAGTCAAATCAGTGAAACAAGGCATGATAGGGATGTTCAAGGGAAAATTGGTAATTTTACAGCCACCGTCCGGAGGACCAGTCAACTGGAAAGTTGAAGATCTTGCCACAACAAAGATACTGGAAGAAACGGCACCTCAATCCGAGCTACGGTGAACAAGTTATGGCCCGTTGAAAATGGAGATATGTTCATGGAAAATTCTGGAAATTTTTCTAAGTGTTTAAAGCCTTTTTTCCAGCACACTTTCCCGAACCGAAGCCCAAACCGGTTCGGTGGGGCGAACCGGTTCGCAGGGGACACCGAATCGGTTCGGTGTACCTGTACGCTGGATAGAATTTCAGCATTTTAAGATCGTGGGTCTCTTCATGTATTTCCCTATAAATACCAACTTCGGGAGAGTTGTTTTGCAAGACTTTAGGAGACGAATTTGAGAGTCCAAATACATCTAGTCTTCATATTCTTGAGTCCCAAGACTCATGTTTTGATTCACATATCATTTCCAAACCTTTGTGAATCCTTTAAGCAACCCAAGAACACAACTTTGGTTTGTTCAACCCTTGTGGAGGAGACCGTTCTTCTTCTTCATTGCAGCCCTACTGGAAAGGGATAATTCCAGCCGCGACTACAGAATCCGATACCCGAGGGTAATTCTTAGTCAACTTGTATTTTCATTGTAATCCGATTGTAAGCCGTTTTCTTACAAATTATAGTGAAAATAAATGGTTTTGCCCCTGAGGGGGATTTTTCCTTAATTGCATGTGTTTGAATGTTCTTGCGTAGATTATCAATTTATTCAATCACATACTGCTGCATGTTTAGGGTTTGTTTGTGTTAAAAAGGTTTTTATATATAACTTGATCATTTGAACGCGAGCACACACACGTCTTCAGTCCCTTATATATTTTTTAAAGGATTGTCCCTAATACTGGTGTCCTTAATTGCCATTTTTCTTGTAGTGTAATATTCCACTTCATATGCTCCTCAGCTACATGTCTGATGTTGGACATTCTACCCCAAGTGTTTGAGAAATATTTAGGAGAAACTGAAAGAGGATGAGTTCTTCTATAATACTTTGCCTTGATGAATCTAGACCAAAGAGAATTAGAGGACCTGAATTTCCACCAAAGTTTGATGGACATAACATTACTAATTCCAAAGAGTTTCCTGATGCCTAACCCCCTTCTTTAATAGGCTTTGCAATATCAATCAATTTTCACCAATGATGCCTCTAAGATACTTCAGTTGGACCTAAGAAAAACCTTGAAAAAATAGCCACAATTCTCTGGATAACTTGCTTGAGAGGGTTGAAAGCTGTTATGGTATGCATGGGAATTACAGTAAGAACACTTTTAATATGGACCAACTTTCCACCCATAGTTAACAACCAGATTTCCATCAAGTCAGAGTCCTTCTGATCTTCTGAACAAGATGATCAAAATGAGATATGTTCATTCTACCTGCAAACAAAGGAAAACTAACTTATATAATAGAATTTTTTTGTTAGTAAAACCAGTGGAAATATTAATTCTCTTGGCCATAGCTATAGAAATATTTTTTTGAAAGAAATATCTGGGATTTGGAGATGTTAAGTTTTTAACTAGCAACCCTCTCAAATTCTCTAATAACTTCCATAATAACTTCTATGATCAGCTTCAAATCCTTCTTAGCACCAGAAGAGAATATGATTACATCATCAGTATAAGCAAGATAATTGCTTTTGGGACAACTAATTGGCATTTTAAAACCAATTAATTTGGGAATGAGCGTGTTAAGGTTCCTAGAAAAAGCTTTAGCCATTATGATGAAAAGGCCTAGTGATAAAGGATCACCTTGCCTCAACCCTCTAAAGGACTTGAAAAAACCACAAGGATTTCTATTAATGATCACATAAAAATAACAATTAGAGATTAACCTCCAAATCATATCAATCCAATGCTTTGAGAAACCAAAACTCATAAGAATATGGATTATAAACATCAAAGAGAATTTGTCATAAGCTTTAGCCAAATCCAACTTTAGGACCACATTCCCTCCAAAAAAATTATTATTGATCATAGACACCATTTATTGAGCCAGCATAGCAATCTCAATCATATCTCTACCCTTAATAAAACCACTCTAATTTTGAGAAATAATCAAAGGCAAAACCTCACTTAGTCTAATAGAAAGAATTTTAGAGATAATTTTGTTGATTAAGTTTACTAGACTTATAAGTATGAATTTTGCAAAACTTTTGGGAGATTAACATTTGGGAATCAAAGCAAGCAAGGAGGATGAGATATTTCTAAGCAAAAACAAACCTAGGAAAAAATCTTGAACAACATATACCACATCCTTTTTAATTATGTTCCAAAATTTCACAAAAAATAGTCCATGAAATCCATCAGGACCAGGACAACTGTTAGGACTTAACTAATTAACCCACTTCAAAGATTTCTAGCTTATCAGGTGTGGAAGTTAAGGTAGAATTGATTTTCGACGTGATTAAATTAGCGATTACCTTCAAAAAAGGGTCTTGAATAGAGATGAGAGTTACATTTTCTTAACTGAATTGATCTTCAAAGAATTTTCTTGCAACCCTCTGTATTTCTTGCTTCGTATTCCGAATATCACCATTTTGATCTTTGATTTTTGAGATGACCAGATGTCTTCTTTTAGATTTCACAGAGCTATGGAAGTAAGATGAGTTCATGTCTCCTTCTTTCAGACACTTCTCTTGAGCTTTTTTACTCCAGCAAGATATTCAATCTCTAACTTCTTAGTGCTACTAGCCTGAGAAAAAAGAGATTTTCTCTATTCATATCAGAAAGATCTCTGTCAAAAGCTAATTCCATAGTTAAAAGATGATCTCCAGCCTTCTTATCTTCTTGGAATATATCTTCAAAAACTTTTCAGCTCTAGCTAGATAAATTGGATCTAAGGGCCTTGAATTTTAATCATAATGAGAAAAAATGATTGGTATTAGAAGTAGAGTTCCAAGAGTGATCCAGCATATCATAAATATCAGGATTATTTAGCCAAAATTTCTAGAATTTAAAATCTTTTAGTGTCATTTGAAAAGGATTTTTAATGGACAGTAAAAGAGGTCAATGATCTAATATGAGTCTATTAAGGTGTTGAACTCCCCAAAAACCTAGATTATGAGTAGCTTGGTAACAAAACACTTTGTCAAGTCTTCACCCAATTATATCAATCCCTTCTCTTTTGTTGAACCAAGTGAAATTGGATCCACTGAATCCCTAATTAGCCATCTCATTAACCTACATAGCTTTCAAGAATTCCAAAGCAGCTCCGTATTCAATCTCATTACCTTCATCCTTCCCTCACTGTTAGATACCACATTAAAATCTCCACCAATGAACTATGGATTTATTGTAAAATTTTGGCCAAGGATCTCCCACAAATCCCTCCTATCGACCTTGGTGTTCTTAGCATAAATGAAACTAGCTTTAATCATAGTATCATTGATGAAGAAAGAAAGATTGAGGCATTGATCCATATCAGGGATAAATTCACATTTTATATCATCTCTAGCAAAGCACCAAATTTTACCGTTGGAATTGGCAAAGGTTGTTTCAAAGTCTAGCTTAATTTGAAAATTTTTAATATTTTTCACCTTCAACTTTGGTTCTAGAACAACTAACACTAAAATATTGTGATGCCTAATAAGTCTCTTGATTCTATTTAATTCTCCCTTTTTGGAGAGCCCTATGATATTCCAAATGATTGATTTAATCATTTGGAATGTTTAGGAAAAGAAGCTTTTGAACCAGACCTAAGAATTCTGGTGTTTGGAAGGATAAAAGAACTCCCTTCATAGTTCCTATTTTTCAACAAAACTTTATTCTCAACTTTGGATCCCCCATTAAAAATGGGTTATTTTTTTATAGCACTGCTGTTCTTATCTGATTTATTACCTTCAATTCTGACCCTTGCACTGAACTTGTCTTGATTATCTTTGTTATCCAATCCTTAAAAGATTTAGATGGTTTCTCACGAATACTATAAGTGGAGTGGGAGTAAAGATTTTGTTGAATTTCACCTTCTTTTTCTTCTTCTTCTTCTTTACTTGATTCTTCCACCTCTTTACTTTGCAAAAATTTGGTCACTCGTTTCCAACTGACTTTCATCTGAACCCACAGATTTAACTTCATTTAAACATAACACATCCTTTCTTGATTGTGACTTCTTCTTAAAAAACTTAGTAATCTTGTATTGCATACCTTTAAAATCATCTTTAGCTTCCTTATTGACATCTTCAATGATTTTTGTTGCTTGAGTATCTTCCACAATTCGAGCCCTATTAACAGTATCCTTCTCGAAAGATATGATTACCCATCCTTTAGTTTCTTTATGCTTCTTATTAATCTGAACATTCAAATTTTTGGGGGCTTCTATATGCTTAACTTCTTCTTTAAATAAGCATTCTTCTTCCTTATGTCCCCTTTTTGCACAATGGAAGCAATAAGGAGGGATATCTTCATATTCAAAATGTTGCCAGAATCCCACATTAGTGCCTTTATTAGCAATCCAAATTCTTCTTGGTAATTACTTTTTTAAGTCTACTTTAATGAAAATCCTAACCAAACTAGGTATGACAAAAGATGTTGTCGCACTATCCATCTCAAAAAGAACCCCAGTTGCGCTGCATGTAGAGAAAATACTCTCTTTTTTGTATAGGTGGATAGGTAATAAGGGTAGGCTAACCTAAATAGGAACTAAAGTAGTTTCACATTCTGGATGAAATTCATTCGTCCACTTGAAGACTTTCATAGGATATCTCTGAACATACCATGAGGGTCGAATCCATAATCTAAAAAAATATTCTTCATTGAAAAGCCTAATAATGACATGCTTTTGATCAATCAATCCTACATTGAAAGTTGCCTTTAATCCCATTAAACTTAACATATTTCTTATATCATCCAATGGAGGTCGAGCATGAGTAAATTTTCCAACTACGGAGTGTTTGAAAGGGGAAAATCTTAGTTAGGTATTCATTATCAAGAAATAGAGAAGGATCACTTTTAAATGAGGTAACCTCATGCCGAGAATGGGAGGGGGTTTTTGAGGATCAATAACCTCAGCAAAATATTTGAGGTGTGCGGTAGTTACAGAATTATTTGAAAGTGGAATAGGTTTGAGAGAGGAAGGACAAGGCTCACGAGTATGGTCTTCTACCTCCATAGAGGAGGTAGGTCTAGCCGCCATGCAACCCTAGAGGGTTTAAATGAGAGAGAAAGATAAAGGCTTTTTTTTATCTATCACATGTTGAAAAGTTATGCTGATGTTCTTACTATAGTTATGGCTACATCATACATATCCTTGATCACATCAATACATCTACAAGTCAATCCTTTTTTTATATAAATTTGTTATATTATATCTCTTCGTATCCTATCACATGCCTTCTCCAAATCTATAAAAACCATATGAAGGTCCTTCTTTTTCTCCCTTTACCTCTCCATTAATCACCTCAATAAATAAATTACTTCCATTGTTGACCTCCAAGGCATAAACCCAAATTGATTATTAGATAATGTTACTTTTAATCTAAATTTATATTCAATCACTCTCTCACACAGTTTCATTGTATGTCCTTTTATTTTTATAAATAGGTACTAAAACACTATTTCTCCATCCACTGGGCATCCTATTAGTCATTATAATTCTAATAAGTAATTTTGTAAGTGAAGACACTCCTTACTCCCTTAAATACTTCCAAAATTACATGACAAATATGAAATTTAAAGAGGATATCATGATTTGAACTATTTACTTGCATTGAAAGAATGGAAGTCTAAAGGTGGAGGAGAGAATATGAAATTTATCCCAAAAATATTGAAAATATTGAGCTACTTGATTCAACCGTGATTCTAATTGTTTAATTTCAATGGTAACTCCATCCTCGATTAAGAGCTTTCTCCAAGTCTGTATTGTTGTGTTTATTTTATTATTTAGCCATAGGAGAACACTCTTCATTATCCACATCAAACTCACCCACGTGGTATATGTAATTGTCCTTAAATTTAGAAATGTCATACCAAAAAGGGAAGGGTTTCCCTGAGATTGATGGTATTGGTCTCAAAGCTCTTCTAAATGATAGAGTTGATTCTAATCATAAAGATACAATTTAAAAGGATTTAAATAATATATATATATATATATATATATATATATATATATATATATCCAAATTTAAATACTATGAACAATGAATTTACCACATATTTGACATTTTTGCCCCTCAATTCCCCTAAACTTTCATTATGCCATTGCAAGTCGTTTCGGTTATTTTTATGCATAACATGTGTTTTTGTTTTGTATCAAAGAAAAAGTGTTGAATATTTTGTTGTGTATGCATAAGGCCTGAGTTTGGGTGACCGTAGGTGATTTTTCTCTACTGATAATTGATAAAAGATAATGGTATGTGTGTTGGGGTTCTTCTTTATTCAATTTCCTTTCAGTAATGTGTTGTATAATAAAAACGGTCGTACCAGTGCACAAGCCTCCCACTTAACAGTAGGATCTGGGTGAGGTAGATGTCGGCTGACCTTACTCCCATATATGGAGAGGCTATTCTCATGTCTCGAACTCGACTTCAATGAATAATAATAAAAAATAATATAAAGTTTGCTAATTCAGAAAAAAGAACATTAACATGAAGCCTATTTTAATTTTCTATTTTTCTTCGTGTTAAGGATTTTGTATCTGTTTTTTCCTTATGTTTTTACCAGCTCTTTAAGTTATTTTTTTTTGTTAATTTGTTTAGTGAATATTCGATGAACTATTTTCCTTTTGTGGACTTGTATTGTGTATATGCAGTAAATTCTAAATATTAGTTGACTTCAACATTTTTGTTTTATGTTCCAATACGGTGGAGGCATTGGACACTTACTTTTTCCCATGCCTATAGATTTTAGTTGAACATTTATTTTGTTACCAAACTTTTTACTTGATGTTAGGACGTATATTCCAAATATTCTTTTTCAATATACATGGATTTTTGGGGGAAAGCATTGTACATGCATCTACTAAGTTTCATATTTTTCTCGCTCCTATAAAATATACATTAAATAACAAGAAATTTTTAAATCCATCAAGTTAATTACGATATAAGAAAACATATCTTTGGAGATGAGTCTAAAAAGTTGTACCCAATGCAAAAGGCTCCCACTTAACTACAGGGCCTGGGATAGGCAAATGTCGACTGGCCTTACCCCTATATATGAATATGGAATGGATGCTCCCATGTTTCGAACTCGAGACCAATCGTAGCTTGAGCGAGGGAACTTGCCCTCGCATCAAGGTATGACCTCTTTAAAGATGACTCTATAGTGATATTTATCAGGAACAATATGACTCTTTATTGTTGGGGGAATATAAAAAATGTGTGTTTAATGAATACACAACTGGTGGTAAAAAAACTTTTGTACTCTATTTGGATGAGTAGGGAAGGGATATATATTTTTTTTCTTGATGGTGGAAGAGGAAAAATCTATTTA
Source organism: Sambucus nigra (assembly GCA_949130495.1). Classification (NCBI taxonomy): domain Eukaryota; kingdom Viridiplantae; phylum Streptophyta; class Magnoliopsida; order Dipsacales; family Adoxaceae; genus Sambucus; species Sambucus nigra. Next base: position 65,997,705 of record OX422209.1, on the reverse strand, counting down.
AGTTGCATTCTAACTTTGAGCTTCTTTTCCTCATAATGAGAACTTGTTAGTTTACCTCTAGAGTTTTGGCATAATTGTTCCTTTGAAGGTGTTAGGTAATAGGTCCTTCTCTAAGAAAATGAGAAGATGGTCATTAATCATTTGCTTGGGTTAATCTGAGCTAAGAAATCTTTGAAAATGTTCTTTCTTAACCATTATGTAGGAGGTGTTGGGGTGTAAGAAATAAGAGAAATTTTCAAAGAATATATGATTAGAAAAAGACTTTTGTTGGAGTTTTCTGGTTTTCTCTTTTCTTTTCTTTGATTACCTTTAGGGTCATGCTATCATGTCCTCCTTTTCTGATTAAATAAATTATTGTCTCTCTGCTAAGAAAAAAACAACTCTTTTCTCCCAAATATTGTGATACAAATTCTATTTATATTTATGTTGGTTTTTATACTTCCTTTGCATGCCATAGTAATAGTTATATGCGCATTTGAGTGATCACCCCTTGGTATTAAACATGTTAAACAATCGTCCCAATTCTAAAACATTCTTAGTGAGAACCACCTAATCACTCTAAACTGTTTTTTTCGCGACAAATTTACCCTTGATCTTTATTTTATCTTTTTATGCTCAAACTTTAAAATTAAATATCTCCCAAAATATAATTTCGTTTGAGACAATATTTAAATGTTTCGACGAGATCTATCAAACGAGATCCTATAAGGATATTTAATTTTGAAGTTTGAAATTTGAAAATTTGTAGTGAAATTTTTGACGTGTTTTCCTTCATGTCGTCGGAGCATCACCGAAGTCACCAACATGTCGTCGGCTATTTGCCAGAGTCACATGGGTGTCTCCGGTGAGTCACCAGAGCTATAAAGATTTCATGTCGGAGATTCAATGTCAGAGATTTGCCATAGATTCATTGGAAACATGAAGTAGGTTAAGGCAGAGAGAGAAAGAGGATTAACACTGAGTTTATTATGATGAAGGGTAGTTTGGTCTACTCTAAAGGAGGGGGTGGGTTCTCATTAAAAATGTTTTAGTATTGGATTTTATGTTCCAAACATTTGGCACAAGGGGGTTTATGAGTGGACGCCTCTAGTTATATCTTGATATCAAATTTTTATTGTCCACATATTGGAGAGTGTCTAAATTTTTTGAACCAAATGTTTGAAATTAAGAATTTATGGATTTAATTATTAACACGTCAAATGTGCATTGTACATATATATAATATTTGAAGAAAACGAGTTATAAGCTAATATAATATCTTATAATAGAGAAGTTAGGTTGGGTGTTAGGAGTTTAGGTGATGTAATCAAGGCCTTGAGCTATAAACTGTAATGGCAATTCAAACAAAAAAAGTTTCTCTAGGAAGATTTTCTAGCAGTTAACGTAAAAATCAACATGTGCATACTGCCAAACTCCAAAACAAAGTTTTTCATAATTAGAAGAGGCTCTTAGAAGGTATAGAGGAAATTGAGAAAGACTTTAGATTGATTGTTAAAGAAGGGAATGCAAATTTATGGAAACAACCATGGCTTGATATTGGTAGCCTATGTAGTGTAGGTATGCATGGTAATGGCGAGTTAATCTGTGATTTTTTTAATGGTTACAATTGGGATATCTATAAGCTAAATCAACTGGTGAGTGTTAGATAGTTAAAGACATCATTGAAGATCATACAATTAATGCCTTTGAAAAGGATGAATTAATATGACTCAAGTTTATTGATGGGAATTTTATAATTGAGAAGGTTTGGGAAACATTAGATGTCCTCTTCCTTAAATGAAAGGTTTTGGCATCGTATTATTCCGGACATGCTCCCAAGAAGAAGTAATAGGAAGGATATGTATATGTGCAGCCATGGGTGGTGGTAGTGGTAGTGGTTGTTGTTGAAAATGCATCGCTGCCATAGTCACAACTAATTTCTAGGATATGATGGAAGCTAATTTAGTCGGCGCTGTTGCTGGTTCCTGTACCTGAGGTGGTGGTGGCTGCTACTGCTGTCGAGGTACAACTGCTCCTGATTCGACACTCTTGGTCAAGAGTGGTCATATCTGTCCTCTACGATTGTTGACCATCAGTAATATAGTAAACAAAAGAGCATCAATAACTTACTAGTTACATAGAGTACAAATGCTAAAAGTAGTGCTCTAAAGTATTAAAGAACACAACGCAAAAAAGCGACAAACGCCTCAATGACGCTAGGACACTAGAACTTGGAATGCTCTGATACCAATTGTGATAACCCGTAATATATAATAATATATTAATCGGGTCTAAATTAAACAATATATGAGTGTGAACAAATAATTATCATCTAAGCATGCGTAAAGACTGAAATATACAAAAAAAAAAAGGAAAACTGAATATAGACAAGTAAACTATCCAGCAACTCTGATACCGTAATACATGCCCATAAAATGTATATAATCAACTATAACATACAAGCTAAACTCCCATAACATGAAATGTATAAATACTACGTTTTTCTCTCCACGCTAAACTAAAAATAATAAAAATGATGATAGAAGCTGGTGCACAGGCAAGGGACACCTACATCCTAATGAGTATAAGCAACTAGAAGGATGAGTGACAACAACGAGATTTATCAAGGCTGCGGAACGAGCGATTTGGGTCCTAAAACATTAAATCCACAACATTAATAACAAGTCCAAAGAGAATAAATATATAACCGAAATAGGAATAAATCATAACTATAAACATACCTCTCATATTTCATTGTCTTTTAGATTTATCCCCACCCAATAATCCTAGATATTACATGCATTAAAATTTCCAATCCTAGATGAATCCCATAATTAAGTTTTATCCTTCACACACGATTAAAATTAAAGGATTCATATTATTCATTACGCTAAACTATTCTAAATGTATAAAATAAATAATACAGTCATAAGTCTATAAGAATGACCTATAACATGTACCATATAAGTAGACTCTCACTTAAGTTTGTCAAATTAACGAAGGCATATCCTTATTGCCCTCGGGGATCACTCGCGCGTACCAAGTATAGTCTTAGGTCATCCCAAACCTAAAGACTTAACACGAGAAAGGGATGAATCACCACGCCTACCCATCACTCATACAATCTACCATACCCAAGGATATATGATGAAATCTCTCCGTAAATCCATCTCGGATACGGGTACCTAGATGTGTGACCCATAGGTTATATGACCAAGGCTTACTCGTCTACTCATCGAGGTGCCATCACAGTCCGTGCCGTATGTACCCCCATAAAGGAATACCCCTCTTGGTATGATATCCACAAGTACACACACGGTATGCATTTTACACATATAACATAATCAAATAGATTCTCATAACACATGGAATTCTAATGAAAAAATTAGAATTATTCACTTTAGCATTTTTATAAAGTTAGGTAAATAATGAATTGTCCACATGTTATAAACCTATGAACCAACCAAATAACATGCTTTACTAGAGTTAATTAAATCTAAAGGCGAACATAAATTATCCCCCAAACTCAAAGATCTAATACACTAACCCAAAGCCAAATATTTGTCATCATCGATCGATAGATCACTACAGGTCTGCCAAAAAAACCCACTTCAGACTTCATCTCCCCCAACTCAACAAAACTCAAATCAAAACTCCATTAACGGACCCAAAACCTCCATGTAAGATTTATATAACATTTAAACAAATAATACACACATAAAACATGATTTAAATGTGATTCTATCACCAAAAATCCCAATTGCAATTCAAGATTTAACATAAAAATCCAATTCCCTAACAAGAACCCTAGAAATTCAATCTCTATCAATTTGATTCTACTCACTACTAATTTATGCATATAATCAAGGGATTTATGAAGGATTCAAACTAAAAGTCAATTCCTATACATAATCTAACAATTTCAACTTAGATTTAAATAGAAAATAACCAAACCATGACAAATTGACACTAATTTTTACTTAATTAGTTTGGTTACAAATTTAATCAAATTAATTCATAAAAATCATAACTAAATCACAATTACTATTTATAGTTACATAGATAGGCATAATCTAAATCAAGGTCATTCATATAATTATTCTAATGAAACGTCCCTCAAAATTTGATAAAGAAAAGGGCCAATATCATCTAGAATTCCCTCATCTTCTTTGGATCTTCCTCTCTCTAAGTTGTAAGAACCCCAAATTATGTTTATATGTTAAATGAGCCTCCCAATGACTCATTAAAACCTATTAAAAATGAAAGTGGGCTTGGGCCTAAAATAATCCCTTAAGTAACTTGCCCAAATTAACCCTTAACTAATTTAAAAATCGCCCAATTCATTATACTAACCCAATAGGCCTGAAATACCTTATTTTAAGTAAAAACCATTATTTTAAATGTTACCAACTCTCATAAATCATCAACCTTATGAAAATATTAATAAATGCCACACTTACAAAATGTTATCCCATTTAAGTTAAAAATCACTTAAATCATAATTAATTGGTTTGGTGTAACATGACATTATAGTTGACTACTTCCTAGCCATTGGGACTTGACACACCGAGGGGATAATCCAAACAAGGAAACCCTCAATATCAAACCCCACAGCAATCCATAGGCTCCCATAATGCGCAATCACATTCAAAATATTTATTAATATTTTATCGTGTCTTAATTTCCAATTTATATATATATATATATATATATATATATATATATATATATAATATGACGTCGTACATCACGAGCACATAAATAATATTTATTTTAGTATGTAAAAATATGGGGTATTACAGAAAGTTATAATTCTAAAGTGAAGCTTTCATGGACAATTTCAAAATGTCAAAGGTAAATGTGTTGTTGCGGTGCAAACAAAAGATGGTAAGAAACAAATGGTTCATGATGTTCTTTATGTTCCAAAAAAATGATTCATGTTGGACAACTTTTGCGAAGAGGATATTGTCTGATATTCGAGGATGAAAATTTATCATTTTTGGCAAAAAGAGGAAAACAGTGGTGGCAAAAATTGAAATGATCTCAAACAAAGCATTTCCCCTAGTTATGTCGCCCGTTGAAGAAAAATCAATTCATGAAAAGCCCAAAACATCAAGTGGTCAAATTTTTGGAGTTTCAATCTGTTTGAACATTAGGCCCCAAAATTTTAAATTTTTACCACAAATTTAAGCAGATGGTTCAACCCAAATAAAATTTAATTTTCTTTCAAAATTAAATTAAACTAAACTAAAAGTGAAATTAAACTATTCAAACAAATTTATTTTTCACTTAAACAAAATTTTAATTCAACCCAAGTCTTAAAATTTGCTTAACAATGATTAATTCAATTTTCAATATAGGCCAAACTAAATTAACACAAATTTTATCTAATTAAAATTTTGCTGACTTGAATTAAATTAACTTAAATTCACCCAAACATATATTAGCCCTAAATTAAGCAAGATTTCACATTAAACCAATTTTTATCTTTTTAACCTAAGCATGCGTTCTAGGTGAGTGTGAAAAAGATAAAGTAAGCAACCTCACTACACGACGATGTACGATGAAAACCCAAATTGGAAAATCCTCGGACGGCCCTTGATTAACAAATTCACTAGATATGGTTTTACAATTACAAGACAATAAGACTTACTACACTCGACTTGACTCCCTTCAAGATCCGACACTACTTCTTGCAAATACCTCCATCTAGTAAATAACCACGACGTCCATCGCAGTCTTGGTGTCCACCAATCGAAGCATAACCACCATCAACCACACATGGTGCCTTTTACCATGCAAGAAAGTCGCGGCATAAACCAATCTTTCCTTTTTGGGGTAGTGAAAAAACCCAAACAATCTCCTTCAAACAATTGAGAAGAAAACAGGTGCCAAACCAACTCTCCACGAAAACTATATATATATGAACTTGGAAGTAAACGGACTATGGGTGTATATGTGTTTTTGTAAGAATTTAAGCCATGGAAATCAAACACATAAAAGGGGATTTTCTTAAGGATATTTTCTCTCTCAAGCGCTCTCAATATCAAGTGAAAATTCTATGGAAAAAGTTTGTAATACCACTTACTTTTGAGTGACTATTTTATATTAAATTGTCTGGTGGGTTAATTTTATAAAATAAAGAAAGTTGAAGTGAATATTATTTCAAGAGATTTAAGAGATAATATTTACCAACTTTTGCATATTTATGGTTATGAGAATGTAAATAGCATTATATTGTGTTTTATTGCGTCGTTATGCTTTAAGCGACGGTTATGACTTACATTCCAAATGGGATCATTACTGATAAATTAATATGACATTAGAACATGAAGTATTGTACGATATTCCATATGCCAATTTAGAAGATACGATTAGTCCGGAAATGATCGAGATAGTCAAAATAAGTGCCAAGTTATTTTTTTGGGTTCCGGGTACTTTGGACCGGTTATAACTTAATTATGTTGTTACGAATCATTTTAATCGTGAAGTAACATGTAAATGAGTAGACTTAATGCAATTAGGTATTTTAGTCTTTCAAATTCATTTATTTCTCATTTTTAGGTTTCTAAACCTAAGAGAGAGAGAGAGAGAGAGAGAGAGAGAACTTGGGAGAAAGGAGAGAAATAGGAGATTTGTGAATTGGAGCTTGGAAATCGTTGCTACAAAGAGAATCTGAGATTACAAACTTGAGGCAAGTTTCTAACTTGCAATTATATATGATTGAGTGTGAATAAGATGTATTTATAGTTGTGTTTTTTAGATTTAACCATTTATGGAATTTGTTGATTTTGGTGACTGAATCCAATATTATAGGATCTAGACTTATTTAAATGGTCTTTTCTATTTAAGTAACTTGTATAGATAATTTTGTGACGATATGAGTTGATGATGTTGGTTGGAGGGAAGAGAAATAGGATTTGGGGATTTAGGGTTCATATAACCCATAGCCATTTCTGGGCATCTCGACCAGGGTGAATCGATTCGCCCTCCCTAGCGAACCGATTCACCAAAATTAGGGGCTACAGGTCTGGGGACCGAATCGATTCGTATTATGGCCGAATCGATTCGGGATGAGACAGAATGTTGGTTTTCTCAGCCGAATCGATTCGATTTTTGAGTGAATCGATTCGCTTTCAGGGGTGAATCGATTCATCCCTAGACGAATCGATTCGGGATCCTACTATTTTGGGTAATTTTTCTAGTTTGGTTTCTAGTCCTTTTCTTTTAGGTTTTAGGCTTAGGAACCTTCTTATATGAAGTAATAAAGAGTATTAGGGGTCTATATTAGGAGGATTAATACCCTAGATTAGCATGGGGGTAATTGGGCTTATTTCGGGGGTTATTCAATAGAATTGAATGTCTCATTTTATATAGGAAGCTAGCCTAGGACTAAGGGAAAGTAGGATGGTATTGTCTAGGACTCTTGGAGACGAGTATTGAGGAAAATTACCCTTTTGGGGTTTATGGTATTGCTTTGAACTCTTGGAGACTAGTATGAGGATAATTGTACTAGGTAGCCTATGTTGTTTGATAACACATGATTTCGTGAATAAGAAATGCATATTTTTAATTGGCACATCTTGCTAAACACAAATGATTTTGAAAATGTAAAAATTGGATATTTTCAATTAGCATATCTTGAGATATTGAATGCATATACATACCTATCTAAATGCTATCATAAGGGAAGTTACACGCATGAGGTGATGTCCCCTGGCAAATGAAGGCAGGGAGAATATAGTCCTCGGCCATAGGACCGGTTGTTATATATTGTGAAGTTATTTTTCAAAGTGAGGTAATTCTGGGTATGGTTATGACTCACTGTCGAGGGTATATGGCCTCTTCCCACGTCACGCGATTTAGGATGCCCAGGTTGTCTTGGAGTTATGCCCTGGAAGATGATAGCTCTTTAGGGACGCATCCAGTGGGGTGACTCCCGGAAGGATGGTCTTAGAATCGTTATATTGTGATTATAGCTATTCTTATGGAAGTGGTAATTTATAAATGGTGAAGCATTTTATTAATCAATTGTTTTAGAATAAGTTTCCTAATGAGAATTGGAACTGTGAAGTCATATCATGTAAATCTGAAAAGGAAATCTTAGTGAGTTGAAGCTAAGTTATATTCTCTTGCATTAATTGTATACTCATCATTGTAAGTTAAGCATGATTATGGAATTTAGTTATTTCTCTTAATTAAACTGGTAGTTTAATTTATAATGATCTAGTGGAACGCTAGGATGTGAATTTAGATGAGAGGTGAGGATGATTATTATTGATGAGCGAATCCAAATTGTTTATGATATTTATCACACATAACTGTCGTGCATTTTATTCACACGTATACCATATCAACCGGGCCCTGACCCGTTTATATTTCTTTTTCTTGTATGGTTTTCTCTTTTATGCCCAGGTGCTCCCCCGCAAGGACACCCGATATGATCCATCCTTCTCATTGTCAGGGAGCTACAACATTATTGCGTATGTTGTAGGCTTCTTGTTATAGACGCATCTATTTTTTGTATACTCTAGTTCTGATCATACTGAACATTCTGGAAGGTTTCCTAAGATTTGTACTTTCTTATATATGTATTGTGATATTTGTTTGTAATACTTGGTGTAACCGTTGCATTGGTCTATTAACCGACAGCTCATTTAGTTATTATTTTGTTGTATGATAATTATATTATTGTATTCCTTCATTTTTATCCACCTTCTTTTATAAATTGGATTGTATAAATGGTTTTACTTAAATTTTCAAAATTAATTAGACATTCGTCTTCTCAAATAATTGGTGGTTATCTCATATTTTTATTTTCATGACAGTGATGCTAAGAATGGAACATCTATGATTCCTGCATTTATTGGGATATCGGGCTGGCCACCTCTTATTTGAATAAGCGGGGTGTTACAAAGTTATTCCGAAATGGTTAAAAACTGTCAAAAAGTAGTGGGGACAGAAGGTGGGAAAATGGAAAAAAACTGTCAAAAACTGTTCCCGCCTGAAATGTTGTCCCGACGACTTTTTGATCTCATCCGAACGACCATGTTTGAAAGACTATGTACGAACGGATATGTTCGAGCAAAACTACTAACGAAAAATCAGAGAACTTTGCATAAAGTCGTTCGAATTCTCGTTCGAACGACTCTTCTAACGAAAATTCAGAAAAATCCCAGAAAAATTATTTTAAGTCCAAAACTTTTAGAAATGATTTTCTGAAAAACAAAACAATGTTTTATGAAACTTTATAAAAGAACACCCAATAAAAAATATTCCAAGCTCCTTTATATATATATAAAATTGCATTAATAGCTTTGGAGCCTTGGAATCCTCAAATGTTGATGATTCGAAACATGGCACAAACTGGCAATGATGAAGTTTTAAATATATGGGCCTACATCTTCAACTTCTTCAAACGCCATAGGCTTGGAAAGAACAACACTCTAATATCCTATGACTCAAACAATTTTGTCCGGAATTGAGCCAAAACACCAATGGACTCAATTGGAAATTTGTGTCCTTACACAATCTCTATTTGTGAAAAACTTACACACGATAGAAGAAAAGGATGGTGAAAAAGTTTATCAAGCTTTGAAGAAAAATGGTATTCCCAAATTTATTGAAAAATAAAAAAATAAAGTCATGTGCCAAAAATAAAAATAAAATATCAATCTCGATCCGCACGTCATCAAAGAAATTGTTAAAGACAAAAATATGGAACAAAATTGTGCAAGTCAGAAAAACGTTGCGCCTTCAACAAAGTGTTCGCTGTTAAAAAATTAAAGTTCAAGAGTTTTATAAAATTGCAAATTAAGAGGGGATATTGGAAATAATAATAATTTATAGTTTGAAAAGTTAAGAAAAAAGGAAAAGTCAAGAGTCATTAAATAAAAGTCCAAGAGTCCAGCTTGTAAGTAAAAAATAAAGGGTCAAGTATTTGAAGAGTTTTGGTGGAGAATTCCTAGCGTTTATTGTAAAGGCTATATAAGCCAAGTGGGTTTCCATTGTAAAGAAAGAAATCAAACAAAAAAGTGGGATAAAATGCAAGAGCAAAGTTCTCCTATTCTATTATTATTTCTATTCAAAAAAATTATATACTTCCGCTGTCAATTATAAAAAAATCCCCCATTTTAAAATGGACTTCCTTGACTACACCAATAATCTACCCTTAATGGTTAGTCTCTACAACACCTCTATCTCATCTTTATTTAGAATCTCTTCAATATTTGTTCGATATATATATAACTAAACTTTATCCACCTGTGTTGGGTACTCACTAGCAACGAGATGACTAATATGAACCCCAACTGAAATTGCATCCCCCATCCTCTTATTGATGTGACTTTGAAAAACCTAGACACAAAATGCACACAACATCCATCTAAGAAATTATATATTTTTGCAACCAAAATTATTACCTATGTGACAGACAAAAAATACCTTCTTTATTTCTGATATTGATAAGTCAATTTGCTCAGCTTGTGTGTTTGCCTTTCTTTTTAAATTTTGTTTATATAAAATTTAGTATAGTAACCTGAAATATTATCAAAGGAATTGAATGAGTAAAAGTGATTTTTTTTTAAGATAAATACCCTTATAAATATAATTTCGACAAAGTACTAACGAATAGCTTCGGTATCTCCCTCTTCAAGTTTCAATCTTTGAACTTTACCAATATAATTTTGACATTCTTTCTCAACAAATGATAAATTCTCATAACCTTCATGTTCCATCACCAAGGAGTTAAAACGTTTACACAAAGTTATCCCAACTTGGTCACTCGATTGAAGTTTTTTTTCACATAGGCATCCAAATGTTTATTGCCTCTCTAGAATCTTACTTTTTATGAACTAATTTCATGATTGTGATCAAGTTATACTAATGACAAAACAAATTGTCCATTAAATGTTAAAATTTCATTAATCCTTACTTTGTAATCGGTCTTAATTGATGTCCTACCCCTAAAAGAAATTTTTACAGTTCTCCTAGGATTTACTGATTTATCACAAGAAAGTGTGAAGTACCTTAATATCCCTTCATCATATTTTGACCTTCTTTGCATGGTATCAAAACCTTATTTCGAGCATAAATCTTAATAAAATCACAAACTTATTCGTGTGAGTTGAATGTCATTCCAATATTAGGTGAATCCTCATTATCCTCTATATAAAGTTCCATTTGATTTGAATTGTCACCCACTTCCACTTGATTAGTATCTTCCATTTCCTATAATATTTTTGAAAAAATTACGTTAGATGAGTAAGTTTTTTTTTATAAACATGAGTAAGTTGTTTTGTTGTGTTAAACATTTTTTTATCTCAAAACTATATTAAAAAGTGAAGTAACTCAATTCCATAAGAAAAAAAAAGGGAGAGAGGAACTTACCTGTGCAACATAATAGAGAAAGGACTAGATTATAAGAAATAAAGAAATCGAGTGTGAGAAAGAGGTGTTGCAAGGCCATCTATTGCAGGTTCGTGAGTATGGAAGTTTTTTTTAGGGGGGGGTGATACATTGGTCTGATTTGTACGTTGGGTGACATGTTTACAGTATACTCGTGCATGGCTCATTGTGTTTAGGTTGGACTGGGCCTTGGTAGGCTTTCATGGGGTTTTAGGTTTGGATTATTGAGTTGTGTGTGTGAGTACTTGCCAAACTCATGTGGCCACATCATCCGGTAGGATGTTGTGGTGCAATTAGCCAGTGCCAAAAGCATTTACCATGAAACAATGTACACATTGTGTAATTGGATCCCACAATTATTGGCAAGAAAATGTTAACCGTCGAAGAGTTCTGGGTGCTACACTATTAATCGCCCAACCAAATTCTTTAATATATATATATATATATATATATATATATATATATATATATATATATATATATATATATATATATATATATATATATATATATATAAAGAGAGAGAGAGAGAGAGAGAGAGAGAGAGAAGAAAAATAAATAATGAAAAATAGAGAGAACGTTGGGCTAGAAACCCCGAACCACCCAAGGTGAGCCTCTCGTGGATGGGCGAGAAAATGCTAACTATTGAGTCCATTTTTAAATCTCACCACTGTGAAAATCGCAACGGATATTGAAACCTAAATGTACACTTTTACAACTTTTTACATCTTCCCATTCAGGTTGGCCTAAAGAGAGAGGGAGAGACACTCGTGGAGGTGAGAAAATCATTTATAAGACTAAATCGTATATTGAAAATGGCATATTGGGAATTCATCTGTATTTAAGGGTTATAATGGTAAAAATGACATATTTGGTTTAAGATGATTTTTAAGTTACTATATATTAGAGATGACTAAGCTATCAAATTTATCATGCCATTATTTAGGTGCATGTTTTAGTCCATAACGAGATTTATCCAATTTACACACTTTATTTTCTTGACCGTGTGCAATAAAACCTTCAGGTTGGTCCATATAAATATCTTCTTCCAATTCATCATTTAAAAAGTCAGCTTTAACATCCATTTGGTGTACAAGCAAACCATTTAAAATAGCTCAAGAAAATAGTAAACCTATATATGTAATTCTAGTCAAGGGTGAAAATGTATCAAAAAATTTCACGTTTCACGTTGTCAAAAACCTTTGACAACAAAATGTGCCTTATATTTTTCAACATAACCATCGGGTTTCAATTTTTTTAAGGATCCATTTGCAACCAAGTGTTTTACATCCTGGTAGAAGATCCACTAAATGACAAGTTTTATTAGTTTCTAAAGATTCCATTTCATCATTAATAGCCTTTTGCCATAGATTGACATCTAAATAAGTCAAGGCATCTTCAAGCGTATTAGGCTCCTCCTCTAAAGTGTATGTGTAAAAGTCGGAACCAAAATATTTTTCAACACGTGCCCTCTTAATTTTTATTAGTTATAGAATAGATTCATTGGCTTCTAAATTTGTAAGAATATAAACACTAGTGGATGTCGAGACCCCACTATTTCTCAATTTAAAAGAAAACTTATCTTTATAAAAATTAGCATCTTTTGATTCGATAACAACTTGATTTTTCAAATCATAAAATCTATATGATTTGTTATTAATCGCGAAGCCAATAAAAACACACTCATATGCTCTACTAGCCAATTTAGACCTTTTAGGATCGGCTATACGTACATAGGCTAAGCACCCCTACGTTCTAAAAGATGACACATTTGTCTTCATATTTTTCCAAATTTCATAAGGATATATTTTTGTTTTAGCCTTTGAAATTCTATTAATTACGTGACACACCGTTAAAATAATTTCACCCCACCAAAGTGCGGCAGCCCCTGAATTTCATAAAATAGCAACTACCAATTCAGTTAAAGTCCTTTTTTCTTTCGTCTTTACCATTCATTTCAGAAGAATAAAGTGTTGGTTATTCATGAATAATATCGTGGATTTTATAAATTCAATAAAAGTTCCAGAAACATATTCGGTACGTCTATCACTGCGTAGTCTCTTAATTTTCCAATTAAATTAATTTTTAATTTCATTTAAGAAAATTTTGAACATATCAAACGCTTCACTTTAATTTTTCATTAAATACACAAATGAATAGTCTTAACAATCATTAATAAAAATAATAAAATAAACTTTGCCATTTCTAGTTGTAATTACATCCAATTCACAATTATTGGAATGAATTAAGTCAAGTGGTATAGATTCTCTAAAAACATATTTGTGTGGGGTCTTTGTTATTTTTGCTTGACCACGTCATTCGCAATTTTCAAAATCACTTAATGATAATTATGGAATTAATCCTAAACTACTCATGTTTTTAACAAGTCGTTTATTAACATGACTAAGTCTAACATGCCATACATTAAAAGAATAAACAATATAAGCAGAAGGGGAAATTTTATTAATAACATCAACGTTCAACTTAAACATTCCATCAGTGGCATAACCTTTGCCTACAAAATACCATTTTTGGTCAAAGTAAATAAGTTTGCCCCAATAGTCTGAGTGAAATCATATTCATTGAGAAGATATCCCAATACTAAGTTTTTTCTTATCTCAGGAGTGTGCAACACTTCCTTAAGAACCACAATTTTTCCAGAAGTAAATTTCAATTTCACATCTCTAGTGCCAACAACCTTGGTGGAGTAGGAGTCACCCAACAACACCTTCGTATCTTCAGCCTCATAATAAGTCTTAAATAAAGCACAATCATTAAAGATATGGCAAGAATAACCGGTATCTACTCACCACCCTTCAACCTTGATAACCATATTGATTTCACATATTATTACAATCGGTCCTCTTTGGTAAGGTTCGCCTCAAGAGCAGGACGAGGCACATTCTAACAATTATGGGTCACACGTCCAGGCTTGTTACACTTAAACTGGTTATGTTACTAGTCTATCCACTTCTAGTATGGTGGTCCTTATTCTTATTCTAATTCGGTCTAAAGTTTTGGTTATGGCTCTTTTTTTTATTTTTCCATTTGGTTTAAAAACAACTCAAGTATGATTCTTGTTATAATTCTTGTTGTCAGACATAACAAGAACTTCATCCATATAATCCAATTTTCGTTCTTCCTCCTCAATTCTCAAATATGTGATCAAAATTTTAAGTGAAAATTCTTTCAATTTATGATTTAAAACATTTTTAAAATCTTTACAATCAGAAGGTAATTTGTCAATAATAACATCAACCTATAATTGTTCATTTAACGTCATACCCTCCGAAATAATTTTGCGTGCAATATCTTGTAAATCATGAGTTTGAGCAACTACAGTTTGTCATTCATCATTTGAAATTTTTAATAATGGCTTACTGCAATTTTTAGTAACCGCCTCCTCGGTATCGTGTTTTTTTTACAAGGCCTCCTAAACTTCTTTGGCAGTTTTGCAATTGGCATAACAATCATAAAGATAATTACTTGGTCCATTCAAAATATAATTTTGGAGAGAAAATCATTTTCGTCCCAAGTACGTATGACCTTGTTTTCATCAGCAATAGGGGCTAAACACAACAAGTTTGTCTAATTGAACAATATATGCTATTTTCTTAGTTGTAAGGTAAAACAATATTTTTTGTATGCAACATTTAAAATGATGACCCTCAAATTTGAAAGATTTATTAAGAGTCGTAGAGGTATTTTCGTAATTCATGTCAGAATTGAACACCTTAAAATTGTTGTTGCTGAAATTAAAAAAAGGAACGAAATTATCTAATGCGAAAATCCGACATCAGAAAATAGAGTGGCTAAGTCGCAGATTAGGTCTCTCTCTTTAAGGTGTTTCACGGCTATGCCAAAAATTATGTTGTCGTTCTTGTAATGCTCGTCAACTTAGGATAAAACAACTTCCATAATAATCGATGTTCTCGAATTATCGTAGCACAATAGACAATTTGTACTAAGCACCCATTCGTAATTAATTGCTCAATATCAGAAAATCATATTTTAGGGAACTAATAATTTTGCAAGAAAATTTTGCTGTCTTTTTAAAAAAATGGTTGATGGCTAATATAAGGAAAAATACTATCAACTTTTTTTTACTGTTAGTGGGAGAGAAAACGGGAAGAGGTTGGAAACGTTGGTTGAAAAAGTCTCCCTCGTTTTTAAAACGTGTTAAAAAAAATTAACAGTCAAGAAATAAATTTATTTTTCGTTAAGATTTTAATTGAAAAATAAATTATTTTTGGCTAAAAAAATTTACACACACAGCCCTAGACCTAGGACCTAGACCCGGACACAGGCACGGGCCGAGTCGGCCGGGCGGGCGGTGGATTTTGGCCCAATAAGTTCCTACACCCAACACACACAAAAATCTAATGTCCAAAAGGCATGCCCATTAATGTCAAATCATTTAAAAAGGAAGTTTTAACATCCATATGGTGTACAATCAAATAATTTAAAACACCTAAAACAAATTGTACATTAGATTTTAGCCTCACGCGATGTGTAGGGTCTTTGTAGGACTTGTTGTAAAATTATCACAATTTTACAATTGCATGAAAAATATTAGCAAATCATTATATGACTTTTGATACGTTGGATATACAAATACTTGTAGTAAGAGTTGCAAAAGAGCACCCGAATCTAACACATACAAAGTTAGAAGTTAAGACATGATGAGTTATGAGATGCAAAAAAGTTCATACTTGACCTGCATATTCTCATATGTTTGTAAATGACGTGGGTAGAAGAAACGAATTTACAACATTTTACGTTTGTCAAACCCATTATATGAACATAAATCTGTCTCTGTCTTTTAAATTTATTTACACAATTAGGGTGTGTTTGATAACACTAATTTTTTATGAAAAATACAATATATGGAGTTATTTTTCATATTTTGGATGTTTGATAAACAAAATTTTCTATGGAATTGGTTTCTTTAAAACAAATCACGTAACCACTTTTTCCACAAAAGATGGAATTAAAAAACCTCCTCCTACCCTGTTATTCATTTTCCAGGAAAAAGACTTACCACACCAAAAAAATTGATAAAGAACTTATAAAATGAAGAAAAATTCAAAAATAATGAAAAAATATGCAGAAATTGAATAAAACCCAAAAATAATATAAAAAAATCAAAAAGTGAATAAAACCTTAAAAATAATGAAAAATATCCAGAAAATGACTAAAAACCCAAAAATAATGAAAAAAACACAGAAAGTGAATAAAACCCCAAAAATAATTAAAAAAATACAAAAAAGAAATAAAAAGTCCAAAAATAATGAAAAAAATTCACAAAATGAATAAAAACCCAAAAATAATGAAAAAAAATCTAGAATCTTATTAAAACCCCATAGATAATTTTAAAAAATCCAAAATATGAATAAAAACCCAAAAACAATGAAAAAAAATCCACAAAGTGAATAAAAACCCAAAAAAAATGAAAAAAAATCCACAAAGTAAATAAACCCCCAAAAATAATGAAAAAAATCCATAAAATGAATAAAAACCTAAAAATAACGAAAAACTACAGAAAGTGAATAACTCCAAAAATAATGAAAAAAATACAGAAAATGAATAAAAATTAAAAAAATTCGAGAACGTGAATAAAAACAAAAAATAATGAAAAAACCCAAAAAGTGATTAAAACGCTAGAAATAATGAAAAAATCCAGAAAATGAATAAAAATAAAAAAAATAATGAAAAAAGCAAAAAAATGAAAAAAAAACAAAAATAATGTAAAAAATACAGACAGTGAATAACACTCCCAAAATACAGAAAATGAATAAAAATTCAAAAATAATGAAAAATATATAAAAAGTGAATCAAACCCCCCAAAAAATAAAAAATAAATCCAGAAAATGAATAAAGATCCAAAAATAATGAAAAAATACAGAAAGTGAATAAAACTTCAAAAATAATGAAAAAAATACAATAAATGAATAATCACAAAAAAAATTTAAAAAAATTGAGAACGTAAATAAAAACCCGAAAATAATGGAAAAAGTCCAGAAAGTGATCCCCACAAATAATGAAAAAAATCCAGAAAAAGAATAAAAATCCGAAAATAATGAAAAAAAAATCCATAGAGTGAATAAAAACCCAAAAATAATGAAATAAATACAAAAAGTGAATAAAATCCCCAAAATAATGGAAACAGTCCAAAAAACGAAAAAAAACACCAAAAATAATGAAAAAAATTACATAAAGTGAATAAAACTCCAAAAATACAAAAAATGAATAAAAATCCAAAAATAATGAAAAAAATCCAGAACGTTAATAAAACCCAAAAATAATGAAAAAAACTAGAGAAAGTGACTAAAACCCCCAAAATAATGGGAAAAAAACGAGATCGTGAATAAAAATCCAAAAATAACGAAAAAAATTCAGAAAGTGACTAAAACCCCAAATATAATGAAAAAAATAAATAAAGTGGATAAAACCTCAAAAATAATGAAAAAAATTGAGAAAATGAATAAAAACCAAAAATTAATGAAATAATACAGAAAGTGAATAAAACGCCAAAAAAATGAAAAACCCAAAAACAATGTAAAAAATACAGGAAGAGAATAAAACTCCAAAAATAATGAAAAAATACGAAAAATGAAAAAGAAACTGAATAATAATAATAAAAATACATAAAGTGAATAAAAATCCAAAAATAATGGAAAAAATACAGAAAATGAAAAAAACCAAAAATATTGAAAAAAAATCACAAGATGAATAAAAATCCAGAAAAAAAAAATAAAAAAAATCAAGATGTTGAATAAAAATCAAGAAATCATGAAGAAAATCCAGAAATTTATTATGAGGTTAATATTTATTTTCTTGTTTTTTATTAATTTTCTATATTTTTAATTTTTGGAATTTTATTCCTTTTCGGATTTTTTTAATATTATTTTATTGGTTTTATTCACTTTCTGTATTTTTTCGTTATTTTTGGGTTTGTGTTCACTATCTGAATTTTTTTCCCCATTATTTTTGGGATTTTATTCACTTTCTGTACTTTTTTCATTATTTTTGGATTTTTATTCACTTTCTGGATTTTGTTTTCATTATTTTTGGGTTTTTTTCCATTTTTTGGATTTTTTTTTCATTATTTTGGGGGTCATATTCAATTTTTGTTTTTGTTTTTTTTGGGGTTTTATTAATTTTTTTTTTCATTTTTTGAATTTTTTCCAGTATTTTGGGGATTTTATTCACTTTTTGGATTTTTTTCATTTTTTTGGGTTTTTATTCACTTTGCTGGATTATTTTCCATTACTTTTGAGTTTTTATTCATTTCCTGGATTTTTTTCATTATTTTTGGAGTTTTATTCTATTTCTGTATTTTTTCATTATTTTTGGGTTTGGGTTTTTATTCACTTTCTGTACTTTTTTCATTATTTTTGAGTTTTTTATTCATTTTTTGTATTTTTTTGCATTATTTTTTGGATTTTATTCACTTTCTGGATTTTTTTCACATTATTTTGGGGTTTTATTCACTTTCTGAATTTTTTTCATTATTTTTGGATTTTTATTCATTTTATGGATTTTTCTCCTTATTTTTGGGGTTTTATTCACATTTTAGATTTATTTATTTATTCTTTGGGATTTTTATTAATTTTCTGGGATATTTATTAATTTTCTATTATATATATATATTTTATACTTTTTTTCCATGGAAAATATGGAGAACCAAACACAAAAGATGGAAAGTAGAACATTTTTCATCTAAAAAACAATTGCAATCAAACAACACCAACAAATTTTTTCCATGAAAAATATTTCCAAGTTTTCAATTCCATGGAAATTAACTCTTGACGCTTATTTTGCATCTTATTTATCAAACACACCCTTACATTATTTGAGATTCACTTTCAAACGAAAAAAAAAAAGATTTTTTGTTCTCATAAGGTAAAACTGAAAAAACTAACAATCATAACATGAATTCAAGCAAATACATATAATTTATAATTTTCATATATGTTGAGCATAAAAAACAAATGTAGAATGTGGGACATCCAATCAATTAACATAATGGAAAAAATTAAAAATTAAAAGATCCAAATAATAACAGAAAGTGAGAGGGACCGTAACCATTGAGTATAGTGAAAATAAATCATCAAAACAATGCCCACCAACTTAGATTGTCAATATGTTGATTATTATTGATGCAAAGCTACAAATTGCAAAAAAAAGTTATTCTACCAAAAATCAAATTTAGGGTCATTATTTTAGAATCACAATAATTCGACACGATTTAACCTAAAATTAATGCAAAATTGTGTGTTTGTGTCTAACATTGCTAAAACTTAACCAATTCAGTGGATCTAATGGAATCGTGTATGTAGAATTAGAGTTGAACTGGTTGTTGTACTAAATCACGTTGGTAGTAACTTATTTGAAAATAAATAGTATATTATATGTAGTTACAGAGCCTAAGTTTTATTGTATGTGTACAACTATGCATTAAGTATACATGTAGTAATTGCATGATCCATGAATGGACTAACAGTGTATTAAACGGATCAATAAAGGAATGGATATAAGCATGGAGAATATAATAGTATTAGATTGAATAAAAAGGATGAAGGTCTATATATAATCTCTAAACACAGTGAATAAGGCTACAACGTCAGGAGGAAAAAACTTCACTCACTGTATTCCACTTTACTTTCTCAACATTAAAGTGAAAAAAATGTTTGCCAATAATTGCACGATATCTTTTCTTTTTCCCTCAAATTCTAGTACAAATAGTATTTTTTGGAAAATTAACTAACCAGAATATGATCTTTATGGTATTTTACCAAATAGTTAAATGCATAAGTGCAAAATGTCCCTTTTAAGTTGATCCCAAAAGCAAAAACAATCAATTAACAGGCCATAAAAAAATCAAAATAACCTCATTTTGTCTATCAAGAATTCATCCTTCATCGTTTTCCACTTCACACCTGTTTTCATTGATAATTATATCCACACTTAATATGTTTTCTTCTCGTATCAAAAGTTTTAAGAAAATATCTTAAATACGGTTTATCTTCGATGTTCCTAATCACGATTAAACACATCATAACAAATATGTAGAAATTGGAAATTAAAAGTGATGAACTAAAATGGAAAAAAACCCAGAACCAAAAGATAAAGTCCATGAATATTCAATACCGAGGAGAATTTTCATTCCCGCAAAAGCAACTTATGGAGTACTCGTTTAATTAGCTTGATCTAGGGGAAATTATATAATGGCCTCACTTCAATGAGGGGACAGTACAATCGTATACACAAACATTGATGAAACTCGTTACCTCTTATCCTTAAAATCTCCAACATCACTGACATCGGATGATGATAACTGTTTTGGGGAGGACTAGAGAGAGCCTTTAATTTTTTCTTCAGAAAACAAATGGAGAAGCTATTAGTTAGAGGGGGGGGGGGGGGGGGGAGAATCATGTGTTTTGGTGGGTAGAACATAGGTGCAGAGGTTCTTAAGAACATTCTCTGGAAAGCCAAAAATTTCTAGAAAATCCTCCATATTCCCATGTCTCACACCTTCCTCGCCCCAGATCTCTATCATGTACGCAACTCTAGATATTAAATGGGGAATATAAAGAAATTTAGAGAGGTTACGGAAAGAGGCAAGTGAGGTGAGGAACACAGAAAGTCATGGTCGTTTAAGAAACATTATTTTGAAGCAACTAAATCTCAATTAAAATAATAAAGGGAAGATAAAGAGTGAGAAAAATTTGGTGTTAGAGTGCAGAATAGGAAATCAAAGACCCTTAATAACTTACCATTAATTTCATACATGTGGCACATCTAAGTTTGAAGACACCATTTTTAATATTATATATTAGATATATTAGATCTATACATATAATTTTTGTTATGTGTGAAAATATATTAAAAAATGTCCACATTTTCACGTTTAGGTATTTATAGCCCATGATCGAGCTATCACATCACTTAGATCACACACAAATTTCTCCCCATCTCTCATGCTAAAAAACCATCATTCGGTTCCATTTATCTGACCCGGTTCCAACAGTATTTATAGACGATATGCTGTATTTATTTATGCATAAATTTCTATCAATGCTAGTAGGTTTTGAGGATTAGTGGACGACCTCCCTTTATAGTCAAACGACTGAAGGAACGTTTTCACCGTAGTCTCCAAATCACTTTGTCTATCCGTCTGAGTTTACAATAAACCCAGACTCATTTTCTCCACTTTTCTCCTCTCCGTCTTCTCCATTTTCTCCCACAAATATCTTCTCCTTCTCTCCACATCTTACATACCATTCTCTCCTCTTCACGTTGTACCTCAATTCCCTTATTTCCATGCCCTCATTTCAAACCCACTATCCAATATACGAATCCCTAATCCGTATAGCCCCAAACTCTAGATAATCACAAATCTACCCAACCAAAAAAACACATACCTTCATTTTTCTTCATATTCTCATTACCGCACACGACCATTCATCATCAGATTCCTTTAGCAAAATCCATAAGGTAAGGTTTCTCTAACTCAATATGGTTTTATTTTGAGTTATGTAATTACGTTTTGCCTCATAACAAATACTTGGTCGATTTGAATTTTTACTTTGAATTTTCTTATAAATTATTAATTTCTTGATAATTCGAAGTTACAATAAGTTTGATTTTGAGTTGGTAACAATAACATATTTTGTATGAAATTACTTCCAATTTTCTAGTATACTTTTTTAGAAATATTACTTCAATTGTAAGAAAACAATTTATGATTTGCTTATTTCCCTTACATTTCATTAGTAATGATATGCAAGATCTTTCATTAGTACCGGATAAGGAGAAACTAGTGTGAAAATTAAAGAAAATCTTATACGACTTAAAGCAAGCCCCGAGATAATGGTTCAAAAAGTTTGATGGGTTAATGCATATGTTGAAGACATGTTAGTAGCAAGCTCAGATATGGACG
Source organism: Sambucus nigra (assembly GCA_949130495.1). Lineage (NCBI taxonomy): Eukaryota > Viridiplantae > Streptophyta > Magnoliopsida > Dipsacales > Adoxaceae > Sambucus > Sambucus nigra. The sequence goes on along the minus strand of OX422209.1, from coordinate 65,975,375 downwards.
AAATCAGAATTTTGAAAAAGTAATTATCGAGTGAGGTAGACATGAATGATTTGGGCTCAGTAAAGTAGGTTCTTGGGATGAGGATCAACAGGGACAATCAAAGAGGTACTTTGCAGTTGTCTCAGTCTGACTACATTAGTCGTATTTTATAATGCTTGAACATGGGTGATGCTAAGACAGTTAGCACACCATTTCCTAGTCACTTTCGGTTATCTAAGGACCAATCACCCATGATCGATGAAGATAGGTAATTTATGGATAATGTCCTATATGCCTCATCCATTAGAAGTTTGATGGATGACATGGTTCACACGAGACCAAATATTTCTCATCTGGTGGAAGCTGTGAGTAGGTTTATGACAAATCTCGAGAGAAAAAATGAAGTGGATACTCATGTATTTATGAGGTACTATCGATAGATGCATATGCTTCATGTGAGGTGAAACAATATTGCATGGATATGTAGATGCTGACTTTGCTAGTGAGGTAGATCACACAAGGAGCACTACTTGTTATGTTTTCACAACAGGTTCTACTACAGTTAGTTAGGTTTCACATCTATAAAAGATAGCCACATTATCTACTACAGGGGAAGAGTACATAGCTGTGATCGAGGTCAGCAAGGAGATGATATAGTTACAAGGATTATTGGTAGAGTTAGGGTTCAAACATGTTAAGAATGTTTTGCACAGTGATAGTAAGAGCGCAATACATCAAAAAAGAATTCAAAATTTCATTCAAGAACCAAGCACACTGGACTCCGTTATCATTACGTCATTGGCAGTGAGAACCCGATCGACATGTTGACTAAAACAGTGACTATAGAGAAACTGAAGTTGTGCTCAACTTCAACAGGTCAACAAGCATAGAAGACAGGAAAGTATCACACCCAGTTCATTAAAAGATGCATTGATAAAGTTATGTCTTAATAGTCTCCAAGTGGGAGATTGTTAGATACTGGAGAATATTGTGTCAAACGAGGTGGACCACTACCACCAATGATTTTATCCATATAACAATCCTCCATGTTTCCTAATCTCTTTTCTCTCCTTATTTTACTCACTATCTCCTCTTCCTTGGTTCACGTAATTGAATATATATTGGATGTCATTAGAAGAAGATATATAGTAGTCTCGACAGAGTAACATACAAGAGAGAGTGGGATATATCATAGTGTGTAGTATTTAGTGTTAGCCTCCACAAAAATAGTGAGCAGTGTTAGTGATACATAACGTAAGCCAGAAAATACATAATTAGTATTTTCAAAGTGCGAGTGATACACGATGTGTGTTTTGTAAACATCATCATTATTTGTGAAAAGAGTGTGTGAGCCATGGACGTAGCCAAATTAGTGAACCACGTAAATTTCTTGTGTTATCTGTGCATTATTATTTTGCATTATTTTCTTAATCCACTAAATCTCAAGGCCGTGGAAATATTATTAACAAATATTAGCATCTTCTAATTTTCAATAATATTATTCAGCGAAAATTATTGCGTTTAATTTCCTAACATAGAGAGTTCTGTTAGGGTTAATAAGATAGAGAAATGATATAGTTATGAGGGATAGAAAGATACGTTTAGAGTGAAAACTTGGACAAATTGTATAGCTGTAATTGATGTTAAAAAATAAAGGAAAAAGTACTTTTAGGTCCCTTGTAAATAAGTTTTAAACACTAGAGGAATTTTGACAAATTTTAAACACTTTGGTTCATTAATTCTCTTCTTGTAGAAGTCTACGCTAGTGGCATAACATGTGGACCTAATAGTAAATTGTCCTAGAATGTTTAAAAATGGTCAACAAGGGATCTAATTGTTGTAATACCCTATATTCTTAAGGATATTTAAATTGGGTTAATTAAATTTATTTGGAATAAATTAAATATTAATTAGTGTGACTTCAGTTAATATTTAATATTATAAATTCAAATGTATATTACTGAGAGAATAAGTAATATAAATTATGGAATATGTTGTAGTGTGTTGTAAGTGAGAAAAATGACAATTATTAATTACTTAGTCAGGACGCACATTTGAGATATGCCGAGAGTTAATGTGGGCATTATGAGGTAAGTATAATATTTTGAACCCATATAGTCATTTTGACTGCATAGAAGTGTCCGAGAGGATTGAAATAGTCAGAAAACTATCTTCGGGCATATATATAGGGTCTCGGGTCATTTCTGGTGTTGATACCAAAATTAGTATGCTGATATGGACGAATAATAAGAAGACACGTGTCATTCTATGTGGCACAATAGCAACGAGGAAGTTTATTTCCCCGACCTAGTCATACTCACCCCGAGCAACAGGTGTACTCCGAGGAACTCCAGCTCTCCGAGGAGCTCCAACGCTCCGAGGAACTCTTGAACGACGAGCAAACTAAGGCGGTTCGAGCTGCATCTCGACCACAGCATTGATTGCCAGATAATCAACAGTTCAACTATTTATTGAATGCTTATCATCTTGACGCACATGCTTGAAGAGCATTAAATGAATTACCCTTTCATATGTATATCATTTAATGTATCACCCTTTCAGATTATAGCCTCAAGGCTATAAATACATTGTATTACCCTCATTCAAAGGGACCGGATTTTCTTGATAGAATTACATATCGAGAATCCCAAAACACTTGGCAATAACAGAAACAATGGACGTAGGCCATTCTTATAAGGCTGAACCACTTTAAAATTCTTTGTCTCATTTTATATTTATCTATGATTAAATAATTAGAAGCAATCTAATTTTTTACATCAATAGATTGGCGCCGTCTGTGGGAAACGACTGTTGTTATCGTTTTTCACCAGAAATTATTCATCATCAATGGCAGATAATCCAAAATCTAGCAATCGAAACGCTGAAAATGCTGGAAATCCTCTAAATCCCTCTGTACCTCCAGATCTGGCCGGAATTATGACGAATCTGGCTCAAGGACAAACCGCCATGCAAGAAACAATGCGGCAACTCATACAAACTCTCCATGGCGGCGCACCTGCGCATTCGGGACAGCGAAGTGGTCAGAGGAAAACCTATTTACTTTCTTCACGATCAAGGCATACTGAGTCATATCGTAATGAGGAATCTAATGATTTCTCTTATCAACCTGGGCGAACTTCGTCAATACGGGCTACAGATACTGAGCAACGTATCACTCTCTCTCCAGAGAGACCCAGTGCCTTGGAAAGATTGAGCAGGGCATCTCCTTTCAGCCGATTAGGCCCTAGGAGGAATAGGAGTCCACCTAAGACCATGTCGAGGAGTTTTCGACAACCATCAGATCTAAGAGAAGGATCAGCACAATCACGACCAGTTGCTCGTCAAGATAGATCTCAGGAGGCCACTTCAGAACAATCAATTGCTCAATCTAATAAGCCCGAAGAAGGAAATAATGCGTGGAAAGGTTCCATTCAGCGGTTGGAGGATAGATTGGGAGAAATGGCTAAGGCAAAGAATCCCCTACAACGAACTTTTGTTCAAGGAACACCTTTTGTACAGGCCATTGTGGATTTTCCTACCCCATCGAAATTTAAAGCACCTGTGGTGACCCCCAAGTATGATGGAAAGACAGATCTTGTTCTTCACATAGAGCAATATCAAGCTGCTGCCGACATCTATGCTGTTCCCGACGAGATGAGATGCAGAGCATTCTCGGGAACTCTTACTGGATCTGCCCAGATATGGTACAACAATCTTCCTCGGGGTAAGATTTCAACTTTCTTTCAATTGGCCGAGTTGTTCATCGGCAATTTCTGTTTTGGAGCAAAGCCAGTAAAAAGAGTAGCACACTTGTTAAGTGTTAGACAAAAATCTGGTGAGAGTACCAGAGATTACATAACTCGTTTTAATAACGAGAAGCTGAAAGTCATAGATTATGAAGAAAAGACAACAATCACTGCCTTGATGAGTGGGTTGTTGCCTAACAAATTGTATTACACTTTGGCCAAAGATCCACCTACAACTATGTCAGAGTTGATGGCAAAAGTGGCCAAAATCATAAATGCCGAGGAGGCTATGGCTGCGAAGAAGAATATGGATAAAGAAACCAAGGAGGAAGTCGACAAATCTAAGAAGAAAGAGCATAAGGGCAATGACGGTGACAAGCATTCCAAGAATAATAAGTCGTCATGGGAAGTCCTGAAGAAATTCGATAATTATACTCCTTTGAAAATGGGTATTAATCATGTCTTGGAAGAAATCAAGAATAGCGAGGAGGTAAAGTGGCCGAAGAAACTGAGGTCAGACCCTGATACGAGGAATAGGGAGAAATATTGCGAGTTCTATGAGGATCATGGTCATATGACCAAAAATTGCATAGATCTTCAGAACGAGATTGAAACACTCATCCGAAGAGGAAAGCTAGCAAAGTATGTTGATCGGGGAGGTGAAAGAAGAAATAATGACCGAACTGGAGAGAGGTCTATATCTCCTCGTCGAGCAGAGGAGAAGAAGAAGAGGGATCATGAAGATAATGCAGAGGATGACCCCGATCTTCCCAAAAGGCCAAGGCAACCAGAACGTGAGGTATTTTCAATACGTTTTGGAATATTTGATTGTAATGTCATTACAGGTGGAGATGCAGGAGGAGGAGATCTTACTGCAGAAAGAAAATCTTACCTCGGTGAGGCTCAGACTTGCTCATACATTCAACGGATAAATTTGGCTGAAGAGGATCGCCCGAGGAAGGTAAACAAAGAGAAGCTGGTCATTGGTTTCTCAAAAAATGACCTTGCAGGTGTTCTTTACCCTCACGACGACCATTTGGTGATCAAAATAAGGATGAAAGAAGTAATGATTTCAAGGGTTCTGGTAGATAATGGTAGCTCGGCAGACATCATGTTCTACTCATATTTTGACAGTTTAAATTTAAAATTATCTCAATTGGAGCCTTATCACAGACCTCTCCTGGGTTTTGCTGGCGAGAAAGTTTTTCCACTTGGGACGATCAAGTTGGATATATTCATTGGAACTTGGCCTGCTTGTCGAACAGAAAGAATACGCTTCTTTGTGATGGATAAGAATGTGCAATCAGCTTACAACATCATCATGGGAAGAGTTGGTTTGAAGAAGTTCAAAGCAGTTCCATCTACAGTACATCAGTGCTTAAAATTCCCAATAAATTTTGGAGTAGGAGTTGTGAAAGGTGATTAAAAAGTAGCTCAAGAATGCTATTATTCATCTGCCGAGCAAGAGGAGCTTGAAGAGTCAAGGAAAAAGACTACTACCTATGAGGTGGATGAATATACAGAAATTGAAACATTAGATCCCAGAGATGAATCCCAACTTGTAAAAGGACAGGTGGTGGAATCTACAGAAAATGTTATTCTATACGATGAACACCCTGAACGAACAACTCAGATAGGTTCGTCGTTGGATGCTTCAATAAAACAAGAGTTGATAGTTTTCTTGAGAAACAGAAAGAAAACTTTTGCATGGAGTCATGAAGATATGCCAGGAATAGATCCAAACTTCTTATGCCATGAGCTTAATGTGAACAAGGAGATCAAGCCTGTAAAGCATAGAAGAAGAGTATTTAGTCCCGAGAAGAATCAAGCTATACAAGAGGAGGTCGAGAAGCTACAGAAAGCCCAATTCATTGAAGATGTGAAATATCCAGACTGGTTGGCAAATGTGGTGATGGTGAAGAAGAAAAACAATAAATGGAGAATGTGTGTTGATTTCACCGATCTCAACAAGGCATGCCCAAAAGATCACTTTCCATTGCCCAGAATTGATCAATTAGTGGATGCTACCTCGGGACACGAGCTGCTCAGCTTCATGGATGCTTACTCTGGCTACAACCAGATCAAAATGAAACCTGAAGACAGGGAAAGTACTTCTTTTACTACCCCTAAGGGAACTTATTGTTATAATGTTATGCCTTTTGGTTTGAAAAATGCAGGAGCGACATACCAGCGGCTGATGAACAAGGTTTTTACCGAACAAATCAGTTGCAATATGGAAATCTATGTCGACGATATGCTGATAAAGAGCAAGAAAGTTGTTGATCATCTAGTTGACTTAAGTCAGACCTTTGATCAACTGGATAAATACCAAATGAAGCTCAACCCGACGAAGTGCACCTTTGGAGTAGAGAAGGAATGTTCCTCGGGTACATTGTCAACCAGCGAGGCATTGAGGCGAATCCAGAAAAGATCAAAGCTCTTTTAGGGTTGCGATCTCCAACGACGAAGAAAGAAGTTCAGAGTCTTACAGGACGAGTTGCAGCGCTCAACAGATTTGTATCCTGAGCAACTGATAGATGCCTCCCATTCTTCAAAACACTTCAAAAAACTTTCGAGTGGAATGATGAATGTGAGAAGGCCTTTAAAGACTTAAAGAAATATTTGGGAACACCTCCACTGTTGTCCAGGCCAGTAATGGGAGAAAAGTTGTACTTGTACCTGGCAGTATCAGAGAATGCAGTCAGCTCGGCATTGATCAGAGTGGAGAATGGAGTCCAGAAGCCAATTTATTACACAAGTAAAGCTTTCCGAGGTGTAGAGATCAGGTGCCCAAAACTGGAAAAATTGGCATTGGCATTAATTGAAGCAAGTAGAAGAATGAGGCCATATTTTTAAGCCCATACCATCATCGTGTATACCGACATTCCATTGAGACAAGCCCTTCATAAGTCAGAAAAATCAGGGATACTGATGTACTGGGCAATAGAGCTCTGTGAATATGATATAGTTTATGAACCCAGATCATCGCTAAAAGGGCAGGCTGTAGCAGATTTTATAGCAGAGTTCACCTATCCTGATACCCCTGAGGAACAAAAGTTGCTCGCTGATCAACCTGTGGATGTTACAGGATCAACAGACATAAGCTCAGACCAACTCCGGTTGGTAAAAGGGCTTGTGGATGTAAAAGGATCATCAAATTCGAGCTCAGACCAACTCCGGTTGGTAAAAGGGCGAGAAGAGATGATCGACGAGGAGCGAGAAATATCAGGAGAAGATGAAAGGAAACAACAAATATTTCACCGAGGAACTCTGTCAGATAAGAAATTTGAAGACGAGTTACCTACATGGAGATTATATGTAGATGGGTCATCTTGCACAACGGGTTGTGGAGCAGGGATTGTTTTGAACACCCCAGACGAGATTGACATGGAATATGCCCTGCGATTCCAATTCAAAGCTTCCAATAATGAGGCGGAGTATGAGGCCATAATAGCAGGTCTTAATTTAGCAAAAATCATGGATGCACAGCAAGCGATGGTATTCAGTGATTCTCAATTAATTGTGAATCAGGTGATGGGGACATATGCAGTTAAAGGAGAACTAATGGTCAAGTATTATGCAAAGGTGATGGAATTATTGGCAGAATTTGATGCCATTCAGTTGATCAAAATACCAAGAATGGAGAATGCACGAGCAGACGCACTGGCCCGACTAGCATCAGCTACTCGTACCGAGCTGCGAAGAACGATACCAATTGAAGTATTAGAAAGTCGGAGTATAGATGAAGATCTGACAATGAATATTATTACCCTTGATTTAGGACCATCTTGGATGGATCCCATCCGGGCATATATTGAGGAGGGAGAATTACCGGAGGATAAGCTCGCTGCCAAGAAATTAAAGTATAAAGCTGCTCGGTATGTACTAACTAATGGTGTTTTGTATAAACGAGGAATTATGGCAGGTTTGCAGAGATGTGTACATCCCTCCGAGGTGAAAGAATTGATTGAAGAGATCCATGAAGGGTCCTGTGGAGCCCATGTGGCAGGTCGGACACTTTTGCAAAGGGTGATGACGCAGGGATACTACTGGCCAACGATGAGGGCTGATTATATAGCCTATGCTAAGAGATGTGATAAATGCCAACATTTTTCCTCCATCCGACGAACTCCACAAGCATTGTTGACACCCATAACTTCCCCTTGGCCATTTTCCATGTGGGGAATTGATTTGGTCGGACCACTGTGGACGACCCGAGGAAGATTCAAGTACCTCGTCGTTGCAGTGGATTATTTTACTAAGTGGGTAGAAGTTGAGCCACTTATTGATATGACATACGAGAAGGTATACCAGGCCGTTTGGAAGAACATAATCTGCCGATATGGTCTCCCTCATGCTTTCATCACAGACCATGGAACACAATTCGATAACGAGGAGTTTGCCGCCTATTGTCATCAGTCAATAATTTTGAAGATTCATTCAGCACCAGGCCATCCTCAAAGCAATGGACAGACTGAAGTGACGAACAGAACATTACTAAATGGTTTGAAGAAGAGGCTAAGTGAGGCTAAGGCTAGTTGGATTAATGAGCTACAGTCAGTATTGTGGGCTTATCGAACAACCCCCCGAGCAGCAACTGGAGAATCACCATATATGCTGGCATTTGGAAGTGAGGCCGTGATACCTGCCGAGTTGGGTCTTCCAACACACAGAGTGCTGAATTTCAATTCCCCAGTCAGCGACTTAATGAGAAGATTAGATTTGGATATGTTCGAGGAGGTTAGAGAAGAGGCAACCATTAGGAATGCTGCTTACCAACAACGAACAGCTCTGTTCTACAACAAGAGGGTGAAGAAATGCGACCTAAAAGAAGGAGATTACGTGCTAAAGAAGGTCATTCAGAAGCACAATAAGTTGGAAGCAAACTGTCATGGACCTTACCGAGTTACAGAAATTGTTCGACCAGGAACTTACCGCATAGCAACTCTAGAAGGAGAGGAATTTAAGAATGCATGGAATGCTGAACACCTACGCAAGTATTATCAGTGATGTAAAATGTAAAGCAGTTCCATCAATATGAATAAAACGATGATATTTCGCCATCTTCTTCTATTGAAATTTTTTCGGGGAATACTAGTGTGCAACACTATGCTGTTCAGCAATAAAAGCAACACTGATAGTTCAAACCCAGATCAACTCCGGTTGTTAAAGGGCGAGAACAAAACATACTCCTTTGGTTAGGAGGTGTACACTAGCTCAGACCAACTTCGGTTGGTAAAAGAGTGAGTGGACACGATAGTTCGAACTCAGACCAACTCTGGTTGGTAAAGAGCGAGAACAAACCTACTCCTTTGGTTAAGAGGCGTACACTGGCTCAGACCAACTTCGGTTGGTAAAAGAGTGAGTGGACATGATAGTTCGAACTCAGACCAACTCCGGTTGGTAAAAGAGCAAGAACAAACCATACTCCTTTGGTTAGGAGGCTGACACTGGCTCAGACCAATTTTGGTAAAAGGGCAAGTGGACATAATAGTTCGAACTCAAACCAACTCCGGTTGGTAAAAAGGCGAGAACAACATCAACATTCCTAAAAATGCCAACGTGTTTGGTTAGGAAACAAGATATGCTCTCAAATGCCAACTTATGTTGGTCGGGAGGTAAATTTATTACATAAAAGTTCCTCGAAGAACAAAATATTCCAAACTGAATCAAGTATGGTTGGTCGGAGATAAAAATCCACTAACTGTAGTTGGTCGACGAGGAGAAAATATTTTAAACAGTACCAAGTATAGCTGGTCGAGGATAAAAACTCATTAACTATAATTGGTCGACGAGCACAATTTAACAACCTTGGTTGGTTGGAAGAATTTTTAACATTTTTATACTCATTACTTTATTATTAAGTGATCGAGCAACATTTCTGATACTTGTAACTTTTTATTACTAAGTTGGTCGATGAACCACACAATATTGTTATGCAAGCACAAATATAAAGTGTTTGACAAATACAAGAGCAATACAAATTTGCACACAAAAATGAAATTCTTTCATTAAAGTCAAAATGAATTACACAAGTTTATTACATTGATATTAAATTGTGTACTAATTATTACATTAGAATTTCCTATTTTATTGGCTTTTTTCCTTCAGCTTTTGAAATAGGCTCCTCCCCAGCAGGAGGATCTTCCAGGCAAAGGGGAGAATCGATAAAGTTAATGTCTCGAAGCATTCTGACGTTTATTATTGAAGGGGTGTCCAATAGATGCTCGGGATGAGATACCTCGATCTGGGAATGAAGATTGTAATCACCAAGGTATTTTGCAATCAAGCTCCGAGGAATGGCACGAGCTGGGATCCATTCCATGTCCAAATTATATGGTGGCACAGGAAGGTCAAGAACCCCAGGATCATAATAGTCCCACAAGTAATGTCCCTATTCGAGCTTCAGTACGCCCAAGGCATTCAGCCAACCTTGCTTGTAGCCCTCGTTATTGGCATTCTGGATACGATCATCTAAATGGAATAGTGCTTCATTGTATCCATCCATCCAAAACT